>LPNX011073199.1:47358-350666 GCA_001517045.1 Pseudotsuga menziesii | reverse complement strand
CCGATATACCATCGGTGATAATTTAAATCCCAAAACATAGCATAGTCGATCAATGGTGGGGCCTTGGCCTTTAGCTCCACACCATGATCATTTACAATATATACATCATATACACCTAATGTAACGGGGTCAAGACCGGGACGTGACAATACCAGCCTTCAATCCAACAACATAAGGATTCTCTTCTTGGTCTCTCCCCACTCACTCCATGAAGGATTATTTTATAGGCCAAGGAAGGTCCATATGGGATGAGAAATGGATAGGGGATGATCTCTATAGGTGAGGAAGTTGAATGCCAGCTCTCCCTAGTTGATAGGAACCAACTCCATGAGGGATTTCGCATGGAAGCTTCTCGAATCTTCCTTTTTTTCCCATTTTAACTATGTCAATGCTTTCTACACAAAGGGTAATGGCATCATTTCTCCTCGTGAATAGGGTAAAGGAACTAGCAGCACATGATGTCAAGATACAATAGGAATAGATGCTCTGTCATAAGGGAGAAAAAGTGCCAGCCTTCTCAATAGTGGAAAAAATCATCTAAAAGGATTCTTGGCCAGGTTCTCTGCCGGGTTCTCAAACATCAATGGATGTTTTAGGTGCAACATAATTCCCCCCAAAGTATGAATCTAGAATGATGTGATAGGTAAAATACTTTGTTATATGTCAATATTGTATACGAGGCAAAGATAGATGAGGTCACAACTGACATAAGACCAGTAACTCATTTTTCTGACTCAATCATGGCTATAGACCAATACATTTCAAATCCATGTAGACAACTATGTCATGGCTACAAAAAATACAATGTATATTCATGAAGATGACCATATCACAACTACCAAAATTACATTGTAGATGTGTGATCAGTGACGTAGAAAATAGAACATGGCTACGAAATATACAAAGTAGATCCATGTTATCCGAACTCAATACTGGACATAGCCACCAAACATACAATGTGGATCCATGCCATGACTTCAAATAATATTCCATCACAACTTGAGGATAGACAATTATGTATATGAAGCCTAACCGCTTAGAATTTTCATTCCAATCCCCAACCGATACGATTCTAACCATGCAAATATATGTCTTGACGTCGAACATGGTAGAAACCACTTGATTACCGGTCATTGATGTAAATTGTTAACAAGTGCGAGGGAAATCACCATTGATGTCAATGATCCCCAAGGTATCTCAGTACATTCTCCCAAGTGTGAATAAGGGTTTTGATGTCGAATACTTGATAGAATCTTTCAATTAGAGGCCATTGATGAAAACCTACAGTCAAAAGCGAGGAAACCTACCATTGAGGCATGCAGGCTTCAAGGTACTTGACTTGGTCTCTAAACCTATTTCTTGGATGATGTGCTGAAGTCGACAAGTGTTGGCAGGGGTTTTGGGGTAAGTGAGTTGTGAAATGCTGCAGATGCTGCGCAAGCTCACGTGACACCGCACAAGCCAAATATAGCGCGATGGGAGGAAAGCAAACCTCTTTTGAATATTTTATGATTATTTTTGTATCGGTTGACCACATTTTATGGATATAGGTCATTAGTGGTTAAATCAGTTAGGAAGTTAGTTAGAAGTGGACCATGAATGTAAAGGCACATGCCTATATATATATTAGAATTGCAATTGTAAAGGAGATATACAGAGAAATAGAAAAAGAAGAGATAGAATAAATGAGATGAGACTGAAGTGAGAGATTGAGTATTTTGTGATTTGTAAGCAACTCTATGGATTGATCTTTCTCTTGCTGCGGGGAAAGATGACTGTTGTTTTGGATTTGTTGAGATGAAAGTAATATGATACACTAGATATTGAGCTGAATCACGATTGTAATTGTTTCCCTTTCATATGCTTCGATGTCTTTTCCTGTCTTTATTTACTGCAATGGTTCTATTTTATGAATGAGGAATGTAATACTGCTGCAATGAATAGACGATCTGTCTTTATATACTGCGATGATTCTATTTTATGAATGAGGAATGTAATACTGCTGCAATGAATAGTTGAATGGTGTGATCTTTTAGATCTATGATTGTAATGATAGATCTGTGATGAATGTTGCTATATGTGATAAATGACTCTGCTAGATCTAATCGTTATGCGGAATCACTAATGCCCCGATCCTCCTCCTTACTACTGGAAACTTGGTTTCGACAACTCTTCGTCGAACATCTCTGATGAGACTTCATTAGCTCTGCGGGTGTTGTCGGGCAGGGTAAAACCTGTATGGGCCGGTGCTCATGGAGATCACGCTGGTTGGGTGTCGACAGAGTGGGAACCTCTATCGATGAGGATTTGTTGGTGGGTTTTTTCCAAAAAATGGTTCCATTGCCGAGATCTCATCATGGCTGAAGAGGAGGATATGTTGTGGCATTCGATGAAACTGAAGATCCAAGATTGGTTTGACCTAAGAATGTAAGAGTTCATTGAAGTCAAGAACCAGAACCCAAAGTTGATGACATATGACTGGTTGGCAAGATACATTCACGATGGTCCTCATGAATGGTTTTTTTGTGAGTTTCCTATCATACTCTATGAGTGGCTGGCGTGATTCACCTACAAAAAGCGCAACTTCCAGGGAGGAGAGCCGACGTCCTGGACCCCCGAGATAATTCAAGAACTACAAGAAACTAACAATAAGGCATCGCACGATGTCGAATTTTGGTTAGACAGTATCCTAGAAGGATACATCACTGAGTTCACAGTTGATACCAACAAGTCCTATAGCAAAGCAGAATGATAATTCTTCAACGTACCATGAGGTAGGTTCTTGCTATCTTTTCAATTGTCAATGAATATGCTTGTTTGTGAAAAGGGCATACTAAAGATGCACCTTTAGTAGTAAGACTCTGATTTGCGGAGGTTGTGAACACCGCCATAGAAGGGGGGCAACGAATGGAAATATAAGGGGTAGATGGGTGTAATTTTCAACGAGACTGTGAGGGCAGCCAAGGAAGAGAGTGTTTGTACAAGGGGAGGAGCAAGGTTCCAAGTAGAGAAGAGGCAGAGAATATGAGAAGGTCCTGCTATGATCGAAACACAAAACCATGAAGGACAACCACATGGGACGAAGCAACCCTATATCGATGAAGAGGACGAGTAGACCCAGGCTACGTCCAGGGTGGAAGCAAGGTCAAACCCCTGTGGAAATGTTTCCAAACCTCCATGCACTACTCCACCATCAGGAAAATATACACAATCTACATTGACATGTTCGACATGCCAAGCAACATCTAGTAGTAAAGAAGCATCTGCAAGAAGAAGGTCTAGGATGGTAGGAGACTATATGAAGCTACCTATGTTCCATGGAAATGGCATTGATGACCCGGAATAATATTGGTTCTTATGTGAGGTAGTCTGTACTACTAGACATACTACTGACAAGGATGTAAAGAAAGTCCAGTTAGTGACCACCCTTTTGGGTCGTGTGCTTGATTGGTACATGAGATTCATACAGGTCCCACAAGGCACCGCGATGAAGAATTTGAATGAGATTTGGAAGCAGCTGCTTGAAGAATTCAAGAAACCAAAATCTAAAGCACAGTACATTACAAAGCTGAAGGAAATCAAATAATTCCCTAATGATATGGTTTGGGACTTTGATAAGAGGTTTAAGACGATGATGGCATGGGTCTGCTTCGATATGAGTGACGTACAACATAAATAATGGTTCATTGTGGCACTGGTCCCTCATATTCGACACCCATTAATGCAGCAAAATATTGTGACCCAGAGTGAGACTTTGGAAATCGCGATGAAGTTGGAAGCTTCACCTATTGGAGAAATTGCTATTGGCATGAACCAAATCTAGGCATAGCTAGTGAACCTAATGATTCAACTACAGGATATCAAAAGGTGAAATATGAACATGATTACTTGTGGTGCACTCGGTGCCATGTGGATGGACACATGAAAGATACCTGTCCCTCTTTCCAGAATTATCTACTATCGGGAGTGCCGAACCCGTTGAGTTGTGGTAGTGTGTCGTGGTGTCGCATATGTCAAGTATATTGGCATCGACATGAATATTGTACCTACATGTAGAAAATGATTACAAAACCAACAAGCTTATATTGCACCTTCTATCGCTCAGTTGGGCATGAGGATAAGGACTGTCGAGCCTACGATCTGCTTCAAGAGCATAACTATGATGCATATTTCATGAAAGGTGAAGATCCTTGCATGGTGTATAAGCCACAGTCGTAGGTGATAAAACTGCCACCTCAAGTCCAGTATACGTTGCCACCACAGATGCAGTTTATTCCATCACAACCACAAATGTAGGTTGTACCACAGCCACAGTTTGCACCAAGACCGCAGTATGCCTAGACCCCAATGGATCTGCCACAACAATAGTATGTCCAAGAAGCACACTATGTTCAGCAATAGCTAAATCCCCCACAGCAGCAAATGGCACAACCCCAGTATTAGAAGTAGGTAGCTCAACCACAATATCAATAGCAAGGAGGATACCATGGAGGATTCAGATTCAAGGGAAGAGGAGGTTCCAGCCGTGGGGGAGGATGAGGTCATCCATCAATCCAGTGTTACAAATGTGGGACATTTTTCCACTATCAGAGGGATTCTCCCCACTTGCAATGTGTATACTGCACGGTGAATGATCATACTATTGAAAAATTCCCTCTTCTAATTACGAGATGGTAGGCCGACAATGTTTCGATTTTATAGAATCATAATCAGTTCTAGGACCAGAATCAAATATAGAACCAACAACAAATACAGAATCAAGGTTAGCCCCAAATTCCAGTATAGAATCATAATATCAATCAGCCTATGAACCCACTAGAGAATCAGAATCCACCTCTGAATCAACCTCCGTCGCAGAACTAGGGGTCAACGGTTGCAACCATTATAGCAGAACCATGGATAGAGGATGATGATGTTAGGATTGTTACTTGAGGAGGTGTGATGATTAGAGAAGATGAACATCGACCACAAGTATGACTAGATGAAAAGAAGAAAGCATAGTTTGACATTGCAACTGAGAGAGAGATCTTTTTCAAACCTTGCGAGGCGTTTGGAATAAATCCTGGTAAGACACCTATTTTTGGCATGCCTTTTATTTTGATTATTCACTAGAAGCTATATCATCACGGCACAAAAGGTACCTTAAAATATTTCTTTGAGAGTTATTTATCCTCAAAAAAATATCTTGATTCTCTAGTTGAGATCGAGCTTACCGCGTCGTCCAGATAGAGAGTTGCAGGACTTTGTGGTGAATTCTTTAAAGAAGAAAAAGACGGGCAAAGAAATGCAGATGAACATCCAGATTGGGGACTACAAAGTTGATTTAATTATTTTGGATTTTGGATCATATGTGAATATCCTGAAGAAATAGATGTGGCAGAAGATGGGGGAGCTGAAACTTGGTTGGTCCCTAGTGCAACTGAAATTGGCTAATCAGGCCAAAGTTCAACCAATCGGCTGTATGTCAAATATGGTTGTAGATGTCGAAGGTATGAGGACTCATGCTGATTTTGATGTAATTGAAGTTGTTGATGGAGGAGGCTCCTATCCCGCACTGCTAGGGATTGGATGGGCCAATGTCAGCATGGCCGTGATAAATTTTAAGAAATAGTTGATGACATTTGAGAACCAGGATATCCGAGTCATCGCTCCTATGGATCCCAATCAAGGAAGGCGATATATTGAACTTGTAAAAGATGAAGTTGTTAAAGGATGGGATCATGTTTACAATATCTTTGAGGATTACATCCATCCTACTACCGATGGAGAATTGGGTTGGCATAGCGCTAGCTCTGCTTCCTTTGATTATGATGATCCACTAGAAAATTGGCAAAACTGGATTCATGAGGTATCACTCAGAAAATGTGGGTTGATCACACAGTCACTGCGCCATGTTGTGGCTGAAATCATTGAGTTACCAATATACGAAGGACTACCCGAAATATTTGGGTTCCTTGAGTAGTTTGAAGCAAGGGTGTCTGAGCCTTAGCGCTTGTTGGCATTACGAGAAGCATTGAAGGCCACTCCAGCATGTTGGTGGGAAATTCATAAGGAGACCATTCATGAATGGGCACACTGTTGATGGTTGATGACCGTGCGGTTTAGATATATAGAGGTATATCAAACTAGGAGATATGACGAGAAGAATAAACCTTGTAGTCATTTTAGGGAATGCCAGAAACTATGGGAATCACGACCCAAGGATGAGTGGGTCCATGCTTTTATTCACACATTAGATGAAATTCCAAGGTCTTGGTACATATCAGTTGAGTTGTGTTGGCGAAGACCACCAACAAAGCTTCATTGACATGGGTTCCCACTCTGTTGACACTTTGCAGCACAATCTCCTAGAGCACCAGCCTAGACAGGTTTTACCCTGCCCAGCAACGTCTGCGAAGCAGATGAGGTCTCACCTGAGGCGTTTAAGGGAGAGCTGTTAGAACCAAGTTTTTGACAGTGGGAGAGGAGGATATGGGGATCCGACGGAGGGAGATCATAACTTATGCAATCATCATACAATATCAAAATATAGAAGCATTATTCATGGAACATCATAACGCATCAACCAGTTACAGAAACATAGATCGCATCAACTTAAAAACAATAGATCACATTTATATAGTAGGAAGAAACTGAATCACATCTATATCATGAAATTTTGACAAAACAGATTCGTAACATCATAATAGATCTATAACATAGACAAGAATTGAGCCATACTCATCGCATCATATATTCATCTTGCACAAATATTTCACATTACACAATCCTTCTCCAAAACTAGAGACTGTATACATCGAGAAAAAGCCCAGATAAAATCATAGTCAAGATAGAAAAGTCTCCATAAAACAGATCGCACTAGATCTTATCCCTTACTATCGTGCATGCAATCACATAAAATAGTTCACAACTGCTCAGTCTGACTGATACATGACTCCTATGAATGGATATATAAATAAGTTTATGCCTTTACATCAAGGTTCCACTAATAACTGACTTCTAACTGCTACTGACCTATTGCAACAAAACTTGGTCAAAATATACATAAAATATTCAAAAAATGGTTATTTTCCCGCTTATCGTGCTAATGTTCCCTTGCGCGATATTGTGTGAGCTTGCTAGCTGTCATGACTTTGCACAACTCACTCACCCCAAACCCCTTGCCAGCAGGCCCCCAACACAGTTTTGTGGCTTGCGTCAAGCCACGTCAAGTTGACAGGGTGTGTGCCAAAGTCTTGTCCTCAAAATCTTCAAATTGTTGTGCAATTTCACGAACCTGCAGCTGGACTTTACTGGAGATACTCTGAAAATTGGTCAAAGTATGCTTGACAGGATGCTCCTCAATCACCTTGTTGTCAACCAGTTGTCGATTCTCTTGAACGATTTGGAGCATGGTGATGACCTTAACAACCAACTGGGCATTGATTTCTTGGAATTCGTTAAGCTGCTTGCGGTGATTTTGTTGGCGTTCTTGTGCCTTGGCAGCTCGCTGTTGTAGATCCTTCAGTTTTGTGGCCCAGGTGATCTGCACCATCAGTGTCATGGCCTTCAATGACGTCTTCATAGTTTTCAATTGACCCTCTGCCTCTTACACCTGCGCAGTCAATTGATCAAGTTTCTCATCCTGAACAATACTTTGCCAAAATTGCGTGGTTGCCTCCATAACCATTTTAGCCTCTTACTTCATGGTGCCAAAATGAGTGGCAATTTATTCAATGGAGGTCTTACGCTCTACAACCTTCTTCGATGGTGTTATGGGTTGGACCTGGGCCTGGAGCAGCAAGTTATTGTCTTGAAGTTGAACCAGAGTTTTCCCCAATCGCTTGGCCTTTTCGACTGGGGTGAGCCCTGTGGTGCTGTCAAAAATGTTCTGGCATGCATCATAAATATCCTGCTCAACTTCGGTGCACCTTGCACATAGCTGCGCCTATTCAACAATAAGGCGGTCTTACACCTTCTTGAGGTCGGTAATCTCTTCAAAATCTTGTCATCACAACTCGGCCTGTGTTTCCTTCAGCTAGTTTATTTCTTGTAACTTCTCCTCTGCCAACTGCACACAAACCTGGCAGATGCAGCTCCTCTGCTTCCTTCCACAGCTTCACAGGGATATTCCAGGCCTCGACATAGCCCTCATCCAATTCTTTTTATCATTCCACCAACTCCAGTGCAGCACCATGCTGCAAATCGACCAATGTTGTAGCGGATAGTTTGTTCAAATATAAAGTCACGCTCTAGATGGGGTGCAAAAGTTGGTGAAATTCTTCATTGCTGGCGTCGATCACATTCGGGGGAACTTGCACATTCCTAGACCTGGGATTAGTACTGATTGATGGGATATCTTGCAATAGAGGTCTTGCCAATGGTTGCTTGGAAACAATATAAAAAATAGACTCTAGTTTATTTCTTACCACGGCAAATTTTCCATGGTTGGATTCGCGGATCATCGTAGTCGCAGTCGTTGATGAATCAGTGATGGCTTTGATAAGTCACTGCAGCTGGTATTCCATCCCCGATTTGGTACCACTGCCCGCCTCATACTCCTGTCACCACTTGGTGCGTGTCTCCTCTTGCATACGCTGTGCTATATCTTCAGGACCTGTCGATGACTCATTGTTAGAGTCATGGGTTCTCAATTCTTGCAGGGAAAGGTCATCAAGGACCTCTGGGGGTAGCTCCTTCTCTAACTCCTCTTTACTCACCGGGATGTGCCAGTCCCCTGGCCAATATTCCAAAATTTCATCTAACTCTTCCATGGTGACTTTATAAGGAAATGGCAGCCACTTTCAATCAGGGTCTCGCCTGGCCTGAATATGAATGGAGTGGAGTCCAATATCAAACCTAAGGATCCACTAATACTTGACCACGATGTAGGGAGAAAATCTCAAAACAACAACAACAGCCACCTGCAGCACTTCCCAATAGATCTAGAAATGAATAGCACAACCTGTTTGACGACTGGGTTCTTCGACCCACCATAGGTTTTGATAGAGGGCTTCGCAGCAAACCTTGACTACCTCAATCGCCATTAGTTGGTAGTCCTCCAGTTCCATCCAAGAAACAAGAGTGATAAGAATCAACAACCAACTATAAGAAAAGGGCCTCCCGGTATGAGCAGCAAGCACATCTTCGAGTAACTAATTCAACAAAAATAAAGACCAATTCATTTGTACTCGCTCAGCACATTTTTGGGTATAGGTGACAACACCCGAATTGCATTGGATTGGTCGATTGCTGTGAACAACCTTGGTGGACAAAATTCTTGTGCCAATGTGCACCATGTACAAATTGATAATGTCAATGCGATAAGCATGACCATCTTGTTGTAACCCGAAGCTCTCCTTCAGCTACTTCTCAAGTCTCTTATCCGTATCTCTTCCATGAATATATTGCGTCAGGTCCTCCCCAGCCTTAGGAAAATGGGTAATGCTTGCAATCAATTCGACAGTGATAGGGATTGACGTATTCAGCCAAAGCGTCCCTCCATGGAAACATGCCAATAGTTTCTTCACACATGCATGTGATTCATTCAAGTGGCCAAAATGGGGCATATTGATGAACCCCAATAACCCATGCTTTTCTCATCCACTGGCCCATGGTTTTGGAATTATTTGAATGGGGCCACTAGGCACCGTATGGATAGATTCATATGGCTTGTCCAGGACATCTTTAAGAAAAAGAAGGCCGTGATCATCGAACTTGAGCCTGATCAACATAGGGATGATATCGACTGAGCATGTCATCCCTTCCAGCAGTGCTAGCAACTTGGGTGGGTACTTCTGATTCTTTGACATCTGCCATGGCTTGGCTCCTAGACGCGTAGGAGAAACGTATCCCAAAATATCATTCATCAAGACACCCTGAGGTTCCATGGACTCAACAAATCCTGAGCTCGAGAGCCCAGTATGTGCTTTGCCTTCTCTGTGGACCTTCACATATGTGCGCGTTTGCCTCTTCTCTGGCGGCATAGGATTGGGTATCTGAGTGTGCCTCTTCCACTTTGGAATAGATGATGAACCCACTGACATACTCATGAATTCCTCTTCCACAGCCGTGGGCCGAATGGGGGACTTGTAGTCACTCAAAATTTCAATAGCGTCAAGGCTGCTCAACATCCCTTATCCCTCAAAACCTAAACCGATGCTCAACAGCTTGAACTACACTTCACTCAACACTCTGCTCAATACTCTGCACAAAATTCACCTTCTACCTCTGCTCTCACAACTGAATAATTCCATCCGATGCATCCCGCGGTGTTTTATAGCCACTTCCAATTCCAAATCCATCATTACTAAATCTAACTTCATCATTATTGCCAAATCGGGTGTTAATGACGCCAAATTTGTTGATGATCTTATGCTTCTAATAGTTGGATCACCCATTAATGCGGGTTGCTTCAACAAGTGTCTCCATCCAACTGGTTTAAATACCTACATTTATTACTTGATTTGACCACCCCACAGCCTGACAACTGTCACAAAGGGTCAACCGACTACTGCTAACAAATGTAACCTTGCGCAGCCTCTCCCTCAGGGCTCTCCTAGCGCTGCTGAACTAAAATCCTCATCATTTTTTTTAATTCCTCATGTGGTGCGCATTGCCGATTCCGTTCTATAGGGTTTCAAGTGGCTCCCATTGATGAGTTTCAGCAACATTGGGCCATCTAACTGTTGTAACTGAACTACACCACCATATGTAATGGACTAGAAAAGATAGGGACCTAACCAGTGCATTTGTAACTTACCTGGATGCTTGATGAACTTACTTGGCATATAACATCACCAAATCTCCTGTTGCAAACTATTTGTGCTTAATATGGTGATCATGCCATGCCTCCTATTGATCCTTTACAATCTGTTGGTGGAAGCCTGTGATGAAACACTCTTCTTCAAGGTGAATCAACTACGCAACACATTCTTCTAATGCTGCTGCATCATCCATACCCATCATTGCGGCAATGCACAAACTGGGAATGATATACTCCATAGGAATGAATGCCTCTTGCCCATACACCAACTTAAATTGTGTCTGACCTGTTAGCCATTTGCAAGTAGTGCAATAGGACCATAGAACTATAGGAATTTTTAAGTCCTAGTCATCGCGGTTATCGTTACATACCTTGGTTAGCACTATCTCTAAAATTTTGTTGAAGGCCTCAACAGTACCATTTTCCTGCGGATGGTATTGTGTACTCCTCTTATGTTGTATATGGAGCTCTTTAGTTATCTCTTTTACTGTCTGGTTGACAAAGTGACTACCCTAGTCACTCATCAGGATTCTAGGACACCCAAATCGTGTCACAATGTGCTAAAACATAAACCGTGCTGCTGTTGCAGCGGTACAATCAACGACTGGTGAAGCTTCCGCCCATTGAGTCAAGTAGTCAGTTGCAGTAATGATATAGTGGACGCCAGTGCACTTACCTAGTGGATTGATAGGACCTACAAGGTCTACAACCCATTTATCAAACGGTTGCAGAGTCACCGGCAGCACTAGCGACATCTCATCCCTCTGCGATGGTTTACCGACTCGTTGGCAGACATCACAGCTCCTTGCATAGTTTGCAGCATCGTTGTGCAACATGGGCCACCATATCCCAACACGCAACACTTTTCATGCAGTAGCATGGCCTCCATAGTGACCTCCTGCAATTCTTGCATGTGCTTCTTCTAGAATGGGACCATGCTCATGTGGTAAGACGTACCGTCGCAATATTTTATCCGGTCCAAGTTTATATAGTTGTCCAGCAATTAGTTGAAAATCAGAGGCTTTTATGACCAGCTGCTTCTTTTGTCTAATCTAAATATCTGTTGGACTGACACTGGTAGAGAAAAAATGAATTATTGGTGCATAGTGATCATCTGTGACTTCAACTCAGAACAATTGTGCATCTGGAAAGCCATCATCAATATTGGTTGGTTCTTCACCATTTTCAACACATGACAGATGATCCGGGCCAGCATTCAACCGTCTTGGCTTTACCACTATTTCAAAATCAAACTCTTGGAACAAAAGAAACCACCTACAAATTCTCCCCCCCAACACAGGCTTATTGACTAGGTATTGCAAAGCAGAATGATTAGTGAACATCTTGAAGTGTCCACCCAACAAATAGTACCTAAAATTTTGTAGAGCATAAACCATCACCAGGCCCTCCCTTTCAGTCGTGGTATAATTTCATTCAGCAAATGATAACTTTCAACTGGCATATGCTATTGGATGATCCAAGTCGCCTTCGCCTGGCTGCGCAAGAACAACCCCCAGCGCAGTAGAAGAGGCATCAACATGCACATTGAATTCTTTATTCCAATAAGGAAAAACCAATATTGGTGTAGAGGCCATCTTGTCCTTCGGGGTGTCGAAGCTTCCTTGAAATTCTAGAGTCCATTCAAAAGAAACATCTTTCTTTAACATCTTTTCCATGGGAGCGGTAATCGCAGCGTATCCTATGAGAAACTTGCGATAGTAGCCCATATGTCCTAGTGTTGCTCAGAGCATCTTTACATTTGTCGGCAGCAGTAAACTAAGGATTAGCACAATCTTCGTCGGATCGACCAACAGACCTTCTTTGCATACAATGTGCCCAAGTAGCATGCCAAAGGGTGCACAGAAAATAATTTTTTTGAATTCAATGCAATCTGATACTGCCTACATCATTCCAGCATCAATCGCAGATTTTCCATATGATCTTTAAAAAGGCCATAGATGGTCCAATAATCCATATATACCTGCAATAATTTTTGAATAAAATATTTAAATACAGCAACAACTACGTAGGATAATACAGCAGGTGCATTATTCATCCCAAATAGCACGACGGTATATTGGAAGCAGCCCCACTCAGTGACGAATGTAGTTTTATGGTGATCCTCCTTTGCAATCTGGATCTGGTGGTATCCCAAAAAGCCATCTGTGAAGGAATATACCTCTTGTCCACCTACACCTTCCAGGAATTCATCCTAACCAACTAGACGACAACGGAACCATTTGTTGGTGAAGCCCACCAACACAGCTTCGTCGACAGGGATCCCCACTCTGTCGATGCCCTGTAGTGCAAACTCCCTGAGCATCGGCCCAGATAGGTTTTACCCTGCCCAGCAACGTCTGCGAAGAAAATGAGGTCTCACCCGAGGCATTCAAGGGAGAGCTATCAGAACTGAGTTTTCGATAGTGGGAGAGGAGGATATGGGGATCCAACAAAGGGAGATCATAACTTATGCAATCATCATACAATATCAAAATATAGCAGCATTATTCATGGAACATCATAGTGCATCAACCAGTTACATAAACATGGATTACATCAACTTAAAACCAACAAACCACATTTATATAGAAGGAAGAAACTAAATCACATCTATATCATGACATTTTGACAAAACAGAGTCGCAGCATCATAATAGATCTATAACACAGACAAGAATTGAGCCATACTCATCGCATCATATATTAATCTTGCACAAATATGCCGCATTACACAATCCTTATCCAAAACCGGAGACTGTATACATCAGGAAGAAGGCCAGATAAAATCATAGTCAAGATAGACAAGTCTACATAAAATAGATCGCACCAGATCTTATCCCTTACTATCGTGCATGCAATCACATACAATAGTTCACAACTGCTCACTCATAACATCTGACTGATACATGACTCCTCCAAATGGATTTATAAATAGGCTTATGGCTTTACATCAAGGGTCCACTAATAACTGACTTCTAACCGCTACTGACCTATTACAACAAAAAATGGTAAAAATATACATAAAATATTCAAAAAGTGGTTATTTTCCCACTTATCATGCCAATATTCCCTTGCACTGTACTGCGTGAGCTTGCGTAGCTTCCGTGACACTGCGCAACTCACTCGCCCCAAAACCCTTACCAACAAGATGCGCAAAGAAATTACCACTTGGGAGGAGATGACTATTTTCTTCATACATACCTTAGGCTTTGCAGATGCTAACGCAGAAGTTAACAATGCACTACAGATCATTCAGGACGTAGTCTTGAAAGTGGTCCCAGTCGCATATCCTATGGACCCACATGCGCATTGCCACATGCAATCGATGATGGAATGTTACAACCTATTTGGCAAGCTGGAAGATGATGATGAACTATGAAATATTAATATTCCAGAGACTGAAGTAAGTCGGGATGTCACAGCACCGTATGTACTGACGGAGCCCATGACTCGACCATTGAAGATTAAGAAAGTTAACATTGGGATGGAGGAGAATATGATATTTTCCAATATTGGGGACTACTAGGACGAGGATACTATGGAAAAGATCATAGATCTATTGCATGAGTTTCAAGACCCATTCCCAACAAAATTCTCATAAATGCAGGGGATATTGGGTGACCTGGGGGGAATGAAAATCCATTAAAACTAGATGCAAAACTAGTGCGACAGAGACCATACCGTTTGAATCCACGATATAAAGAACGGGTCAAGGCTAAACTCGATAAAATGATAGATGCAAGGATTATTGAGCCGGTTAAAGAATCAGAATAGATAAGTCCTATGGTGGTTCAAGACAAAAAGACTGGGGAAATACGAATCTGTGTCGATCTAAGGAAGCTTAATGATGGTTGCATGCATGATCCCTTTCCGACACCTTTCATGAATGAGGTTCTTGAGGGAGTAGGTGGTCAAGAAATGTATTCTTTCACAGATGGATTTTCTAGGTAGCACCGGATCAGAATTGCAAAGGAAGACCGCCATAAAACCACATTTGTCATCGAATGGGGTTGCTTTCAGTACATTATAATGCCCTTTGGGCTGAAGAATGCACCTCCAGTATTCTCTCGGGTTGTCCTCGTTGAATTTAAATATTCTATTCAGAAATTTGTGCAAGTATATATGGATGACTGGATAGTCTATGGATTGATCAAGGACCACTTGGAAAACCTTTGGTTGATTGTGGAGAGGTGTTGAAAACATCAGATCACTTTGAATTCAAAGAAGTGCATCTTCGAGGTGCCATTCAGGATACTATTGGGTCACATTGTTTGTAAGTAGGGGATTTTGGTTGATCTAGCAAAGATTGCGCTCATTCTGAGCCTTCCACCACCTACAAATACGAAGATGCTTCACTCGACACTGGGACATGCTGGGTACTATCGCAAGTTTACCCGTGGTTATGTTGCGATCGCTGCCCCCATGGAGAAACTGTTAAAGAAGGATGTTGCATCCATACGGTTCCAGGAGTGTCAAAATATCTCAACACATTGAAGACTAAGATGGATTTAGCACCCATACTTGTGTTCCTCGATTGGACCAAGGAGTTTCATGTCCATATCGATGCCTCATCTGTTGCGCTGGGAGTTGTACTTGCGCAAACAAGAGAAGGAGATCTGGATCACTTGATTTCCTTTTCTAGAAGGAATTTATTCTTTGTTGAGAAGAATCATACGACTATAGAAATAGAGGGATTGGCAATGGCATATGCGCTATATAAGTTTAGGCACTATCTCTTGGGCGGTCACTTCAAAATGTTCACTAACCATTCGACTTTGAAATATCTGGTTAATAAGCCTTTGTTGGGGGGGGGGGAAGATCTGTCGCTGGCTACTTCTCTTTTAGGAATTTTATTTTGAAATAATAGTGAAGCCAGGATTCCTGAATGCTGGTCCTGATCACCTATCTCACATTGAAATAGGCGAAGATCCTACTAATATTGACAATGGATTGTTGGACGCACATTTGTTTCGAGTTGATATTGCAGATGACCATTATGCACCAATAATTCAATTTTTGGCAACCGCAGTTGTGCTGGAGGAGATGACAACCAGTCAAAAGAAGTAGTTGGTAGTGAAGGCTTCAGATTTCTAGCTGATTGTTGGGAACTTATACAATCTTGGACCTGATGAGATCCTGTGACGATGCGTTCTACCTCATGAAAAAGGCTACATTCTGGAAGACACACATGCCAGATTTGTGGGTGGACATTATGGAGGACAGGCTACCGTGCATAAGGTACTGCGCACCAGGCTATGGTGCCCTACTTTGCATAATGATTCTACAGACTATGCACGGAGCTGCGATGTCTGTCAACGTGTCAGGAAACCATCGTGGCGAGATGAGATGCCACTTGTACCATGGGTCACTTTACAACCTTTTGATATATGGGATATGGAATTTGTGGGTCCAATAAACCTGTTAGGGAAGCGAACCGATGTGCGCTACATCATCACAAAAACTAATTATCAGATAAGGTGGGAAGAGGCCGCACCAGTTGTGGCTTGCACCACCGCGACAACAACAAAGTTCATCTTTGAAAACATTGTAACGCGATTCAGATGCCTTAGGATATTGATGAGCAACCAGGGAACCCGCTTTATCAATTGCATAGTAAAAGAACTGATAGAGGAGTTGCAGGTGCAGCATAAGAAAAGCAACCCATATCATCCACAGGAAAATGGAACTGTAGAATCTTTCAACCAAATCTTGGAAACGGTGTTGAGAAAGGTATGTAACGCTAAACAGGATGACTGGGATTTAAATATCCATGTGGTACTGTGGGCATATCGCACCACTTCCAAAAGAATAATAGGGTTGTTCAAACTGATATATGCAGGGAAAGAGGCGGTTATGCCTATGGAGTACATTGTTCCTAGTCTACGCATCACCGTAGCAATTGGCATGGGCAATGAAGAGGCACTTGAGGAGTGAGAAATGCAACTACTTCAACTAGAAGAGGACCGCTTCATCGCGGGCTTCCAGCAGCTTGTCTAAAAGGATCGACAGAAGGTGTGGCATGATCGCCACATTAAAAAAAAAAATTTTCCCAAGGAGATTTGGTGCTATTATATGACAATAAGTTCATAAAGCATCCATGCAAGTTACAGATGCACTGGTTAGGCCTGTATCTTGTCCATTCAATTACTTTTTGGGGTGCAGTTCAATTGAAATAGTTAGATGGAGTGGTGCTGCCAAAGCTCATAAATGGTAGCCTCTTGAAGCCCTATATGACATGGGTGAAAGGGCGCACTGCTTGAAGCACTATGCAATGAAAAAAAAACAGTGGGCCCACGAGTGGGGGCTGTATTCGGTTAAAGGGTAGGTGATTCAACAGATAATATCCAGTTAGCCATGGAAAATGGTTGTGCT
This sequence comes from Pseudotsuga menziesii, assembly GCA_001517045.1. Lineage (NCBI taxonomy): Eukaryota > Viridiplantae > Streptophyta > Pinopsida > Pinales > Pinaceae > Pseudotsuga > Pseudotsuga menziesii. Next base: position 333,551 of record LPNX011073199.1, on the reverse strand, counting down.
GAAACAAGGGGGAGTGATAGACAAATGGTTTCCCACAGTAGGAGGTTGCATTGAGGGGAGAGGGTTGTGACAAGGTGGTCTGGCGAAACAAGGGGGCACAACAGAAAAACGGTTGTGTGTCAGCAGGAGGATTCACTGAGGGAAGAGGGTTGTGACAAGGTGGTCCATTGGAATAAGGAGGTGTGATAGACAAAATGTTGCACATCAACAGGAGGTTGCGCTTTGGAAAGAGGGCTATGACAAGGTGGTCCGCCAGACCAAGGTTGTGCAACAGGCGATCACCAGGGATAGAAATAATGGCTCGTAGTGTACGGGAGACTCCATAATGGTGACCGGATGTCATGTCAATACTCAATAATGACTGTCAAAGATGGAAATGCTGACATGGTTGACATCATAAGTTAATGATAGAAAATATGAAAGGTCGGGTGGTAGAATCGATGACATATTTAGCATACACATGAAGGATCCAGTCATAATGATGCACCCGAGTGAGTCATGATGGAATCTCAATTGAAGTTGGTGTTATAAGATGAGAACCAATATCTATATAAACCCCATTAGAGAGTGGTGCATTCAGCAAAGTTGCAGAAGAGCTGGGTTGGGTTTTTGAAGGAATCTCCGCTGCGTAAGGCAGTGGTGGTCGAAGGGGCAATGCAGAACTCCCTAGATACAGGGAAGCCTATGAGTGAGAATGTTGTCTCAGTATAAATTGATGAACAAGTTGTGAGTAGACAGGTTAGTTTGGCTGAGATAGAAGTCTTTGGCAAGGTCATCCTTTGCTATGTTTCTCCTAGTCGGCTGAGGTACCGACTTAAACACCCATGAGGAATTTGGATGGGACCAGAATTCTTGCCACATTTGACTAAGTCTACAGGAACATGGAACTAGTTCCTTTAGGCAATATTGGATGAGCCCGAAAGGACCAAGTGGATAGATGCAGGCTGAGCCTGACTGTAAGGAAGGACCAAGTGGTCAAATGTGGGGCTCCAGACTGGGCCGATAGATAGTTTGTGAAGGGTGACAACAAATGGAGAATGATGTAGTATTCATCAAAGCTGGAGCACGATGACATTGCTAGTTACATAAGTTTAGAAGTTTTCTTAAATTCATTGCAGTTGACATTGAAGGAAGCAATTGCGGCCAAACTACGAGTCAACAGATATGGAAACAATTGCACATTGATGCATATGTGACGGTTTTTTCTCTTCAGGATCGAGGAAAACACCATGGCCAGCTGATGTGGCTCAAGGACGAGACACAAAACTATGTTGGGGGCATGTTGGCAAGGGTTTTGGTTTTCACGGAGGCTACACAAGCTCATGCAACACTGTGTAAGCCAAAGATAGCGTGACGGGTGGGAAAAATAATGCCTTTGTATATTTTATACATATTTTCATATCGGTTGACCACATTTTGTGGATATAGGTCATTAGTGGTTAAATCATTTAGGAAGTTAGTTAGAAGTGGACCTTGAATGTAAAGGCACAAGCCTATATATAGATTAGAATTGCAATTGTAAAGGAGATATACAGAGAGAGAGAAAGAGAAGAGATTATATAGATGAGATGAGACTGAAGTGAGAGATTGAGTCTTTTGTGATTTGTAAGTGACTATGTATATTGATATTTCTCTTGCTGTGGGGAAAGATGACTATTGTTTTGGATCTATTGCAATGAAAGTAATATGATATGATAGATATTGAGCTGAATCACGGTTGTCCTTGTTTACCTTTGATATGTTGCGATGTCTTTTCCTGTATTTATTTATTGCAATGGTTCTATTTTATGAATGAGGAATGCAATACTGCTGCAATGAATAGATGTTCTATTGTTATATAATGTGATGATTATGTTTTATGAATGAGCAATGTAATACTGCTGTAATGAATAGTTGAATGATGCGATCTGTTAGATCTGTGATAATGATAGTTCTGTGATGAATGCTACGATATGTGATAAATGGATTTGCTAGATCTGATTGTTATGCATAATCGTTGATGCCTCGATCCTCCTCCTTAATACCGGAAACTTGGTTACAACAGCTATCCCTTGAACATATCAGTTGAGAATTCATCTGATCTATGAATGTTGCCGGGAAGGGTAATACTTGTCTGGGCCGGTGCTTAGGGAGATCGTGCTGGTTGGGCGTCGACAGAGTGGGAATGCCTATCGACGAGGCTTTGTTGGTGGTTTTTTTCCAACAACAGGAATAGATTCGTCGAAGGAGGGCCATGATGTTTCCCCCATCATCAACACAAAACATGGAACAAAAGTTGATTTTGAAGTGATGAAATAACCATGAAACTGACTCAGACACGACTAAATTTATAGGAAGGTAAAGTTACTGACAAGTTGGATTGAAAAAGAGACATCCTTTGAACAAATTACAACACGAAAAATGACTTGGCAGAATTGACTTGACAAGACAAAATCCAGATGTAGTGCAAGGAAGATGACAATGCATTCTTTGAATTGACTCAAAGGAGTTAGGTGACTCATGAAAGTGGATCAACTCAGAGATAAGCTGAATACCCAACTGTTCAGAAATACAAATGCTGACAAGTGCCATATTCAAAGGTGGACTATGAGCTGCCATCAATACAAAATGAAAAGATATTCCCCTTTCCCTTAATTTCCCCACCACAAAGGATGAGTGTCTCTTTTTTGTTTTTACGAGTTGAAAGAGGGTAACAAACACTCATTGTAGCTCATCAAAAGATGAGTCCATTCTCATATGTTTTATGATGCCGAGAAAGGAGAGGATCATCCCCAGAAGCGAGCCTTTAATTTAACGAGTCCATTGAAATCTAACTCGGTATTGTTCATGTTTAGAGAGTCTAAACGAAGATGGAAGAAGACTCCAAAAGGTCCTTTTTCGTGCAATTTAGTCCCTAGAGCCCGAAAAAGTATAAAATGATGCCCGAGAGAACTTTTCTAGCTGAATTCAACTAGAGTATTCCTTTTTCGTAATTAGTCAATCCGAACCAAAAAAGAGATAAACTACCATCGGAAAGACGACTCTTCAAGTACTTTTACGAGCGTGAAAAAGAAAAGTTCACTCGACAATCTTTTTGCATTTTAAGGGGTCTAGAAAGAATTTAAATGTGATTCTGTAAGAGGTCCTCTTTTTCATAAGCCACTTTTAATGAGTATGAAAAAGCAGAAAAGTATACTTAATACCCTTTTACTAGGTTTTTTATGAGCACGTCAAATGTATAAACAACACTTGGTACTTTTTCATCTTGTCCCAAAGTGTGAAAAAGACAAAAGAAACTTATAACATAACCACGACGCTTCATAAATTTGACCTGGAATATCTAAAAATCGAGTTAGGATCAATTTTATATAAAACTATATAGAGAAAATGGTAAAAAACCCTAAAATTAAAATATTTTGACTTTAATCATGAAAATAAAATAAAAAATTACTATAAAAGGAGGGAAAATAGTGAATTTTTACCATTGTAACTTTTTTACCATAGTGAGAGTGAAAATTGGTGGAAAATAACTGATTTTCATTTGCAGATCTGGGAGTTGTGGACCACCTCTGCACAAACCGTTCGAACCAAGTAACTTCCAACTCTTATCTCTTCATTTCCACTGGTGTATTTTTTTGTTTTAGAGGTCAATTTTTATGTTTTTTGGGCAAATCACCAAAGGGGATGCGCACATATAGGCTGGCGCCTTTTTCCCTTTTGGGAGATGCGTCGACGCATCCCTCGAAAAAGGAATAGGTGCTGAAGGTGTTTTGTCTCTTAGGGGCAAATGCATTGATGCTTTTTCCTATAGAAGACAGTGCACCAGTGGCCGTGACACCCAAAAAATCCATGCACAGTCTATTTCAAGTGGTTTTTCCTTCCTTAAATTATTTTTACTTGTTTCTAACGAGTGTTTAAATGTTTTTGCAAGACAATTTGGAATCAGGATGGTTATATGGAAAGAAATACAACATGATATTTATTACCTCCAAGTAAGCAATGATCCAGTTTGATTAAGAGACCTCCGTGAGCGTGGGATTCTCAATTTTTCCTGGATACCAGGGATGAGAGCCTATGTCAGACTACCAGAGCACATGATACGGATGTGGGATCCTGACCAACAACATTTTGTGGTGGGTACCCATACTCTCTCAATACATGTAGAATACATTTATTTTATGACCGGTTTATCCTGTAAGGGAAGATCAGTGACACTGATAGGGCCACAAGGTGGCGAGGGATCTGTGGATGACCTTATTGATGACCACTGCTCAATAGGGACCCATTCAGTTGGTGGGAAAATTCCCATCAAACATATTATAGACAGGCCATTGAGGATTGTAGCCTTTACCATCAAGAAGGTTGCAGGTACTGGGTTTGCTCATTTGACCACTCGGGAACACATGTTGTATGCTTTGGAGTGCATGGATCCCACTATATTTAACTAGATTGAGGGTATTTCTGTTAGCTTGATATATCAGCTAACCAAGTGCAGGAGAGGTGAATTGAAACAGTTTGGTTATGGGGCGATAATAGTGTCATTCTTCTTGGATAGGGTCCCACTGATGAGACCCCAGGTTCCATTGATGAGACTAGATGCAGAGGACCCATTGATGAGTAGGTGGATGGATTCCATTCTATACCATGGTGGTGGAGGAGGCCCTAGAGTCACCTATGGGCCATCCTTTTTTCATTGGATGAGGAGGAAACTTTTGATGATAGAGGACTATGCCTATGCGGGGACTGAATTCTGTGAGGATCATGACCTACCACTTCCGTATGGAGACATATGGGATGACCGATGTAAGAATGAAACTATTATCTATGTTTTTTTGTATTTTTAAACCTATATTTTATTTTTATGTTGTAATGCTGAAATGCGCAAAAAATTTCTTGTGCAGATGTTGGGACTTCTCGTCCAGCTGGAGCCTCACCCATAGAGAGGCGAGGAGTGGTCAGAGAGATGGTGATCTACCACACCGAGGAATATGAGGAGCTTGATGATATGGAGGAGAAACTACAACGTTTGACTATGGGGATTCCAGACATCTCCATTGATGATCTAGCTAGGTGATACCAGCTCCAGACCGCAAGAGTTTGAGCTGCTTTGGGAGGCTACTCCATAGAGTGGCTCAGAACGTGATGTGCTACGATGAGCACAATCACGATGATTAGCCCATAGTGGACCCCACATTTTTTGTACTGTATTTACAATGAAAGCTTTGAAACTTTAGTTTTTTCCATGTATATGTGTATTTTGAAACTATGGCAGTCTCAAACTTTGGGTGATCTTAAAGCTTGACGTTTCGACACATTTTGTATCTCAGCTTTACCTTTTATATATATATGAATTTTTTTTAATTACAGATGTGTGTGAAAATGTGATATGTGAATGTATGCCTACTATAAAACCAAATGCATGACTTTTTATGTTAAAATGAGCTTAAGTATGAGCAATATACCAATCTAAGATGAAGTTTTCCAGGGAATCTGCCACAACATTTAAATGTCTCAGAACGTGTTGATATGAAACTTACTCAAAATAACTTTCTAAAAGCCTAAATCTTCGGAATGTACAAAGGAGTAGGGGGTTCCAGATGGTGTAGAGTTGGGTTAACTAATGCACAACTAACTTCGAGTCTAAGTAAACCCTAATTTCTCTTACATCATTAGCGAGGGCTTCTATCAACAATCCAATCACTACATCATATTCAGTGAGATTGTTGGTGGAGGGACATGAAAAAGTACCCCCTAAACTCACCAGATCGCCTGTAGGAGAGTACAAAACCCAAGCTCCCGATGCAAGGTTGAAGGTGTAACAATTAGCACCATTTGTGAAACCGATAAAGGTGGTCATCTGTCCATTAAACATAGGACTTATGTAAGTAGGGTTGTGAAAAACACATCTTATATCCACACAAAAACCACACTTTAAAAGAAACACAAAGCACTCTATAAACAATATTTACATTACAACTATGCTAGATGACCTTGGCATAGTATATTTTGAGGTAGATCCCATTGCGGGGCTCTCCCAAGGGTATCCCATTATAATCCATTAACTCATATGTGCATTTCTCTAAGACATGACTAATAATATAAGGCCCATGAAACATAGATTCTAGTTTCCCTACCCCGAACTTATCATGTTTATGGTCATAGGTCAAGACCAGGTATCCTTTGTTAAAAGAGCAAGGCTAAACATATATGTCATAATTAGCTTTCATTCATCATTTATGTGCCTCATTTGCTAAGGCAGCATCACGATGAGTTTCATCAAGCTTATTTAAGTACATGAACCGTTCTTCTTCTAGGGTGGTATTGGGTAAAATATATACAACGAGTTTCAAAGAAGGAATATCACACTCTATCGACAGAGTGGCCTCTAGTCCATACACTAATTGGAATGGTGTAAAAACAGTGGAAATTTTTACGATAGTCCTGTAGGCCCAGAGTGTAGAAAAAAGTTGCAAATTCCAATTAGACTTAGCCTGCCCTACCATCTGTTGAAGCGTTGTTTTTAGGAATTTATTAATTGCTTCAACCTGTCCATTGACCTATGGATAGTAAGGTGTAGAGTTATCATGATGAAACCCTAATTTTTCACTTAGTTCTGCCATCATCTTGTTTTGGAAATGCGACCCATGATCGGTCACAATAGCCCTAGGAATCCCGAATCTCGTAATAATATGGTTAAAGAAAAAAAGGGCAGTTGTATTTTCATCTTCAGTGTATGTGGGCATAGCCTTAGCCCATTTAGTGAAGTAATTCACAACCATAATAATATATCCATGCCCCCTAGGTGAGGTAGGTCTACATTGCACGAAGTCTATGCCCCATTTTGCAAAGGGGCCAACTGCTACGGTAGGATGTAGCAGAGATGGGTAGGTGCACTTTTTGGATGTGAAAATATGACAAGGAGAGAATTTTTTTACAGTTTCAATACAATCCTTGAAAATCGAAGGACAAAAATACCTGGTGTGCAAAATATTCTGGGTAGTAGCCAACCCAAAGAGGTGACCGCCATAGTCTCCAGAGTGGAAATCATTTAAAATGATCTTAGTTTCATCATGAGTGAGACATTGTCGTAATATAAAGTCTACTCCATGGCAGTATAATGTATCATTAATAATGAGATAATACTTGGATTGGTTGTGGATGCGACGACGCTCATCGCGAGTGGCATCAGGCTAATATCGTTGAGTTTGGAGATAGAAAATGAGATCTCCATACCAGGGATCAATCGTACTAATGAGGAATAAATATTCATTGGGAAATGAATCAATATGATTCATTCCCTTAGTAATACGAGGAAGGTCACACATTATCTCAGCAAAGACAAGGGACTTCTTAGAACTAGTTTTGGAAAATTCCAACATGAAATCCTGGAGAATGACAATACAAGATGATTATTTTCCCCCAAGTACTTAATGAGTCAACTTTATAATACATGGTGTTATAATCCACGTAAAAAATAGTTGTACGAAGAAACATGTAATGATAGAAATTCTGGACCGCGATGACCGTGGCCATGGAAATTTTCTCCACATGTGAATAACGGGTTTTCGAGTCTAAAAGACTCTTACTTATGTAATATATCACATGTTCTTGATCATTTTCTTTGGTCTGGACTAAGATTATACCAATGGTTGAAAGAGATGTAGCCACATATAGGGAATAATCCTTTGTATAATATGGTGGTTGCAACACAGGTGCATGCATAAGAGTGTATTTGAGGTTATTGAACGCATGTTGCCCCAAGTCATCCCAAACAGAGGGGGTATGCTTTTTCAATAATCACATAAAACCATGTCTCTTTTCAGCATAATTTTAGACTAAATGACGTAAAAAAATTTCCTTCCCTTGCAAACTTTGGACATCTATAACGTTGATGGGGATGGGTAGGGCCGGGATAGCTTCAATTTTCAGAGGGTCGATACGGATGCCATCATTGAACATAATGAATCCAAGCATTCAACCAGTATCAACACAGAAAACAAATTTACGTGGGTTTAATTGAATGTTACAATGGCGACATCTAAGAAAAATGGTCCGCAGATGATCAACATGGTGATATTGCTCTTCAAATGAGCAGGAAGGTCGTCAAGATAAGGTTCCACAATGCTTTTAATGTCATGGAAAGCATATGACATGGTGCATTGAAATGTAGCACCAACATTTTTCAAGCCAAAAGGGAGTTTTCGGTAGGAAAAGGTCCCCCATGGGCAAATGAAAGTCGTTGTATGTTGGTCTGACGAGAGGATATTGATCTGGTTATATCCAGAGAAGCCATCCATAAATGAAAAGATGACACTCCCATCATAGTTGTCGATAATTTGATCGATGTACAGGGTGGGGAAGTTTTCCTTAGGACAATCCCGATTCAAATCCTGAAAATCAATGCAAACCCTAATAGTACCCTGCTTTTTATTGACAGGGACTATATTTCAGTCAAGGGCACGGGGTAAATGAAACCAACCCTAAGAAGTTTTTCAACTTCCTCCTTGATGACTGCTACTTTTCTTAGATGTACCTGAAATAACTTCTGTTGAACTGGCTTGGCACCAGGGTAGGTTTTAATCTCGTGTACTACAATAGAGGGATCTATGCCTAGAATTTCCTCATAGGTCCAAGCAAAAACATCTTTCAATTTCTTGAATAAGGCCATATAGGACTGTATCTATGAAGGTGAAGAGTTTTGGCCTATCTGGATGTTCTTCCAAATACTAGGTTTCACTGATATATTCATTGGGATGGTTTTGGTAATGTTACATAAATTACCCTCATATTCGACATCACGAGTGAGGATCAAAGACTGAGGATCGGTGACTATATCAAAAGAAACTGTTGATGCAAATTTTCCTTCTACCATATGACCATGGGGAAGGAAAGAGGATCGATGGTGATGATCTTTCCAAGGAATCTGATCTAGGGACATGACTTCCATGATGGATTCGTTAAAGGGAAGTGTATGTGAAAGATAATCTAGAGATGGGGGGGAGGGGGGTGTTCAATACAATACGGTAGGTGATAAGGATTTGAAGCCACCAACAAATTATCATTGATGGTGGGGTCACTTGTGGTTTGGATACCATGGTACATTTCCTCAAAAGGACTCATTGATGTTGATTCAACAATGGAATTTCCTTTATCCATAGTAGAGGTAGAAATTATGTTCACAAACGCGGACTACGAAGTGGGAGGAAAATTGGATGATAGAAAGATTCCCATGAGCGAAGAATATTTGATCAGACCTACTCCAATGTTATGATATTGTGGGGTGTTCAAAAGTGAAACATTGTTTGCAGTGTTTGAGGTGGCATCCAGTGAACAAAAATCTAACTGATCAACTGTAACAATATTCCCTTGGAATGGGAACTGAACTATTGGAAAAATGGATGAAGCAACAACTTGCATAACATAAAACCAATTGCGGCCTAGGAGAATATTGTAATCCAAAGGAGCATCAACAAATTCAACATGGATGAAAATTGATTCCCCCCCAGTTCTACTTGGAGAGAGGGCAGTAATCCATAAGGTTGAAATTCATGACCATCGAAGACCTTTAGTGTCATGGGTGAACAATTAATTTTCAGAGAACTGATGGCTCTCCAACAAGACAAAGACATGACCGAGGTAGAGGCTCCCTCGTCCAATATGGTATGATGGATGGTATTTCAAATAGCCTTGATGGACAACTGGAAGGCCAACTGATGTGAGAGCCTAGTTTTGAAATCATCCAACTTGAAAGCGATAATGTTCCTATTTTTAGGATCTAGAGCTCCAAGGGCTGTTAGCAAATTCTTTCGCTGTGTAGGGCATGTTTTGATTATGTTAAGAGGTGACATAGCATAGGGTGCTTGGGCTAGATCTTTTACTATATTGTAGTACTAGGAAGCATGTGTGTTAGGATTAAGAATGGACTTTCAAAGTGTACTGTTACGTGGGAGAAGAATTGTATCAGGAATAGGTTTTTCAATCTAACGACTGTTACTTGGAGGAGGGGTGGAAACATAAGGTTTGTTAGATGGAACATCATCAAATTTCTTTTCCAGAGGAGGGTAATAACTCTGGGATCTTGTGGTAAGATGAACAGTTTCACTTGACATCATTTTTACTTCATCAACGGATGATGAAAATTTCCTCCTTCTTGTCTAGATACTCTATATTTATACAAAAGAAGAAAACTGTTGGGCTGCCCATGCAATGACTCTTGGGCTTCCCCAAATCTTCACCTCCCACATTTTATTTCATTAAGTGTTTACAATATATTACAAAGAAAAAAATGAATAAGATGCTCATGAGGAGGGTCCCTCTTGACTATTCAAAAAATTCTTCCATGCTGAAGCTTCTAAGGCAATACTTTCAAATTCAGAAGGTTCTAGGAAATGAATATTTATTTCAAACTTAGCAGCCTAATTTCTTATGACTTCTATTCTGGCCGCGCTCAGGTGAAGTTTTTCTTCTAACAGCTGCACACTAACCGTGGAATGATCTACTTCATTCCTCATGGTGTTCTCATCTAAAGCTTTAATGTGTTGTATCCTTTGTTCATCTCCTTGATATATTCTTTGAAAAATATCCAAAAATAGGCTGTGGTTTAGAAAAGTATCCATTCCTTGCTTAGACTCTACCTAGCATCGATTATAAGTGATCAGAAGTCTCCTGAAGAATTCTGCACAAGCCCCTTTTGTCTTCTTAACATCCTTCTTGAATTCTTCAGCTGTGTTGATGGAAAAATCCAGTAAATCATAGTCTTTCCTTAGGGCTTGTTGATCTTTTGAAGGTAGATCAGTAGGGGTTTCTTCACTTGCTTCTAATCTCACCATTCTTCATGTCAAGACTTCTAAGATGTCCTGCGATCTGTCAACAAAATATGAAGAGGTTTCTAAAATCTCTTCCATCCGATTGTCCACCTATAAGGCCTTGCACCTTTCTTCCTCTATGGCCATTTGTAGCTAGTGCATCTTGCTCCTCTATGCTAGGACGTGCTCCTTAAAAGGATAAAGACTGACCTACTATTCCTTGGCCTTTTCTAGAGATATTGTCAACGAGGCAATCTATTCCTTAAGTTCTGAATTCTACCCTTGAGATTGCCTCTCAGATTCCTCCAAGTTAGCCTTGTGTAGCTCCAACTCCCCTATCCCGCCTAGCAGCTGCTCCTTTTCTGCCCTCAACCCTTGATAGTCTTGCTGCACTTTCTCCAGACTTTCTTGGGAAGCCTCCATAGATATCTTCTTTACTTGGAGGGACTGGAGCTCTGCTTTTGAAGACTTTATTTCTCATTGTATGTCTTCAAACTTTCTTTTCAACCTATTATTTTACTCTCTTTCTTTTCTTAGGGTATCTTTGAGCTGGGAAGAGGACTTCTTTGACTGTTCAAGATTATTCATTATTCTATCCACATTGTCCTCAGAAGAATGGATCAATGCAGCCCCTACTCTGATAGTGAACCTGGGTTCCTTGTCTATCCCATATACTACAGTTGTATCATTAATCATTTTACCGGACTGCCCCCCAGTTTTTGACCTTTCTCTTGGTCCTATTTACTATCCTTTTCCTTTCCCTATCATAAAACATAGTGTTGAAATCTGGTACCTCCTCCCCTTTCTTCTGCTCAAACGGGATTAGCCTAAGGGTGGGGACCAAAGCTTGTCCTGGTGTGCTACCAACAGTTGCCTCAAGATATTGAATATCATGGTTCCCCAAGTCCTGAGCCTAACTATCTACTATATCGAAAGTTGATTTCTCTATCGCTGTCTCTGTCAGCGTTAGCTTTTCTGCTTCCTTCTTCTTCAGCTCCTCATCCATATTTCTTTTCTTTTCTTCTTCCTCGCTCTTGGCAGCTTCTTCTGCCTTTCTGGTTGCCTCTTGTGCAGCTCTTCTCTTTTCCTCCTCTTCTCCTTTGAGCTATCCTTCATCCTCTTGTGCTAGTATCCTAGCATCTTCATTTCTTTTTCTAGTTTCCTCCTCCTCTACCTTTGCTTGCTTATCCTATCCTTTTCCACCTTTGGTGGTGATTTTCTTCTTAAACCTTCTTCTTAAGGCTATTATATTTTGTGCACTACGAAAAATGGATTCCTCTCTATCCCAGTGGCTGGTGTATTCAAAATGTACATTTGCCTCTTTGCAGTGCTTTGCAACCTTACTCCGAGAATCATTCCTGTGGAAATGCATTTACCCAAAATGGAATTTCCCCAACTCTTCCACAAATTCGTTGGCTTTCTTCACCCTAGTAAACTTGTAGCTTCCCAACCTGAATGGAAAAGGAGGGTAAGCCACTTTCTTATGTTCAAACAGAAAGCTCCCTATGCCATCCAAAAAGACTTGTCTAACTGCCTCTTTATGGAATACATAGTCAGTGGCATACTTAGGCAATAGTGATGGTGCTCTGGAGCATCCAAAAATTCTAAAATATAATCCATCCTCAGTCAAGTAATAGTATGCATATTCTTCAATCACCTACAATGCCTCCTCCGACATGCAGTTGCACTCTTTCAAGAAAATCAGGGTATACAATGGCATAATGAAGTGCTCACACACTTCCCTATAGTGACTGTGGTATTTTTGGGCCCACAGTGGCTTGTATACTGATTAGACTGGTGTTCTTTCCCAGTCCTAGATACACCTCAGATTGGGGAAGGGTTGATTGCACAGTATGCAATCTATCAATATAGAGCTCATGTAGAACTCTGATCTCTTCTGGGACACCCCTCCTAATGCTGAAGCAATGCAGGTCAAGAGGCTGTTGGACACAATGTTGGCCCAGTTGAACACGGTCCCCTATGTTGCAACATAGAAAATTATAGGCACCCACTCCAATTTGAAGCTTTTACCATGGGCCCTCCCGAAAATCCTGTTCAACATCAGGGCAATGAACCTGTAAGGGGTTCTTAGACTTGCAGTGTCATATTATCCAGTCGGCCTAGTTCTAAAGATCTTTCCAAGCATGAGAATCCTCTTTAGTGTCTCGACTAGGTCCATCTTGATTGCCTTCAGCTAGTCCTCATTCAAGTACACATGTGCTTCTGGTAAGTGGTAGGCCAGAGCCACATACCCAGGGCTATAAGCGGCATAACCCTATTTAGCAACATTTTCCAAAATCATGGTGGTTACATGTGCCCTGGGTAGAATCCACCCAATCACCTCTAAGCATGGAAAGAGCTCAGGTCTAGTAACAATTTCATCAAGGAAGATCTCTCTATATTGGCATAGATGGTTTCTTCTTCAAAACCTATGTCAGGTACTTCTCGGCGCATTATCAATATGTAAATCCCCCCCCATTGATATTTAGGTTCCACACCAACTATGCATTTGGTGTCCTCGTAGGTGTATTCGACTCTAGTAATGATTTCAACTTCAGGTTCCTCTTCAACTACGGGAGCCTTCTTCTTCTGACATTTAGACATCTTGAATTCTGAGGAATTTCCCTGTCATATACAGGAATTTCTTTTAGGTTCTGTTGGGTCATTTCCAGATAACATTCAAAGATAAAGACAACAGTATAAGCGTTTTACCTCATCTATGCTAAACATGAGTGCAACTATGAAAAATAAGCAAACAATGTTCAAAATCAAATGTTCTTGTCCAAAGACTAAAACCAACTCATGCCCAACAATTTATGGATTTACTTAGAAAAGCATGGGTTTTCTAAAACGACGAAAAATCCTCTTCCTAATGCTAAATAGAAAATAGTTTCAAAAACCCCCTCTCAGCGTTGTGGATTACAACGTTACGCGGTGCCTAATCTCAAGTGAGGACGTTGCAAGTGGTAGCGCACTAGAAGATAAGGGAAAGCTAGATTGCTGTAAAAATGCTTACTTCATGGTCTTAATAGGTAATGCACTCAGAACCTAAACTGGGCCGAGGTTCATCTTCGAGCTCGAACATTCTCACCCTAAGCGGGAAGTAAAAACTACATCGCAGTCCTAGTTCATGAAGACGAGGGCGACCGAACTGTGGAACCAGACTCACGGCATCCTGGCAGAAAACCATGAAAATGCCCCCTCGGACGGCCACACGCAGACTGGGGGAAACTAGTGCGGATAGCGTAACGGCCGTCTGCACCATTTTCCCTAGCAATCAAATGCGGTCTGTAAAACCTCAACGGCTGTGGGATTCATCATCAAAAAACTAAGAAACCCCCCACTGGGCAGCCATACGCTTAACTCGAAAATATATACAGGCCAAGATGGGAAAACCTAGGAAAACACTAACTGCGGAGACAGCAAAAGTAGTTCGTCCAATCAAACGAAATGGTAAAACGGGCATAAGGGCCTACCTGGCACTGTGCTGCGTGACTGGTGGAGGAAAAATGGTGAACTTCCACGGCGGAGCCACCTAGAAGCGAAGGTACCGACAGTGAAAATCTTGGTCCGCTCGAGCGAAAACGATAGCACAGAGAAAAATCCAAAATAACAATAAAAAATGAAACACCCCAAACACCACTATATATACGTCGTGGTCAACATGTAATCGGTAGGAAAAATTAGATCATCGGATGACAAAAAGGCTATGGGATCGGCGACCAAGGTACTATCTCCTTCGCAATGACGAATGAAGAAAATGTTGGAGTGCCTGCAATGGTGTTGGTGGGAGAAACAAATCAGCACTCGCATCGGAGTTCACAAGACTAAGACCTCGGGTCAATACATGGTTAGAGAGCCATAATGGTGAAAACATAAAGAGAACGAATTTTGCAGACCGGCAAAATTAGAGTCAAAATAAACATGCATCAAGCAAATAAATATCGACCAAGTGGAACAAATAAATCAAACTATCGAAAGCATAGTTCTTTCTAGAGCCGCAACGACGAAAGTTGAAGAGAACCAAAGACCTACGACACAACAGGGCGGGGTCAAAAAAGGATGAAGCAACTCTTGGACAAATTCGTAGAACCATTTCTGCAACTGCGGAAAACGTACAGACAAAGGTTCCGATGGGATTTCAAAATAACTGTCGATGAAGAAAAATACATCGAAGACCAAATACCTTTGACCTCAAACTTGATGTCTGGTTATTTTCTGCAACGGCGGACACGCCGATGACTAGACTCCCGACTCAAAAGTCCAAAACACGTTCGATGTCGAGGTAAAATTAATTCAAACATTAAACAAAACCAAAAACTGAGCAAAAAACGAATTAAAGGAGGGTCCCAAGATTTTCTGAATTTTGGGAAATAGTTGTGGCTGCAACACAATGAATCCAAAGCACCAGAATGGCTAGATGCTAAAGTCAAAACTAAGGAATTCAACATCTCAAGTGATGACCGACCAAAAATGGATAAAATTGGAGACTACTGGAATGAAGAACAAAAGGTAGAAATAGTGAACTTATTAAAAGAGTTTCAGGATGTATTTGCCAGAGATTACAAATATCTCAAAGGTTTAGTCCATGAAATGGGTGAAATGAAGATCGACATTAAACCTGATATACGACCTGTAAAGAAAAGACCATATAAAGTAGCTCATAAATACAAAGAGATAGTCAAGAAGGAGATTGATAGCATGCTTGCAGCAGGTATTATCTACCCTATTGACCAATCAGAATGGGCAAGTCCAATGGTTGTTCAACCAAAGAAACACTATCCAACAAAGCTAAGAATTTGTGTCGACTTCAGAGAGATAAATAAAGTTACATCAACAGACCCATTTCCAACTCCTTATGCAGATGAAATATCAAATGAGGTTGCAGGACATGAATGCTACTCGTTTACAAATGGATTCTCAAGTTATAACCAAGTACCAATAGCCAAAGAAGATCAGAAAAAGACAACATTCGTATGTGAATTTGGCTCAGCTTTTGGACTAAAAAATGTACCTGCGGTATTTTCTAGAATTGTGGTCAAAAAATTTCAAGAATATATTTACAAAACAACGGCATTATACTTTGATGATTGGACAATATAATCTATGTTAAAATATCACTGCAAATGGCTAAGGCTTATGTTGGAACGATGCCGACAAATCCAGCTATCTTTGAACATCAAGAAGTGCATATTTTTGACCCCCATAGGGATATTGTTAGGACACATTGTCTGCAAAGAAGGCATTAAGTTCGACTTCACAAAAATAAAAATTATCCTCGACTTAAAACCACCAGTGAACCCAAAACAAGTCAGGGTATTACTTGGTCATACATGATATTACAAAAATTTCATAAGATACTATTAGACATGACCTACCCTCTAGAAGAACCATTAAGAGAAGATAAGGAGTTCGACTGGACAGAGGAATGCAACATATCATTTGAAAAACTAAAAAGAAAGCTAGTTGAAGTACCCATCTTAAGGTTTCCAAACTAGTTGACTAAATTCCATGTACAAATCAACACATCAAGCCTAGCAATAGGAGAAATCCTAACTCAACTAGGAGACGATGGAATGGACTACCCTATAGTTTACAACAACATAAAATTAAATAAATCAGAAATAAACTATTCGACAACAGAAAGAGAAGAATTAGGAATGGTATTCACACTACAAAAATATCGACACTACCTACTAGCTAATCCATTTATCTTTTATACCGACCACCAAGCACTAAAATATCTCGTAAATAAGCCTTTACAACATGGGAGAATCTGTCGATGGATACTTCTATTCCAAGAATCTGAATTCAAATTCATTTTCAGACCAGGAAAATTAAATGTCGGTCCCGACCACTTATCTCAAATCAACACAGGAGAGGAACTGACAGGAGTCGAAGATGACTTACCGGATGCACATTTATTTCGAATAGAAGTAGTCCCAGGATAGTTAGAGGAAATAGCTCATTTTTTAGAAGATGGACAAGCACCAGAAGGCATGAGTACGAAAAGGAAACAAATCTTAGCCATGAAAGCTGCACCATATAGCCTCATAAATGGATTCTTATATAAAATGGGGTTGGAAGACATCCTCAGAAGTTGTGTACTAGAACATGAAAGAAATAATATTATGTATGAAGCACATTATGGACCCGCGAGAGGACATTTTCAAGTAGACACAACTGCCAAGAAAATCCAACAATCAGGGTTATGGTGGCCGACACTTCATAGAGACTATAAAAAGTTTGTAAGTCAATGTGACAGATGTCAACGGCTGGGTCGACCTCTGCCTAGTATAGAAATGCCCTTGATATCAGTAAACCCAAGCTTGACATTTGAAATTTGGGCCATAGACTTCATAGGACCATTTCCATACCAGCAAAAAGAACAGGTGCAAGGTACATAATAACTGCAGTTGAGTACGTAACCAAATGGGCAGAGGCAGAACCACTTGACACATGTTCCAGTGAGATAGCTACCAAATTTATCTATGAAAATATCATTACCCAATTTGGATGTCCACTAACCCTAATCAGTGACCAGGGAACACACTTTATTAATAAAACTATTAAAACACTAACAGATCAGTTCCAAATCGACCACCGTCGGAGTACAGCTTACTACCCTTAGTCGAATGGAGCAATTGAAGCATTTAACAAAACATTAACAAAAGGACTAACAAAAATATGTAACACCGACAAAGACGACTGGGATGAAAAGATACCTTCAGTACTATGGGCGTACAAAACAACATACAAGCATTCAACTGACCAAACACCATTTCAACTTATGGACAAGAAGTAGTAGTTCCATTACACTTTCGACAACAGACACCTATTATCACAGATATTTTACATGTCGATGTCGAACAAGGACAAAAGGACCGACTGATGCAATTAAGTAAACTAGAAGAACACCGATTGATCGCTCTACAACATCAAGAAATCCAGAAACAACAACAAAAAGCATGCCACGATCGTAACATAAAAAAAAAAAACATGTCGATAGGGGACCTAACTTTACTATACAATAGTCGAGTAAAAGGGAAACCCAAAAAGCTACGTATAGAGTGGATGGGACCCTATGTTGTCGAAGATATTCATGCCAACAGATCAGTCAGACTAAGGACGTTACAAGGCATAGTATTTCAGAAACTAGTTAATGGTTAACGACTAAAGCGGTACAGAAAATAAACAAGTTTTAAAAAAAAACATATAATGACCATAACAGTTAAACAAAAGCTATAAAAATCTGAAAAATCCAAAAATCAAAATAGATCTGATATCCATAAAAAAGTATGACAGGGAATCAACACTTCAACAACCGACATCACGCCCATCGACATAACACCATTGACCGCTCACATGATCGACACCGACCAACAACCTCTAAAGTCACATCACGCCTTCATGACTACGAGCGCCAAAATCAAATCACCATTAACGCAAACTCAAGTGCTCATGCTGAACCATCACGTTCGCCATTAATACACCCCTCGACAAAAATGTTAAATGCATCAACTATAAATATTGGACCGCAAAATGATCAGTTACAGTATTTCAAATAGAGAGAGCAACTTGGCAACCAGAAGATTGAAAGTCGAGAATATCGAAGTAAAGTCGACCAGCAAACCGACAGAATGGTGCCAAAACAAACTAGAGCTGCAGCCAAGTCTAAAGAACTACAAACTGTGGAGACAACATTAATAAGGAGACTAAGAAATATCAAGAACGCTAAGGTTCAGGAGAGCTCATGGGAGAAACTATGGGCTGAGATCAAAGAATGGGCCTATGTCGACAAAAATCCTACCGCAGCTGTAGAGAAAATAAATCACAGTACTATTGTGAACCACATAAACACACCGTTCATGGCCAGTTTTGGAGGCACAAAGGAAACAGCAATGAAATTCATCATAAGCTGATACCACAATGACATATTTTATTTTGACAGACCGGTCGAGATCTCCGGTGAAGTAATCTATAAATTGACTAGTTTATCAAACCAAGGTGACCCAGTACCAGTCGGCATAAAAGAAGGGTTGGTAGAGGAACTAACTGGATCATCATCGGGAAAAAAATCAAAAGGGCTAATGATTAGCCAAATACAAGCCCTAACACCACAAATTGTAGCTAAAATCATAGCCATTGGGATTAGACCAACAGGTCGAGGAAGCAACCTAAAACTAGATATGTTGGAGGTAGTGGATACCATTGCCAACACAAGGAAAGTCTACAGATGGGATGAGTATGTCGTCGACATGCTCAAAGGAATCTGTGAAAAATTCCAGGAGTTGGGAGGGATTATAAGGTTCCCATCCCTTATGATATGGATAGTCATGTATTACTTGTGTCCTGTCAGGGACAAGCAGTTTCAAGAACCCACGAAATTCCATATGTGGAGATTCAAACCGTTTTCCCAAACTGGAACAATGAAGGAACTAGCAAAAGGAAAAGTGTTGTTGGAAAACTGGTTCCAACATCTGAAAATCCATACGACTAGATGGAGGGTGCCCCAAAACATCTGACGAAGTCTACCCAAAACTTCCCACATACAGTTAGAACTCGACCATACCACGGTGTGGTATATGCAGGGTGCCAAGGAAAAAGCAAAGACTCTCGACTACTACCCAACAGTTGAAGAGATCTTTTGGGAGCTAGCTCGACAGTTAGGTACAAAACTATTGATACCAGCAAAGGCCAAAGAGATAAACCTATCAATAGAGGAGCCACTAACAGACCAAGAAAAAGAAGAAGATTATGAGCTTCGATTACACATCAACACATTTGTGTCGGAGGAGACACCAGCAGAAGGCATCAGTCGACTGCAAATTACAATTAAACCATCGACGGCCCAAAGGGAAGAGACACCAACAGAACAACAGGTAACCAATCCAGCTGAATAAAGCATCATCTTGTCTCAACAACAAGGGGGAGAGATAGAAACTGAAAACCCCAAGTATGCTATAACCAAAGAAAACATACACAAACTATCAAAGGAGATAACAGCCTCAAGGAAAAGGAAAAGAAGCCAAGAGCAGGAGCAGGGGAAAGGAAAACGCAAGCTTATCATCGCGGAATCATCAGAAGATGAAGATGAATTAGCAGCAACAGCGGTCAACATCATCGAATACGTCGTTGCGAATAAAATCCCGGTGGAAGCACAGTTCCAAAAATTTGTCGAAGTGGGAGCACGACAGGGTCGACCGAAAAAGGAAAAAATCACAAATACCTCAACGGTCGAGAATGTTTTTGATCTCATGTCTACACCCCCACCCTTGTCTCTGACCAAAATAACCCAAGAAACAATTCCAGAGCCTCCTACCATAAGCCCAATCGACATATGCAAGAATTCTATGCCGAAAACCTTGAAGGAAAGGTTCGACCGAGACAGAGACTTCTAGGCGTACATCAAAAAATTGCCTAAGTTACTCACCTCAGTACAGAAGATCACCACCAAGTGCCCTTTGTTCGAAGCTGGTGGATCTAAACTGCCCACTCCTCAACGTGGACAAGTACCCCAGAAGCTGAGGACTGTTGCAATTTTGAGTTTGACATTTCAAAGAAACCCTGATAAGCAAGCTGACGTTGTCTCAAGTTAGACTACACCCATCATTCCAACTAACCCCAAACCCCCCCCCACCATCCAGTGAACCAACAAGAAATGAGGAAGAAGAGAACATGGAAGAAATAAACCAAGAAATCGACGAATTGTTCTCCGACCTTCAGGAAGGTTCACCTCCACAAATTCATGACCCGACATATGACCACATCCCCACCACTCCAATCACACTCGACCATTCACCATCACCATCACCATCACAACCACCATCCCCCAACCCAAAACCTACACCCAAACCATATGCATCAGAGCCACCTCGGCCACAACCATTAGTACCAACAACCTCTGTATATGGACCCTCTGTACAAAATCAACTAGATACACACCCAGCTGAAGCACTCATCCAACCGACCCAACTAGAAATGCCCCTGACCACTGCAGGCCAACAACCAGACAACCCATTGCCGAAAAACCTGACTCTCACAGGTACACAAGTACAAAAGCAAGCAGAACAACAGAAGCACAAAAAGAAAAAAGATAGAAAGAAGAAGGACAATCCAACCCAAACAAAAATGGTCCACATCAGTCAACTTGGGTTGACCACTGCAGTCGACGCAACCAAGCTGAAAGATGGAGAGTTGGGACAACTTTTGGAAACCATGGCCATCGAAGCAAAGACAAGGATCCAGAGTAGACACAAGGAGCTTGACAACAACAAAAGAGAACAAGTCAAGTTCCTAAACAAATGCAGAAACCTTGTGCAGTCTGTGATACCAAGACTAATAGAGGTTGACACCGACAAGCCGCTGGAGAAATCCTATCAACTATTTGAGAGCGTGGTGTCAGCACTACAGACACAGATGCTGAACACAAAAGAGGAGCAAAAAGAAGAAACAGCTCGGTTGCTAATGCAGTAGCACATAGCTTTCTCTGAAGCATACAGAGTACTGCAAGATCACATGGAGGAGTCGGTCATTCCAGAAGGAGTACTCCAGGACTGGCCTGCTTATTTGGGAAAATATTCCAGCAGACACGACAGACCTGACAAGACATCCAAGCACTCGAGAAGAGGAAGAGCACGGAAGAAGCACTCAGGAGCACCATTGAAAATCAACTCATGTTTGAGACCAACAAACTACAGAAGCTCGAGCGACAAGCACACTAGTGGGTACAATAGGCAATTCTGAGCTTAGACAAACTAGATATCATCTACCCACAAATGAAACGATTTCTGGAGATGGAAAAAGAAAAACACCAGTTTTTGGGTCCCGACATGGAAAGGATAGTAGACCTTTCCATTCAAGAAAATATGTCGACATTTTCAAGCCTTACAACATTAACAATCGACATCCAAAAAGTACTGCAAAGCTGGACAGAATTCCAACATCAGCTGGCAGTGATAGCTGAAGCAATTGTCGAAGTTTGTGTACAGAAAATACCAACTATCAAACTTCACAGCCCATGAAAGTCGAAACATAGCAATAACTACTTAAGACATGTAATGCATTTTTTTGTACCTCCCTATTCTTTGGGATGAAGAACAATTTTGTTCGTGGGGGAGATGTTGGATGAGCTAGTCGGTAAGACATCTAGAACGATAAACTAACTAAGTCAATCAGACGACTGATTAGAGATTAGGTCAGCCACATAGGGTCATGGCGGTTAAACCAAACTGACAGATAGTTATTTGTAACTATTTTGTCAATCATATATATTAGGTTGTTGAGCCAGATAAGAACTCGATTCAGTTCTCTGTATTGTATGGACCCTTTCACTATAATATAATATGTTATTCTACCTATGTTCTTGTCTCTTGTCTTTGCTGTATTTGTATGCTTTTAATGTGTATTATTGGTAACACTATGTGATCTGTGAGATTACAACACTTGCCCTCATTCCAAAATAAAAAGGGGCCATCTCTTTTGATCGGTTTAGACCTATTTCTCTCTACAACCTTGGCTATAAAATAATTACCAAAGTCATGGAAAATAGGCTCAAAGGTGTCCTCTCCCACATAATCCTTGAGAATGAAGGTGGTGTCATAAAAGGAAGGAACATTGCAGATAACATCATTCTCATCCTAGAAGTTATTCACTCTGGTCTCCAACCTCATGAAAAAGGTACGGTCGTCAAGCTTGACTTAGCTAGTACTTTTGAGAGAGTTAGACATGAATTTATGTTCTAGGTTTTGCTCCTCTTTGGATTTGATCTAGTCTTTATCTCTTGGATGAAATCTTGTATTGGAGGTCCCTCGATCACCCCTTTAGTCAACGATCAAGTAGCAGGCTTCTTCCAAGACACCCAGTGTCTTCGATGAGGTTTCCCTCTCTCTCCTCTTCTCTATACCATTCAAGCTTCAGTGCTCAGCTTCCAGCTTGATCAGAGCCAGCATCATCAAGAAATTATAGGGCTTTGCATTTCTGGAGGGCTCAAAGATGTTAATCATGCTTTATTTTCTAATGACACAATTATTGTTGTAGGATCAAGTGTTCACTTAGAAAGGAACTTAAAAAAAGAGCTTGACCTTTACCAAGGTGCCTCGTGGAGCTAGATCAATTATAGAAAAATTCAAATTTATGGGTGGAATTGCAATCCCAAGGAGATGTCTTATATCACCAGATCCCTAGGAATAGAAGGAAGGCCTCAATGGTATGCTTTTAAATATTTAGGTGTGCATATTTTTAAGTCTACCCCGAAGTCCTCCAACTGGCTCCCAATAATAGACAAACTAAAATCTAGGATCAACACTTGGGGATCCTCCTGGTTAAATCCTATGAGGAAAGTTGTGTTAATCAAATATGTCCTTTCCAGCATTCCCATTTACCAATGTTCCATCCTCATGGCCCCAAAAGGTGTAATCGCTCATATTGAAGATATTCTAAGGAAGTTTCTTTGGAAAGGAGGAAAACAAAATGAAAGAAAAATCTCGTTGGTAAGCTAGGGGAAAGTTTCAAAGCCTCTGCTGGAAGGAGGACTTCAAATCCAGGACCTCTGGGCACAAAATCTTTCCCTTGGAGCCAATATCCTATGGAATATAATCACAAGTAGCACTTCTTTGTTTAAGAAAGCGTTGTGGAAAAAATACTTTTATGGAAATTAGGTAAGATGTCTTGATAATCCTCTTGTGGTAATAAAATGGTCTCATATATTTTATATATGCTCAAGGGGCCATGGTTTATTTTCATCCAATCTTACTTGGATTCTAAGAAATGGAAAGCACATCAAAATTTGGGAGGACTCTATCATGGGAGACCCACCCCTTGATCAACGTTATGGTATTGATCAAATTAAAGGATATTTACGAAGACAAAATATAGCCACAGGCTTTGGGAATTTTCAGATTGGAACACAAATATTTTAAAAACTTGGAAAAAGTGGCACATTCCAGACTGTCCCCCTCACCTCCAAGAGGAAAAATATTTTATGCTATCCCATATTCAAGGGAAATATTCAATTTCGAGGAAATCTAGGGATACTCAAGGGTGGGGGAAAATGACGGGTTTTTACTCCACATCTGTTGGTTACAAGATTATTAAAACTTCTCTGCATGTTCCTGACAACCCAACAATTTAGAAAATCATTTGGAAAGTAAAAAGTCTCCCCAAAATAGATTTTTTTGTCTGGACCCTGGCCCATAATAGGATTCTAACTGGAGACAATCTAAAGAGGAAAGGATGGAAAGTCCCTACTATATGTCATTTCTTTCTTACTAACGAAGAGTCAGATGAGCATTTTTTACTCTCTTGTCCCTTTAGTGAAGATGTTTGGAAAGTGACCCTTCTTGGCTAGGTTGGTTCAGTTCAACTCCCTGAAAGAATTCACTCTATCCTAATCAAATGGGATTCTTTGTGTCCTTTATATAGTTTAAAAAATGCTTTGATTAAATCCTTCTAGTTTACTCTTCCTAAATTTATCTTATGTAAATTATCGTTGGAAAGGAACTACTGCATATTCAGAGGGAAATCCTCCTCTGTAGAGAAGGTTGTTACCAAAATCACCGGTTTAATAGGATACTGCCTTAAATTTCTCTAGAATGACTCTTCTGGCTTCCCTCTCTCTCCTTCTGAAGAAGCTTTCCTCCATAATCTCTCTCCAGATTTACCAAGTGCAGCTGTAACTCTCCAGAAAAACTGTTCTCATGGGAATTAAGGATAGAATAATATGAACTTGACATATGGATGATAAACTTACAAAGAAACATCCTTTTATTTGATGGAGCATCGAAAGGAAACCCAGGGGAGGAAGGGGGAGGAGGGGTTCTCATCACCCTAAATGGATTTCAAGAAACAATATACTCTTGGGGACTGGGAGATGAAATAAATAATGTCACTGAAGCCCTTTCCCTCTGGAAAGGTCTCTGCTAAGATAGAATTCAAGATATCAAGGAAATAATTGTGGTCAGTGACTCAATATTAATTATTCAATCTATTTCTACCAATTCCCTTCCTTCTTAGTTGTAGATTCAATATTTTATCAAAAATATACAAAGCCTCGCCAATTCCTTCAGGAAGATCGATTATTTTCATGTCTAAGAAATATAAATGGAAAAGTGGATCAGGCTGCAAATGCCACCTCTTCCCTAAACAAAGGTGCTCTAATGATCAATGGATTTATCTCCTCCTGCCAAATACCATAGGAACAAGGAAAATGGTCCAAGGGTCATATCCCTAGCCCCATCCACATGGAGCCATCTTTTCCTAACCTAGGCTCCTAGCGCATCTCTCCTCCACCTGTAGAATTTGGGTTTCTGCATGAGACCAACTCCTCGGATTTAAGAAGGACGGGTCGTACCCATCCTACGTCTCATCTAAAACTATTAAGATAACTTGCATGATTCTTGATCCTAGTCATGTGTCCTTTGTAGTCCCTTCTTCATCTTGGGAGCTCGATGAAAGATTGTCCCGTGATCCAGGAAATTATGAGCGCCAAGGGTGATGTTTTAGAAGATAGCCAGTTCCCAATTCTTGTTAGCTTGTAGATACCAAGAAAGAAACAAGGTCAAAGTTATTAGGGTTTAGACTACCTTTGTATTAATGGATACCTCCTCTTAATCCACGGCTTCCTCTAATCCTGTCCAATATGTTGCGGCCGAATTAAGGGAAATTAGTAAGAAAATCAAGCAGCAAAATCGTTTTCTACATTAGCTGGACATTGGAGGGCGGCGTTTGGAAATTGTTGACCGTGACATTTCTCATCCACGGGAAGAATTCACTTGCTCCATCTCTGAGACAAAGCAAGCAATGACAGGAATGCTCAGAAATCTGGAGGTCAGGTTCAATAAGTTGGAGCTAAAGGTGGAAAAATTGGAAACCTCTGCATTTAAAGGTTCGTCATCTCAGCATGTCGGATGAGGAAAGTAATCTTGGACTCCTCAGGGAGATTTTTGCATTTTTGTTTTCTTTTTTATAGGTGTGCATAGAAAGCATCTAGCGAATTATGGCTCTCAGTAGTTTTTTCCTGTCTAAAACTTCATGTGTAAAGGAATTTTTTAAGTTGGGTTGTGTGGAAAAATTTTGTGTATGGGAAATAGTAAGTCAAACTTATAGTAATTTGAATGTTTTCTTCTAATGTAAGTAATTAATTTTGTGGATCTTCTTTAGTGGTTACATCACTGATCTACTAATACAAATATAACCGTTCTTGTCCAAAAAAAAATCAAGGTTTAAGAGGGAGATGAGCACTCCCTGCAATCCATAACAAAATGATGTTGCAAAAAGAAATAACATGAAAATAATGGAAGAAATGAAAGCCATGATCCATGATAAATATCTTTTGATGCACTTATCGACTGAGGCATCAAGAATAATAGTCTATGTGCATAACATAACATCACATCATGTATTAGAGAAAAAGACACGAGAAGAGATATTCAACAAGAGAGAAACTAGAAGTCAATCATATTAGAATATTTGGTTTCCCAATATACATGCATATTCCCAAAGAGAAGAGAACAAAAGTGTGACACAAATATTTATTCACTTCACACAATCAATATTACTAGAACACCTAGAATATTCAATAAGCCATTAATAGGACAAATATATATTGAGGATTGGATAGATAAAAATATGTTTTACAAGAATTAGTGTCGGGTATTTTATACCCTAAGTGGTAAGGGGGGGTGAATTTTCAAGTTGCCTCTTGAGTAATTAATTAATTACCCTAATTAGTATACTGAGTATTAAATGTTAATATTTATAACATTTATATTTGTTACATTGCCTTCCCCTTAAGGGAAGATTTGTCCTCAAAGCTTGTATCGACAACAATGTCTGAATTCCCTTGAACTATTGTCTCGAGATCCGTTCCTTTTTGTAATTATGACACTTGATGAAATGAGATGATACGAGCTACGGATTCCCAAGGAGAATTGTTGCATCTTATATGTTGTGGTCCATCCCATATCTTCTTTTATAAAATCTATGAGATCATTTTGTGGAACAGGTCATTTCAATTGTTGCTTAGCATGTTGGTATTTTTGCCTGTCAACATAATTCTTATGTGAGTGTTTGTTTTGATCCTATCGTTGGTCAAAATAACGATTATAATTAGGATGTCTGTAAGGTGTATGTGTTGTTTATTTTTCTTTCTTTTGGACTGCAGTGAGGATTGTCTTCACTTCCTCGATTTGATTTTTGGATGCATTTTCCTAGATTTGTGCTTGTTGGATCTCCAGTATATTGCTATGATTCTGGATCTTTTCGATTCTTTCATCTTGTGACTTTTTTTCAATTTCTAATTTCTTTATTTGATTCTCTAGTTCCTAATTACTATTATTTAGACACTGGTTTTCTTCTTGATTTTCTAGTATTCTTCCTTCAAGGTATTCACCGGAGTGTTCCTTCTTGCTACTGTTTTTCAATTTTTTATATTTGTGATCAATGTTTTGTTATGATTTCGTAGTCAAGAAATCTCTTCGGTGTTGCTTGATAAAACCTTGTTTCCTTTTGTCAGTTCTAACTTATGTGTCATCTTACTGTTGTCATACTACTGCTGTAGTTTTTCTTTTTGTTGTTGATGATGACATAACTATGTTTCCTAATTTTCTAACTCCATCATTGTTTTCCATGATGATATTGTTTAGATTCTTTATTTCTTCTTATAAATCATTATCGCTTCCATTGTTAAGTTTTCATATGCTGACTAGATTCAATAGTATTCAATTCAAATATCACATCAGCATATCAAGAATCACTGATAGAAACACAATCACAAGATGGACACATCATTTATCCTGGGAAACACTCAAGGGGAAGAAAACCCAACAAAAAATTCCTTTGTATAAGATGTATAAACGACAACCAAAAACAATTGTTCTCCTCCTTATGTTCTCTCTCTCTCTCTCCTATTTGCTACATAAGTGAGTGAGTCTGTGTTCAAATAAGAACCACATCTCCTCTATTTATACTAATTGTCAATTGACTGTTTGCACTAGACAAGTTGGCCCCAATAAACTGTTTGGGCTGACTTCACCTAGGAATACACAAGAGGAGGCTTTACCTCATAACTCTATGATGACCAAATACAATAGTAACACCCCGTCGGAGGAATAATAACATCTCCCTTGGGTTACATCAGTAAAAATACATTTAGAATATCCTTTGAAGTTACAATATTTCAACACTCCCCCTTATAAGAAGGTTATTCTACTGACAACATCATCATAGACTATAGGAGAATAGAGAGACAATTACAACAATACATTGAGGATATACATCTATACGTCATAGGAAGTTTTTCACAATTAGTAACTTGGAATAGTTACTCTTCATATTCTGCATCACATGATCACTTTATCCTTACTTTGCAGCAACACATCGATCTTTCGATCCTTTGTAGCAGCACTTCGATCTTCTATATCCTTTGCAGTAGTACTTCGATCTTCAAATCCTTTTTAGTGGAACTTTGATCTTCTGATCCTTTGTAGTACTTTGATCCTTTGCAACAACACTTTGATCTTCTTGATCCTTTGCAACATCACTTCGATCTTCTCGATCCTTTGCAACAGCACTTTGATATTCTTGATCCTTTGCATTGGCACTTTGATCTTTTGTAGTATCCTTTTGATCTTCTCAATCCTTGTAGCAACACTTTGATCCTGTTTAATCCTTTAGCAGCACTTCAATCCTTTGCAGCAGCACTTCGATCCTTCTTGATCCTTTGCAACCGCATTTCGATGTACTTGACCCTTTGTTGTTGTACTTCGATCTACTTGATCCTTCGTCACCATGCTACCTGCAGTACACATGATCTATTTGTGGGATGATCAATACCGATCACTTTAGGACATAAGTCCAAGAAATATGTAATCCTCCATCAGCATGATCAATGAAATTGATCCGATGAATCATATACAACTAAATGCAAATATCGACCACACCCAGTGTCGGCCCTATCATCTGTGAGGACTCATCGTAGACCATCCATACCACATAGGTTAGGACCACTCACAAGTGAGTGTTATACTATGGTATCTACACTCACGTGTAGGTATACTCTACCAAGTAACAATATTGTCTGTAGAGCATAGCTCGACTGCATACACAATGTCAGCACATCGTAGAACATCCATACCACATTGGTTAGGACCACTACCAAGTGAGTTTTATACTACGTCGTCTGTGAGGACTCATCATAGAGAATCCATACCACATAGGTTAGGACCACTCCCAAGCGAGTGTTATTCTATGGAATCTACATATGAATGTAGGAATACTCTCCATACAAGAGTATTTTTTGCATAGCAGATATCGACTGCATACACAATGTCAGTCCTGGAGTCTGTGAGGACTCATCGTAGAGCATCCAGACCACATAGATAAGGACCACTCCCAAGCGAGTGTTTAATCTACGGTATCCACAACTAAATGTGGGTACTCTCCATGAGAGTAACATATTACAGGTCCATCCTTAGCTAGTAAGGACCACTCCCATGAACAAGGTGTTATACCTGCTATCCTTGAGAGAGGATACTATCATCTGCAAGTGAATGTGAGTACTCTCCATGCAATAGTAGAATCTATAGGGCCATCCTTATCTAGTAAATACCACTCTCATGAAAAAAATGTTATACCTGCCATCCTCAAGAGAGGATACTATATTCCACAAACAAATGTTAGACCATCATCACTATCATTCATCATTGATTTCAGTCTCATCATTACTCCCCCTTTCCTAGGAAATTTCCATATCCTGCTCCCCCTTTTTTCGAGGAGGGTCCATGTTTCCGACCTAATATTCCTTTTTTGAAGAGGGTCCATCATTTGTAGTCCCATCACTTCTCCTCCTTGCGAGGAAATTCCTTCCAAACTACACCAAGATTGTCATGGAAATACTTGAACTTCATTTGAGATATATTCTTGGTCAGTATATCAGAAACTTGCTCATCATTACCCACATATTGGAGCTTGATAGCTCCTTTTTGTACTATATCCCTTATATAGAAATATCGGATTTCTATATGCTTTGATTTGTCGTGGAACACTGGATTATCTGTCATCTTTATACAACTCTGGTTGTCACTAAAAATTACTGTGGTGTCCACCTCCATGTCGAATATTCTTGACATCATATTTCAAATCCATATCGCTTCACAACAAGTGGAGCAAGCTGCAATATACTCTAATTCAGTCGTGATGAGAGCAACACCAGATTGTTTCTTACTAAACCATGAGATCATGGTGGATCCCAGATAATAACATCCACCTGATGTGCTTTTCATGTCTACATCACTTCCTTCCCAATATGAATCCATATACCCATGCAAATTGTATTCATGATCTCTTCCATAGTACAGTCCCAAATCAATCGTACCTTTTAGGTACCTAATCACATTCTTTGCATCTATCAAGTGAACTCATCTAGGTTTAACTAGATACTGACTCAAGGTGTTCACAACAAAGCATATATCTGGCCTTGTGCTTGTCATATACATTAACGACTCAATAATTTGTCTATAGTGAGTCATGTCCACTAGCTCGGATGTCTCATCAGACAACAACTTCAAGTTGGTGTCCATGGGTGTGGCCATGACTTTACAATCCAACATATCAAATATTTTCAAACTTTCCCTGATTCAGAAATATTCCTTTTGAGATCTACCACACTTCCAGCCTCTAGGAAGTAATGCATCAATACAAGATATTTCATCTCAAATTCTTTAGTTGGCATCTTCTTTCAATCCTTGATCTGTTTCTCATTTCCATTCAGAAATAGATCATCCACATATAGTAGTAGTATGACTGGTTTATCATCCATAATCTTCATATAAAAATTTGGATCGTCTTTACTCTTGGTAAATCATGTGCTTGTCAAGAAGCTATCTATTCTACCATATCAGGCTCTAGGAGCTTGATTTAGTCCATACAAATCCTTTTTCAACTTACATACATGAGTCGCTCTGTCTTAGACTTCAAAACCTTGTGTATTTTCGATGTAAACCTCTTCCTCAATCACACCATTAAGGAAGGTTGTATTTACATCCATTTGGTGTAAGTCCCACTTCATCATGGAAGTAAGTGCCATGATAGTTCTAATGGAAGTGTACCTTGCTACTGGAGCAAAGGTCTCTTCATAATCAATCCCCTCTTTCTGAGAGAATCCTCTAGCCACAAATCTTGCTTTGTACTTTTCAATACTTCCATCTGTGGCATGTTTTATCTTGTAGATCCATTTCGAAGAAACCACACTCTTGTTTTATGGTTTGGGAACTATATCCCAAACATCATTCTTCATGATCTATTGGTATTCTTTCATCATTGCTTCAACCCATTCTTTCTTCTGTGCAACCACGGGGACTTCACTTAGTGAACCTCTCACATAGCACGTGCAATCGTGGGATATTAAATAATACTCTTAATTTTGAGATATATTGACCCAAAATATTTTTGTTGAAACCCCCTGCCAATACTTAAAACCTCCTCCCCACCCCTGTTTATACCTCAATCTTTATAAACCACCCTACCCAGCCCCACCTTAAACCCCTCATCCCCCCAATACCTACAATATATCAGTTCCATTTTTTATAATTTTAAAACCCACAATATGAACTAACGTGATAGGATATTGGTCAACAAGTGAAGCCCCCGTGTGTGCAACTTCCTCATAGCTATTGGGTTCTTGGTCTACAATATCACACATCAAAGCTACATAACTGGAATATGGCTTTGATCTTTTGTTTGTTCTTGCGGAGCCTTTTGGTGCTCCGTATCTTTTTTCTTCTTGTATGATTTCTCTTACCCAAGAAGGTTTTCTCTTTTGAGAGATATCCATAGTAGGGGGTTCCTGAGGCTCTAGCATGTCATGATCTTTTGATGCTACTATTTCAGGATTTTGTTTAGCTTTCGTCCTTCTGGGAGGTACATCTTCTTCATGTACTTCTTCAAGCTGACACCTTCTATATTTCTTAAGAGCTCCCTCTTCATTGAACGTTACATCCCTACTAATCTCGATATGATGAAATCCTAAAATGCATATCATGAAGGATTTGGAGACTTCACATTATCCTACAAATATTCCCTTCTTACCATAAGGATCCAATTTGGTTCTCTTCTCTTTCGGAATATGTACATATACTGGACATCCAAATATCTTAAGATGGCTTACTTCAGGTTTCTTTTCAGAATACACTTCTTCAGGAGTCTTGAATTCAAGAGCACTGTGAGATAATATATTTTTCACATATACATCTGTTCTTCAACCCATAAGTGCATAGGAAGGTATTGGTCGTGAATCATGGTCTTCACTGCTTCCATGATAGTTCTATTCTTTCTTTCCACAACACCATTTTGTTGGGGATTATAGGGAGTGGTTAGTTCCCTCTTGATTCCTTCCTCCTTACAGAATGCTTCAAATTCCTTTGAAGTGCATTCCCCACCATTATCTGATCTCAGTGTCTTGATTCTCTTTTCTGACTAATTCTCTATCAAGGCTTTTAATTCCTTGAATTTCCTAAACACTTCACTTTTATTCTTAAAAAGGTGTATCCAAATCTTTCTTGAATAATCATCAATAAATGTGACATAGTATTCATATCCACCTAAGGATATGGAGGGAATAGGACCGCATACATCAGAATGGATTAGTTCCAACGTACCTTTAGTCTTTATGTCACTTTTTGGACAGGGATTCTTGATGTTCTTTCCCTGTGCACATCCCTTGTAAGTTCCCTCATGTCCGATCTTTAGATCTGGTAACCTTGTTACCACCTTGCTCACATAGGGAAAAGCTTTGTAGTTGATGTGAGAAAGTCTCCTATGCCACAATTCACTTGAGCTGGTAGTCTTATGCACAAGGGTTGTCTCTGGATGTCCTTTGAGCTTGTACAGTCCGCCTTCTTCTTCTCCAATGACTACAACATCTTCAAGTGTCTTACCCTTGGACCACATGAGTACTTGTCCATCTATAAAAGCAACTCTATATCCTTTCTTTTCTAGATATGAGATGGAAAGTAGGTTCTTTTTCAAACCTGGTACATACAATACTTCCTTCATCTTCATGGAGGTCCCAGAGTCAATCTTGTAGCTTGATTCACCAATACCTTTGATGGGATATTGATAGGAATCTCCCAATGATACCTTCTAGGATGAGTTCTTCTCTTTAAGATTTGATAGAGTTGTTTTCTTTCATGTCATGTGCTTAGAGGCACCACTATCAATAACCCATGTATCTTCTCCAGGTGTTACAGACCCAGAGAGTGCAAAGAATAACACATATTCTTCTACATCTTCACCTATAGTTATTTTTCGAAGTATTTCTTCATTCTCATCTTCATCTACATGAGCATGATGTCTTTTGTTGTTGTTGTTCTTTAATGATGGACATTCTCTAGCAAGATGTCCTATCTTATGACAGTTGTAGCATTGGTATTTTGAGTAATCCTTATTCTTCTTCCTTTTTTGGAATTTATTCTTTGAAGGATTATGATTAATCTTCTTGAATTTTAATTGATTTCTTTCCTTAGTAGGGGTATATAGAGCCTGATCATATTCTCTGAGAAGAGCTTCTCTATTGGCTACTCAAGCTTCTTCTTGTATGCAGTCTTTCCATACTATGTCAAACATCATACTTTCTTTTCTAGCACACAGAGTTTGGATGAATGAGTCCCAAGGTCTAGTGAGGCCATTGAGAGCAGTCATAACCAATTCATCCTCATCAAGAGTATATCCAATAGTACTTAGCTTCTCTTTGATCTGGGAGATCCTTGTGAAGTAATCTTGAACGGATTCTCCTTTGCTCATCTTGGTGCCCTTCAATTCAGTTCTTAGATTCATCTTTCTGTTGATGTTCTTTCCTTCATACATTCTAGTAATTGCATCATATATTTTCTTAGGTGTCTTCTTGGATGGAACTTGAGGAATCAAGTGATCCTTAATGGAATCAGCAATGATCCTCATTGCCTTAATTAGGTCTTGTTCATGCTTCTCCTTATATTCAAATTCTTCAGGTTCCGCAATCTCTTTCTTGATATATTTCTCAAGACCATTCTCTCTCAGAATGAGGCCAATCCTATAACTTCCAAGCCATGAATTTTTCTAGGCCTTCCAATTTGTCCTCAAGCTTAGTGCTTGGGGCCATCTTGACCAATAAGTCACTCAAAAATGAAATTTATCAAAATAGGAGATTGAACTTACCAGTAGATGTGCTTGGAGGAGGTAAGTAGGTTGATCCAACTACTTTCTGGAGATCCCTAATCTTCAGTCCTCAAATCCTACTTGCAAATTTGTAGCACTGCAGCTTTTCTGGTTCTATTTTGATGTAGTTTTTCTGGTTCGCTGCCAAACTAGGGTTTGGATTTCCCAGAGATCTAGCCACCCAAAAAATTCGATATAGGGCTCAATAGATGCACTATGGGAGGGCACAAATTTTTATGCAAGAATATATTCAATCCTCCAACTTTTGTAGAAAACCTAATTTCTTCTAGAGAGGGAGGAGGGAGAATTTCACCTTGTGAAAGCTGCTCTAATCAGGTTAACTCTGATACCATGTTAAGTTTTCATATGCTAGATCACTAAATTCAATAGTATTCAATTCAAAAATCATAGCATCATATTAAGAATCACTGATAGAAACACATTCACAAGATGGACACATTATTTATCCTGGGAAACCCTCAAGTGGAAGAAAACCCAGGAAAAAATTCCTCTGTATAAGATGTGTAAAAGACAACCAAAAACAGTTGTTCTCCTCCTTATGTTATGTCTCTCTCTCTCTTTGTCCTATGCTCTACACAAGTGAGTGAGTCTGTGTTCAAATAACAACCACAACTCCTCTATTTATACTAATTGTCAATTAACTTTTTGCACTAGACAAGTCGACCCCAATAAACTGTCTAGGCCGACTTCTCCTAAGAATACTCAAAACAGTATATTATATTATTAATTGGGGTACTAAAGACCCGACATAAGAGGAGGCTTTACCTCATGAATCTATGATGACCAAATAAAATAGTAACACCCAGTCAGAGCAATAATAAAATCTCTCTTGGGTTACATCAGTAAAAATACATTTAGAATATCCTTTGAAGTTACAATATTTCAACATCCATATGGTGATTTGTTGTCATTTTTTGACTTTATGATCTGGTCTTCTAGGTTTTGATTATGAATTTTTAAACATGATATTTCTTTATCTTGATCAGATAAAATTTTCTTGTTATCTCTTACGATTCAATCTAGCTTTTGATTTTGATTCCATAAGCAACGACTCTCATTGTCTTTCCACTCTTTTAACCACTTCTATGTCTCAACCTCATCTTGTAGACTTTTATTGATTGTCTTATATTGCTCTAAATCATCCACTATTGTTTGTAGTTGTGACTTCATTTCCGAATATGTAGGTGCCATTGTTTGCGACTATGTTTTTACTTCACTTTTGTCTTCTTTTCTCCTAAAAGGGTAGATACAAAAGTTGTAATAATTCTCAATATGTCTCTTTTAATATCTTCTTTGTTTCTATTTCCTTCTTGTATAAAGTAATAATTGTAAATAACACAATTATTAAATAATAATTATTAAGTAATTATTATTATTATTGTTATTATTATTATTATTAATTACAATTATTATTAAAAATTTAATAATAACAAATATAATATATTACCAATTATTATTTAAAAATAATAATAGAGTATATATATTTTTTGTGAAATGGGTCATAAGGTATTTTGAAAAAATATATAACAATAATAAATTTTATTATCACTAATAGTATTATTGATATATATTTTCTTATGAATGGGGTGGAAATAAGGGTTTAAACCCTAGAATTAAAAAACCATTTATTAAAACAAAACCGTGGGTGGAGAAACCACTTGTGGTTTTACTCTTTTTTTTTTTAACTATTTTTTAACCTTCCCTTTTTTATGGCAATCTTCCTTCTTCTTCTCTCTTTTTTTTACCTCTTCCTTTGTATTTTTTATTTTGACTTTATTTTCTTTTTTTACTTAGTCAAAGACCATAAATTTAGGGACTCCCAAGGATTATGATTAAAAATCACAATATGGCCAAAGGCCTAGATCACAAACTAGCTCTGATACCAAATGAAGCGAATATTTATTCACTTCACATAATCAATATTACTAGAACACCTGGAATCTTTGATAAGCCATTAATAGTTCAAATATATATTGATAATTGGATAGATAAAAATATGTTTTACAATAATTAGTGTCGGGTATTTTATACCCTAAGTTGTAAGGGGGGTGACTTTTCAAGTCACCTCTTGAGTAATTAAATAATTACCCTAATTAACCTACCTAGTATTAAATGCTAATGTTTATAACATTTATATTTGTTACAAATTGGATCCTTCATGAAATAAGGGTATCTTCGTCGGATACAATGATACATCGAAGGCATACATAGTTTATATATCGGGATTCAAGAAGATTGAGACTATGAGAGATGTTACCTTCGATGAAGATGTTGCTTTCATTGAATCAAAATGGATTCACTTCGATGAAGTACAAGAAGAAGAACATGAAGCTCCTAGAGATAGAGATATAGTTATGGAATATATGATTCCATAAGAACATGAAGACCATGATATGACCAAACCACAAAGACCTGTAGATCCACCCCAAGAGGTAAACAAACACAAGAGAAGACCATCTTGGGCACGAGAGGTCATTCAATATGCATAGAATTATCATTAAAGGAAATTTGATGTCTAAAATGAGCCTCCTAAGGAATAAAATAAAATAATATTTATTAAGTTTAGAGGAAGAAAGAAAAAAACTAATTTTTCTTGTTATGTCATCATCACGTTTTTTTTAGGTATTTCATTTTTTGGGGGGTAGCTGGTTCCGTCAAAAGTATGCAGTGTGGGTACTCTTTGGATGTGGAATTTAATTATGCATCAACAATTTCTCCTGCTCAAACTTTGAGCAAAAATGTAAAGAGATAAGTTGAAAATATAAACAAAAAATAGTTTTTTATGACAAATATGTCAAGTTAACCACTAAGGTTGACTCATTTTATTGAAATTATATTGGTTCTTGAATTTGAACTAATCAAAAAATTATAGTTGGCTCGTTTTATTATAAGGCTAGATTTAGACCCAAAATTTCCTCTAATGGGTGTTGTTATGATTCTTATTAATCCTCCCTTTGAACACATAAGTATATTTGTTTATTTCCCTAGGTTATGAGGTCTTCACCACTTCACTAATGCATGGGGGACACATCTAGTGAATATATACCACTTATTGCACTTGTCTGCATGAATCTTGATGCTCCAGGGATCAATCCCTATAATTTAGGAACCCACTCAAAGTGACACCACCACTGTCCAATAGTTGATTCCAATAGGTATTCAGTTATGTCTAGTTATGCTCTCATTCCTATTAGTTAGTTCACTCTCAGCCTATCTAGAAAAAAATTGCATGATTTAAGGGAGGGAGGGAAAATTTACTCACCTACCCTCTTCATTTAATTGGTTATGAATTGTTTTGGTGATCCGGAGTTGCACTAGTTAGCTCTAGTATTGATTTTCCCACACTGAGTTAGCTATTGAGTCAGTATAGGTTGGTAGATCAAACTGTCTCTTTAGGTATTCGAATTATTCCTTAATGATGTATTATATACTCACCCATAATGATGAATAATATTGTATGGAAGATTTCTCATATTGTTATTCAACTCATTGTGTAATAGAAATTATTCTTCTTCTTTATATTTCTCTTGTGCAATCTAAGTGAAGAATATTTTTGTCCCAAGATCTGCATGTCAGAATATAATATGGTATCAAAGCCTTGTCAGGATATTCTAATCCCCCTTAGATACTTCCATTGATGAACCAAAAGCAGTTGGGGTCCACATAATTCTTGGAATAATTGCATTGCTCCCTCTAGAGTCTATCCAAGCGAGTTGCACCCAAAGAATGTGCTCATTGTTGAAGTAAAAAAATGTCTTTATATTTTTGTGTAGGTATCCAGTTCCCTCACCGGTAGCACAACAACAAAGCATGGATCTATCTAAGATAGTAACCTTGACTTCCTTTAGTTATCATGAATGGAAATTCAAGATTGATACATTGTTTTGCAGCAGAGGTCTCTACAAAGTTATTATGGCCTTAGAAATCGAGCCAAATGTAGTTGTTGAGAAAACAAAGTGGCATAATAGGAAGGATGAAGCTTATCGATTTCTTTGTCTCTCTCTCTCTTTGGAATTTTTTTTCCATCTTGATGGCTTAACATGCCCTAATGAATTTTGGATCAAACTTGAATCCCTCTTCGGAAAGAAATATGGTATGAAAACAGGCTCTACATTAGATTACTATCGTTTACTTGCTATTCAAACTCATTTTTATTGAAAATATTAGAGGACATCGATTGGAGAATGAGTTGATCTCATTGAGATCAAGTGAATTCAATCATTGAGGAGTCCATCACCAAGTTTAAGTCATTAGTGATTTTTCTCAAGCAGTGTGGAATTGAGAAGAAAGAAGAGAATTTAATCCTCTCCACCCCATCAAAGTTGGGTCCAGAATACTTAGATTTTGTGTCAACATACCATGCTACTAAGCTTGCAGTTCAAAATTCGAGGATGCCATCCATGGATGCATTCATAAATTCTATCACTCAAGAGAAAGTCAAGCTGATTCAAATGGGGACACCCAAAACTTCAAAGAATCATGTGCTTGCATCTCTTGAAAGTAATAATTTCTAAAGTGAAGGAGAAGAGGCCAAAGTCAAACTCTGAAGATGAAGGTTCTTACTCTACTGATGAAGGCTCGAATTCCAAGAAGAAGGGAAACAAGAAAGGAAAATAAAATTGTACCTATTGCAAAAAACCTTCTCACAATGAAAAATGTTGTTTTAAAAATAATATGAACATCATGACTCAGTTTCTCAAAAGAAACAACATTCATGTTCCATATTTTGCAAGAAAGGAAGGAAGGGAAAATTTTGTTGATCCCCAGGAGCACTATCACAGTATGCAATTCAAAAGTAATGATTGTCATGATTTGGTTTACATAAATAAATATTTTCCTGATGTTTTTTATTTTTATACTCATTATGATATATCAGAATCATAAATATCTTGACCTCCCTTGGAAAATACACCTATCATTTTCACAGAACCATCTCCTCTCAATACTAGTTTTTGGTCACTAGTTTATGACTTGTCTTCATCCAACTCTCTCAAGCTCAATTTAAATTCTATTTCCCCTGATTTAGAAGATTGTTTACAGGATGATATGCAGGTTATGACACCCTTATCCCATCCATTTGATTCTCGAAATACCCTACAACTCCCAAATTTTCCAGTACTAGACAATTTCATGGTTTCATATACTGTATCACCGGTGCAAGTTGTTATTATGTCTTTGTTTTCCATCATTGGTTGGTTTTTCATATCACTGGATATATGTGAGTTGTTGTTACATATATTTGGATATGATATCACATTTATTAGGTCAAAATTTTAGATCCTTATACTCTCCATATTTTCCCAATTGTCAATGTAGACTACTTGACTACTTGAGCTGCAGCTTTACCAATTGACTACTTGTCCTGATGATGGTTCCAGATTTGGAATCGAAACGTCGACCTAAAAATGTCTACTGCAGATTTTCCGGAAAAACCCTACAACAATGTAGACTAGTTGCGCCAAGTTTTACTATTGTGACTCAACCCAATTTTGGAGCCATTATACCTTGGTTGTTTGCTGCTCCATATACATAATTATAAAGGTTTCACATCAGTTATGAAAGAAGGTTTATGATTGGGTTCACCATTGTGTATCTACAATAGAAATTGAGCCTGTCGATTTCATTAATGTTCTTTTGTTAGGAGATGATTGCATAGATCTCTTTTCCATGTCTGATTTTATGTTCATATCTAATATTTTATGTTATCGCATAAAGAAGCATTCAAATGATGCTACTTCATCACCAGAAGATGAGATTCAAGGGGTTTCTCCTCATGTTTTTTGTTTACACAACATTGGAAAACTGATACATGATCAAGCCATCTACAACAACTCCACAAATTTTTTCACCAAAAAGCAGTACATTCAGCTTATTCAAGTGATAAACAAGACAAAGTGAAGATATTCATTTAAATTATGTGCCATGTCCATTTTTGAGGAAGTATTTTCCCCATGCGGTTTTTCTTTTTTCCTCAATTTACATGGACAAATAATTGTTTACATTTAGATTGTATGGGTGACCTTTTGGAATTAATTTCCAGGGCCCGAGTTGTCCAAAATTAGGACTAAAGGGGGGTGTTAGGATTAGTATTAAAACTCCCTTTGACCACATAAGTCTATTTGTTTATTTCCCTAGCTTAGAATGGCTTCATCACTTCACGAGTGGATGGGGGACACATCTAGTGGACATCTACAACTTACTGCACCTATCTGCATGAATCATGGTGCTCCAGGAATCAATCCTATAATTTAGAAACCCACTCAGAGTGCCACTAATAGTTGATTTCAGTAAGTATTCAGTTATTTCCAGTTATGCTTTGATTCCCATCAGTTAGTTCACTCTCAGTCTCTCTAGCGCCAGTTTTCATGATTCGAGGGAGGTCAGGTGAATTTACTCACCTACCATTTTCAATTAACTGGTTGTGAACTGTTTTAGTGATCCATAGTTGCACTAGTTATCTCTAGTGGCAATTTTCCTACCCTGAGTTAGCTCATGAATTAGTTTAGGTTTGTACATTCAACTGCCTCTTTAGGTATTTGAATATTGTATGGAATATTTCTCATATTGTTCTTCAACTCATTGTGTAATATCAATTCTTCTTCTTCTCTATATTTCTCTTGTGCAATCTAAGTGGAGACTATTTTTGTCCCAAGATATACCTGTCAGAATCTAATTGGTGCTCCATAAG
The DNA here is from genome assembly GCA_001517045.1 of Pseudotsuga menziesii. Lineage (NCBI taxonomy): Eukaryota > Viridiplantae > Streptophyta > Pinopsida > Pinales > Pinaceae > Pseudotsuga > Pseudotsuga menziesii. Next base: position 292,868 of record LPNX011073199.1, on the reverse strand, counting down.
GGAATTCCATAGAAAGTAAGAGCCTCGACCATACCCCAACTATGTATCACTATTATGTGATATCATTGATGCATAACCTTCCAGTTATGAAGAAACGGTTGAGAAGAAAGAGTGGAAAGATGCCATGACCAAAGACTACCAGTTGATCATGAAGAATGACATCCAGGATGTGGTTCCAAGACCAGAAGGGAATTCCATAGTGTCTTCCAAATGGATCTATAAGATAAAGCATGCAACCGACAACAATGTTGATAAATACAAGGAAAGATTTGTGGATCGTGACTTTTCTAAAAAAGAAGGCATTAACTATGAGGAGAATTTTTCTCTTGTAGCCAGATACACTTAGATTAGAGATATACTTGCGATATATGCAATGATGAAGTGGAAGATACACCAGATGGGCGTGAAGACAACCTTCCTGAATAGTGTAGTAGAAGAGGAGGTATATGTGTTGCATCCACTAGAATTTGAAACACATGACATAGAGTGTGTGCAAATTGAAGGAAACATTGTACGGTTTGAAACGAGCACCCAGGACAGGATACGATAGGATAGATGGATTTCTAACAATCTTGGGATTTACCAACAATAAAGAATATTCAAAACTTTACATCAAGGTTGAGGATGGGAAACCAATGATACTACTATTGTATGTAGATAACATGTTCCTTACAAGTGACGAGAAGCTCATTGCATAAACAAATAAGAAGCTTATCATAGATTTCGAGATGAAAGACCTGGTTATGATGCAATATTTCTTAGGTCTTGAGTTGTGGCAGAATCCAGATGATATTTTATTTAGGCAATGAAAATAGCAGTAGAGATCCTAAATAGATTCGGGATGATGGATTGCAAGGCCATGGCCACACCAATGCCATTGAACTTGAAGTTGTGTGATACTACTTCATAGACATTTGATTCCATAGTATATAAGCAGATGATTGGTTCATTGATGTACTTGGAAAACATGAGATCAAATATATTCTTTACCGTGAACACATTGAGTTAATATATGGTAGAGCTAAGACATGTTCACCTGATTATGACAAAGCATGTGTTGAGGTATCTGAAAGGTACAGTTGATTATGGGCTCAAATATACGACAGATCAACATATTATCCTGGAAGGCTATGTCGACTCAGATTGGGTTGGTAGTGTCACAGATAAGAAGATCATTTAAGGATGCTGCTTCAGTTTCGGGTTTGACATGATTACGTGGTTCAACAGGAAGCAGATAGGTGTGGCACTGAGTACATCCAAGGAAAAGTACATTACAACTTGTTCATCTAGATACAAGACAATGTGGCTTCAGAAACTACTTGGATGATTGTTGATCTCGATTTAGAGGTAACTTGTATCTTCTACAACAACCAGAGTTGTGTAAAGTTGTCTGACAACCCAATTTTTCATCTCAAGTCGAATCATATAGAGATCAGGTACCACGATATAAACGATATGGTGTAGAGAGGAGCAATGAAGCTCTAATATGTGGAGACAAATGAGAAAATAACTGATGTGTTGACCAAGCCTTTTCCAAGACTATACTTTAGGGACAAGCTTGGATTTATCAAAGAGGGAGTAGTGAGTGCCATAGCACGTGTGAGACATAGGTAGTCCTAGTGACGTAATTTATGCTCCTAGGCAGTCTCCACTTGGGGTGATGTTGTAATGGGTTGTCACTTCGATGACGTAATTTGTGCTCCCATACTACACTCATGAGGATGCAGTAAGTAGTTACATTAGTGATGTTGAATTCCTGTAACTTCAAAGAATATTCTAAATATATTTTTTAGTGGTCCCTGATGCTCCTATTGGGAGAATCAGTTGTATCTCTTTGTACCCCGATGTTTCTATCGAGAGAGTTACTAAAAGTCATGCGGAAGTCCCCTTATTTGTAAGTCGAGTCATTAGTACCCTAGTTCTGGTTACTCAATCATACATAATTGACTTAGGATTACTCAATACTACATAACTGAGTCAGATATTAAGTGAACTAAAGAATATAAATAGAGGGAGGCGCTCCTCATTTGAGACACACACACTCACTTGTATAGCGCATAAGAGAGAGAGAGAGAAAGAGAGAGAAAGAGCTATAGCAGGAGAAGGAGGAGGATTAGTTTTGGGTTTTACCTTTTTATCTTTTGGGAATCTATATTGAGGAATATTTTGTTGGGTTTTTACCATTAGGGTTTTCCTAGGATAAATCTTTGTGTTCTTTTTTGTGTGGTTGTGCTTGTCTATCTTTCAGTGATCTTTTGGCTTATGGTTATGTTGTTATGATGCTAAATGTTTTAATATATGATCTAACCATTTAAAAATTAACATGGTATCAGAGCCACCCTGAAAGAAGTCATTTTGTAGCTGAAACAGTTCTACAGCTACAGCTATTGAAGATTAGGGTTTCATGCCTGAAAACCCTAAAATACTAAAACTAGTAGTTTTGGTAGATTCACTATATCTCGAGATTGGAGAAGGATCAGAAGCCAAAAATTTCATAGTCCGAATAAAAATTCCCAATGTAAACTGTGTAAACATTTCAGCTTCATATTCACTATATTTTGGGAGATATGATTCCTTCAAGTTAAGGTTTCAACCTCTTCTAGGATTCAACCTTAAACGGGTGACCTAGGGATAATTACTATATCTCAGGCTACGAAGGTCCAAATGAAATTTCGCAATATGTTCCAGAAAGGGAACAGACTTTAATTTTGGTGGTAAACATTTCAGACCCTAAAGGAAAACCAGTGACATGTGGAATTCTGTACAAGTTTTCTCTTCTGAATAGTCCTGAAATAAGTCACTGTGGGAAAACATGCATAAGCCCCAATTGATGAAACCAATTCTACTCAAACCTGCGGTGTTGAAAAGAATACATATGAGGCTACCTTAGTAAGAAAGTTTAGATATATAGGAGTATTAATTTTGGATATATCGCATAAACAATATCAGGCATTTTGCAGAAGAAACTGAAGAAAACTAAGGCATCATATCTTTTGCAATTCTGATCACAGCTTTGGGAAAATGAATATGTTGCTCAGTTCGCCTTTAGGAGGCACATATTTCTATCCAAACATATCTTAAATATTCAAATTTTTTAAAATTAGGGTTTCTCTGACAAACCCTAGATCATCCAAATTTCGAACCAGAACGAACACCTCAAACCAGTAAGATCTAATCTTTTTCCATTTACATTTGAGGTTCTCACTTCAAAATGACCTAGCACCCTAGCTTGATGACAATGTTGGTGAAGCTGAAAATTTCCGAGCATGGAAGCATAGGGTTTCACTGGTTCTTGAAGGAAATAAATTAGACACCTACATAAATGGAGAGCTTCTAGTTCCAAAGGGAAATAAGGCTAAAGCCTTACACAAGAAGAAACTCGACTCATAATAAGGGAAGAGAAGATGGGAGCAACTGAATATCAAGCACTCATGATTCAAAGAAGATCCCTCAATTGATGAGGAATATGAAGAACTCAATTATTGAAGAACCTCTTATCCATCTTAGCATTTGGATAAGAAATGATGATGTCATGAATGAAGAAGATGATGAAGCAGAAGGATAAAGAAGGAGTCTACCCATGAAATGAATAAAAGAGAAGTATTCAATTGTCATTTCATGATATTGTTTTATATTCAGTTGATGTGTTATGCATGATAAAATGTTTGCATTAATGATAGTATACTACTAATATGCATGTGATGGGTAAGTAGCTCACAGTGCTATACAACTCTCCATTGCTACTTATCTACAATGAAACCTCTTTGCTGACATATTGGATTAGTGCACAATCTCAATGATGTCATGGTAGAGATGGAAGGCATCTAGAAAGTTTCTATGAGATATGGATGAATTTTTTTGTTATGCATGTGTTCTATAAAATGGTTCTAACCATGCAACTGGTGCATTTGACTTGTAGGAAAGGTCCTGTACAACCGCCTACAAGAAAAGTAGGACGATCCTTGTTCCGAAGAAAAAGTGATGACAATTCAAAATTCACTCCAATAAACATGAATCTGAAGCTCCCAGGGTCAGAGACACCGTGACGGAAGAAAGAGCTTCAGAGAGTGGTAGATACACCTCAAAACATGAAGACCTTGGGTACAAGAGATAACTCAAGATGAATAAAAGTACAGCGAGACTTCCAAGTGGCCTCATACACACTCTAGTCTTGTAACACAGTTGGGTGACATCATTGATGCTAACCTTTCTAGCTATGAAAGAAGCTATGATCAAAGAATAACAGTTGATCATGGGGAATGATGTCTACGATATGGTTTCGAAACCTGAAGGGAAGTCCGTAGTGTCTTCCATATGAATTTACAAGAACAAGTGTACAAAGCAAGGTTTGTATTTTGCCTTAGAAATAATAGACTATGGCATGATATACTCTATTGACCAGACACACTTCTCCAGTAGAGGTACATATCGAGCAGAGAACCACCTATACAGAATATGCTTTGTACAAGATCATAAGGCACCCATAGAAAAGCACATCAAGGAGATTGACAGTGATGGATATTTTAACCTTGCTACAAGGTTAAAGATGGAAACCTACAAAAGACAAAAAGCTCATAGATGGGTGCATGAGGGAGCTTTTCAACAAAATTCAAGACAAAGGGATCTTGGTAAACTGAGATAGATACATAGTAGCAGAGAATTCTAATTGCCACTCCAGTACAGAATGAAGAGGGAAGATGATGCTCTGCTTTAGGGGGAGTGACTACAAAAGATCTGTAAGTTCAACATGGTATGACATGGTGGACAACTTCCTGATAGACCAAGACTTTACCAAGAGTAAAGTGGATTCAAACCGTCAAGGTTGAATGCGGAAGACAAGGATATGTTGATGACCTAACATAATGATGGAAGAATTCCAGAATGATGTTTGGGATATAGTAACCAAAACGGAAAGCAAGAGCGTCGTATCTTCCAAGTGGACTTGCAAGACAAAACATGTTGCTGATGGAAGGCAAGATTTGTGGCTAGAGGATTCTCTCAGAGAGAGGGAATTGATTATGAAGAGACACTTGCTCCAGGAAGCAAGGTACAATTCCATCAAAACTATCATGGCACATGCTTCCATGATGAAGTGGGATCTACACTAGATGGATGTAAAGACAACCTTCCTGAATGGTATGATTGAGGAAGAGGTTTACATCGAACAACCAGAAGGATTTGAAGTTAAATATAGACGGACTCACGTATGCAAGTTGAAGAATACCCTGTACGACCTAAAGCAAGCTCCTAGAGCTTGGTATGGAAGGATAGATAGTTTCCTGACGAGCTTGGACTTTACCAAGAGTACATCTGATCCTAACCTTTACTACAAGTTTATAGAAGATGAACCTCTCATAATATTACTGTATGTGGATGATCTATTTCTGTCAGGGAATAAGAAACAGATTGTGGAATGCAGGAGAAGTTAGTTGAAGAATTTGATATGAAAATATATTGGATTGGTGCTTTATTTCCTCAAGCGGGAAGTGCGGAAGAGTTTAGAAGGAATCTTTCTGAACTAGGGAAAGTATGCTGGGGAAATATTAAAGAAGATTTGCTATGTTGGATTGTAAAGCCATGGCCACACCCATGGATAACAACATGAAGCTGGTGTTTGATGAGACATCAGAGTTAGTGTATGTGACTCAGTACCGAAATATTTTTTGATTCATTGATGTATCTGACGAACCAAAGGTCAGATATATGCTTTGCTGTGAACACCTTGAATCAGTATCTAGGTAACCCTAGACGTGTTCACCTGATAGTTGAAAGGAATGTGATGAGGCACCTAAAAGGTACGACATAATTGGTACATTACCATGGTAGAGATCATGACTATAGATTATATATACGGATGCATATTGGGTTAGAATTATCTCAAACAAAAGAAGCACATCAGGTGGATGTTATAGTCTAGGGTCTACAATGATTTCATGGTTTAGCAGGAGATAGTCCAGTGTTGCTCTTAGCACGGCTGAAGGAGAATATATAGCAGCTTTCTTTGCTAAGTTGTGAAGCCATATGGCTTCAGAAGCTGATGTTAGTTTTATTCAACCTAGATTTGGTTACCAACATGATTCTATGTGATAACTAGAGTTGTATAAATATGACGGAGAACCCAATGTTCCACGATAGGTCGAAAGCACATATAAATACGGTATTTCTATATACGAGATAAGATACAGATGATGATGTTTCAATATTCCTATACTGAAGATATAGATGATGATGCTTTCAGTATTCACATACTGGAGATACAGATGATGATAGTCCAGTATTCACATACTGGAGATACTAATAATGATAGTTCAGTATTCACATACTGGAGATACAGATGATGATAGTTCAGTATTCACATACTGAAGATGTAGATGATGATGGTTTAGATGATGATGTTACAATATGATGATTCAACACTGATGTGTTGATGAAGCCTTTGTCTCGGGTAAAGTTCAAACACTTTCGAGACAAGCTTGGTGTTGTTCAGAAAGACCTTCCTCGAAAGGGGGAGAAATGATGTAGCAGTGGGATTGTATCATCCCTAGATATTAGTCCTAAAGTGATAGGGAGTGATTATCTCGTAATTGTATCCAGTGAATTCAGTTTTTGAGAATGAAGAGGGATTGTATCATCCCAGGACATTTGTCCAGAAGTGATTCGGTGACTTTGGTCCTTGAGAATGAAGAGGGATTGTATCATCTTGGGACATTTGTCTAGAAGTGATCCGGTGAATTTGGTCCTCGAGAATGTGGTAGGATTGTATCATCCTTGAACTTCTGTTCAGAATGTGTCTGGAGGCTTTGGTCCCTGAGAATTTGGTGGGATTGCATCATCCTTGAACTTTAGTTTAGAAAGGTATCTGGAGGCTTCAGTCCTGGAGAATGTGGTGGGATTGCATCATCCCTAAACCTCGGTTCATAAAGGTATCCAAAGGCTTAGGTCCCATAGAATGTGGTGGGATTGCATCATCCCTAAACTCTGGTTTAGAAAAATATCCAGAGGCTTCGGTCCCCGAGAATGTGGTGATATTGCATCATCCCTAAACTTTGGTTCAGAAAGGTATCTGGAGGATTTGGTCCCCAAGAATGTGGTGGGATTGCATCATCCTTGAACTTTGGTTCAGAAAGGTATCTGAAGGCTTCGATCCTCGAGAATGTGGTAGGATTGTATCATCCTTGAAATTTTGTTCAGAACGAGTCTGGTGACTTCAATCCTCAAGAATGTGGCAGAATTGCATCATCCTTGGACTTAGGTCCTAAAGTGATCCATAGAATTTAGTCTTCATACTATGGATTGCAGGTTGTTTTTGATGATGATGATGTTACTAATCAAAAAGATTAGTGTGATGATGATGATGTTACCGATCAAAAGATCAAAGTGTGATGATGATGATGTGACTGATCGAAATTTCACGGTGCGATGATGATGATGTTACTGATTGAAAGTTCACAGTATGATGATGATGATGTTGCTGATCAAAAGTTCAGAATGTGATGATGATGTTGTTGCTGATTGAAAGTTCTAAATATGATGATGATGATGTTAATCAAAAGTTCAGAATATGATGATGATGATGATATGGTTGTTGATCAAAAGGTCAAAATGATGATGTTGTCGATCGAGCGGTCAAAGTGTTGCTACTACTGAATATTGAAGATGAAGACTATATGTTGAAGATGATAAAAAAGATTCTGATGTTCTATAGATGTATCACCCTGATGATGTTAATGATTCCCTCTTTCTCATACTTTTTGTTATTGTTGTTGTTGTAGAATACCCTTCTCGTTAAGGGGGAGTGATGAATGATTGTAACTTCGAATAATATTCTAAATATATTATTTAGTGGTCCCTGATACTCCTATTGGGAGAATCACTTGTATATATGTGTACCCTGATGTTCCTATTGGGAGAGTTACTAAAATTCATGAGGAAGTCCCCTCCATTGTAAGTCGGGTCATTAGTACCCTAGTTCTGGTTACTAGAGCCTACATAACTAATTCAAATATTAAGTGAACAAAAGAATATAAATAGAGGGAGGCGCTCCTCATTTGAGACACACACACTCACTTGTATAGCACATAAGAGAGAGAGAGAGAGAAATATCTATAGCTGGAGAAGGAGGAGGATCAGTTTTGGGTTTTACCTTTTTATATTTTGGGCATCTATATTGAGGAATCTTTTGCTGGTTTTTTCCCATTAGGGTTTTCCCGGGATAAATGTTTGTGTTATTTTTTGTGTGGTTGTGCTTGTCTATCTTTCAGTGATATTTTGGCTTATTGTTATACTGTTATGATGCTAAATGTTTTAAGATCTGATATAACCATTAAAAAATTAACAGGTGATGTAATTAAGCTATCCTAAATGTTAGTGCTATGGAATTAATACACACATGTGCGAAGATGCAAGTTACAGGCTTGGGCTAATCTCCTCATGAGGTGACATGGTAGTAGGTAATCACATAGTGACGTAATGTATATTCCTAGGATACACCCATGATTGTCGTGTTTTTGTGATATGTAAATACCCGGGTTGCAAACCTGGGTTGTTATCCACATGATGTGACGTGGTAATGGGTAGTCACTCGGTGACATAATTTGTGCTCCTAGGATACACTCACAAGATGATCTAGATGTGATGGTGGATAGTCACTTGGTGACATAATTTGTTCTTTTAGGCCTCAGTCATGAGATATAGTGTGGTAACACAAGTAGTCACCTAGTGACGTAATTAGTGCTATTGGGTTGTACCCATTTGATGGCTTGCTCATAAAGAGAACTTCTTATGATGTATAGATTTGAGAGATGTCAGTATTCAATGTTTTTAATACATATTTGCAACAACTATGAAGATGATGATCGTGCTAGAATAATACCTTCCTTTAAAGAGGAAGTGTTGAAGATTATGCAACTTCAGAATATATTTTTCTTATATTATTGATGTGTCGTTGTATTATTATTGAACTACCATTGAGTATATTATTATTGTAATCATCCATGTAAAGTAACTTGAACGAATCAATGAAAACCCTATCAGTTGGGTTGGACCAAAAGAATCTAGAAAGAACATATTATATTGTATCGATGTAAAGTCGACCCTAGAAGATTAGAAAGACGACCCCATAAGGAGAAGTCACTTGGAAAACAAGTATAAATAAGGGAGGCACCCCCCTCATTTGGACACATTACTCACTCAAGCAAGTTCTCTAGTGAGAGAAGAAAAAGAAGCTCACTTGTGAGAAGAGTAGCTTCATGGAGAAGACATCTTGTTCTTGGGTTTATATGTTGTCTTATTCCTGGGATCTTCGTGTGAGAGAGAATCTAGCTCTTGGATTGTACTAAAATACATTGTACTTGTTGAAGAATCTATACTAAAGAAGTTTGTTGGGTTTTCTTCCCTTGTGAGGTTTTCCAAAGGAAAATCTGTGTGCTCTTGTTTTGTTGTTCTTGTCTTTCTTTCAATAACCCTATTTTATATGGCTATTGTATTATGCTTCAAATTATTTGAAGATCTAACATAACCATTGTTGAGTATAAAATTCTAACAATAGAAAATATCTTTGTAAAACACTAAAAATCTTATCATAATAAAATAAGATAAAATAAAATATTAATTTCAAAAAACAAGTTAACATTCAATGTTTGGTTCTCTTCAAACTTGATTTTTTTTTTTTTAAATAATACTTTTGTGGGATCATCACACGTATATATGTACATGTATTACTCATATTAATGTTTTAATAATAAATAAAATTATAATAAAAATTTGAAGAATTATTATTTTCAAGGTAGTATCCATTATTCATAATAATTTTTTAATAATAATAATAAGATTATTGGAACCAATAGGTACAAGAATAAAAAGGTCAACCCAAGACTACCATAATATGTGAAGGAAAAAGAACTCAACTCATCTTTAATATAAGAGAATTTATTCTTGTCACATGCAACTCTCTGTTTCACACTAGCAAGTTAGGATTTCACTTCATATATAATGTTTATTCCAAGACACCCAAATTTGGTCTCTTACACTAAATGTGATTGCTTTGTGTAATTAAGAATGCATAACTAATTTAATAATATAATAACACAAAATAGGTACATTCTTACAGGTGAAATTATTTATTTATAATATATTGTCGTTTGACAATTAATTCTTTACCCTTTTTATGATAGCAAAGGCATAGATATGTTAAACTAGCGGCAACAAGGAAGGTCTTCCTGCATGCATGTGTTCTTGCATGCAGAAGACTTAAATTAGGAAGCCAATTGTATTTAATTATTTCTCATAAGTTTACTTTGGAAAATAACTAAAGTGATATAACTGTTTATTAACTTTAGTGAAACACTAGTTAAAGTGAAAGTGAAATTAGGATTTTTGCTTTACCACTAGTCAAAGTGAAAGTGAAATTAGGGTTTTTGCTTTACCTAAAGATGTAAAATAGAGATCAATTGGTGGAGAGGACACACTTGTATTCCGACAGAGACATGATTCAGACAGGGAGAGAAAGTTAGACAGAGGATTTAGTTGAGAAGACGGAGGAGCGAGCAACAGGATCATCGAGCTTCGTACAGTTGGGCCCTACAATCACACAAGAGGGTGTTGAGGTTTAGCTGGGATTTACCCAGTGATTCTGCCTAGTGCTGCATTCACTAGGTTTGGGTGAATTTGCAATGATTGTAAAAGTTCCATATTTTTTCAAAATAAAATCTATATCTGACTACTGCACCGGTTTTCCCATCTTGGGTTTTTCTGGGGGTTTCCATACCCAAAATAATAGTGTCAATATTGTGATTTATTTATCAGTTTTATATTCTGCTGCATACTATAAAAGATATACATGTGTGGTTATCAATTGATATTTTTCATGCATTGTTTATCCCTAGTTGAATATTAAAGGAAAATTTACATGGTATCAGAGCTCTGGTGAGCTAAAACTGAGACATTTACAGCAACAGTGATAGATCAAGGGAATATCTATAGGAAGACACAAACCTAGACTTCCAGATATAGGGTTTGACAAGTACACTTCACTATGGCCATGTAGTTGATATTTGAGGATAGACTGCAAGGTGCTCAAAACTTTCCTACATGGAAAGAGAGAATCATAAGGATCCTAGACATCAGTGACGCTGAGGAGCACATTGACTCCACAAAAGTTGCACCCAAACATCCAAAAGATTTGATAGCCTGGAAGAAGATTGATTCCAGAGCCATGTTGATTATCATGGATGGAGTGAAGGACCATATAGTCCCTCACCTTTCTGGTAAGAAGATCGCATTGGAGATGTGGAAGGCTTTGGAAAGTCTATACCAGAGCAAGAACGAGAACCAGAGAATGGTGTTGCAAGAGAGGATGCGCAACACCAAGATGACCAAGGGAGGGGTGGTACCTTATCTCATGAGGCTCACAAAGATCAGGGATGAGCTTGGAATTGTTGGCTCTAAAACTAATGATGAGGAGCTATTTTGGATAGCCCTCAATGGCTTCTCCAAGCCATGGGACACATTTTTCAAAGGTGTTGTGGCTAGGGAGAAGATCCTTGATTGGAAGATACTATGGGATGACTTTGTGCAGGAGGAAACCCGCATGGGTCAAGGATCAGGCCCATCCAGTAGTGCCCCACAGATTGTGGATTAGGAGGCTCTATCCCTTACATGGAAGAGCAAGAGGAAGGCAAAGAGGAATAAGGATGGTAAGAAAAACCTTGACATGTCAAAGGTCAGGTGTTTTATCTACTACAAGTAGGGACACTTTGCCTCCTAGTTCCTAGACAGGAAGATGAAGAGTAACACTCAGTTGGCTGGATCTGTAGAGCTAGATGAGTTCATTGAGAACTTCAATGAGGAGTTTTGTTTGATAGCTTGCATGGAAAGCACCACAGGGAGCAACAAATGGCACATTGATAGTGGAGCATCTAGTCACATGATTGGACAAAAGAGATTCTTCAAAGACCTGTAGGAGGGTGGAACAGGGATCCACGTTGAGTTCAATGATGATGTGTGGTATCAGGCGCAAGGAGTTGGCACTGTTTCATTTGAGAGGGATTCTAGAAAACCCCTCAGTTTCGCTGATGTGTTATATGTTCCAGGATTGACCAAGAACCTTATATCAATCTCCACTCTGGAGGACAAGGGATATGAGGTGAAGTTCCATGACCATAGAGTGTATATCAGGCCCAAGGGGTCGAATAGGATCTTGGATTGGGTGATTGGAAAAAGGAGCAATAAAGTGTACAAATTACACTTTGAGCCTGCAAAGGCTCTAGTCAGCAGCAGTCAGGGTGAGTTTTGGCATAGGAGGATGGTACACTTACACCATGGGGAATTGAAGCATTTGAGACAGGAAGTCATTGGATTACCTCAGGTACAAGAGGAAAAACATAACCACTGCAAGGGTTGTGCTTTGGGGAAGAACATCAAGAAGTATTTCCCATAGAGTGAGCACAAGTCTAAGGAGCCCTTGGACTTGGTGCATTCAGATGTATGCATACCTATGAGTGTCCATTCGTTCAGTGGTTACAGTTACTACGTAACCTTAATTGATGATTATTCCAGGAAAACCTGTATCCATTTCCTAAAGGCCAAGTCAAAGGTCTTTTATAGGTTGCGATAGTTCAATACTCTTGTGGAGAACCAAACAGGAAAGAATATTTGGGTGTTGAGGACAGACAACAGGGGTGAGTACACTTCCAATGAATTCATGGAGTGTTGTTCGGCTGAGGGGATCAAGAAGGAGCACATTGTGCCCCATACCCCACTACAGAATGGAGTTGCAGAGCAAAAGAATAGGACTATGGTTGGAGCATCCAAGGCCATGCTATTTGATCAGGGATTACCACTATTCCTCTAGGCCAAGGCATACAAGACTGCATTATACATTCAGAATAGGTGTCCCCACACAGCCTTGGGGAGGAAGACACTGGAGGAGTTCTTCATGGGAACTAAGCCAGATGTGAGTCACATTCACATATTTGGAAGTGTCTGCTATTGTCATGTCCATGCTGCAAATAGGAAGAAGTTGTACCCTTCTGGAGAGAAGGGGTTACTTGTTGGTTACAACGAGATTTCAAAAGCATATAGAGTTTACATTCCTGCTCGTAGGAGGATCATTGTGAGCAGGGATTTCCAGTACGATGAGGACAAGGCCTTGCAGAGATCTCTGGACTTACCAGGAGAGCAGCACCCATCCCAGGAGTCGGGAGTCAAGTTGGAGGAGCCAGATGTACAGGTACAGGTATAGACATAGAGCACAAGTTCTAGTGGTCAGAGGGAGTTAGGTGGACAGGATCCTTTAGTCATTGACTTGAAGGATGAGTTGTAGCAGGAGACGGATATCCAGTAGCCACAGTAGGTTGACACTAGGCCAAGGCCTAAGTGGTTTAGATCCACAGTGTAGGATTCCAGACAGGTAGATCCTCCACAGACATCTTTTAGACGAAGTGTACCACTAGAGAGGCTTAGTTATATGGCACTGATGATAGAGTTGATTAACTATGAACCTTTCAGCTTCGAGGAGGCTCCACAACATGGTGTATGGCAGGATGATATGGTTGAGGAGTACAACTCCATTACAAAAATATAGGTATGGGAGGTTGTGCCGAGGCCACAAGGGAAAAAGGTGGTTTGATCCAAATGGATCTACAACGTGAAGCATGCAACACACAAAAGCGTGGAGAAGTACAAAGCGTGCTTCATGGAAAAGGGGTTTTCACAGAAGGAGGGTATTGGTTATGAGGGGACCTTTGCCCCTGTTGCCAAGTATTCTTCCATTCGAACCATTATCTCACTAGTAGCTGAGATGGGTTGGCGTGTCCATCAGATGGACATCAAGATTGCCTTCCTCAATGGAGTGATAGAGGAGGAGGTGTATATTGATCAGCCAGAGGGGTTTGATGTGGAGAACAGGGAGACGCATGTATGCAGACTGCATCGAGCTCTTTACGGGCTCAAGCAGGCACCTCGAGCATGGTACTCGAGGATTGACAGCTATCTATGGGAGATGGGATTTCAGCGAAGTAAGGCTGACCACAACCTGTACTTCTTGACAAGTGAGGTGCCTCTCATACTAGTCTTATATGTGGATGATCTCTTTTTGACAGGAGATGAGAGGCTGATTGGAGACTGCAAGTCCAACCTTGCAGTGGAGTTTGAGATGAAAGACCTTGGGCTGATGCATTACTTTTTGGGCTTGGAGGTTTGGCAGAGAGATGGATGGTTCTTCATTGGACAGTGGAAGCATGCAGTAGATATCCTGAAGAGATTCGGGATGGAGGATTGCAAGCCTATGGCCATACCTCTAGTTTCCAACTGGTGGAAGATTGATGCATCAGGTTCAGACAGATTTGACCCTACCTTGTATCGTCAGCTTATCGGATCGCTTATGTATCTGGTCAACACTCGACCAAACATTAGCTTTGTAGTCAACTCCTTGAGTCAGTTCATGGTGGACCCTCGGAGAGTGCATTGGACAGCTACAGGGGGAGTATGGATTTGTTTATGAGCGCAGGGGGAGTGTACAATTAGCAGGTTTCATAGATGTTGACTGAGCAGGATGTGTAGAGGACCGGAAGAGTACTTTAGGTTGTTGTTTAAGCATTGGATCAGGGGCTGTCTCTTGGTTCAACAGGAAGCATAAGTCAGTTGCATTGAGCTCGGCAGAGGCTAAGTACATGGCAGCTAGGATGGCTTCTTGTGAGGGTATGTGGCTAAGGAAGTTACTTATTGGGTTGTTCAAGTGTGAGCTAGAGGCTACAGTAGTTCATTGTGAAAATTAGAGTGGTATTAGACTATCTGAAAATCCAGTGTTTCATGACAGGAGTAAACACATAGACATTAGATACCACTTGGGAGATTGTGTTCAGAGAGGAACCATTCGGTTGGAGTACATACAAAAAGATGAAAAGGTGGTTGACATTTTTACCAAGGCACTTTGTAGACAGATCTTTGTGAAGTTCAGTGATAAGTTGGGGTTGCTACTGAATCCCTTCCTTGTTGAGAGGGAGTGTTAAACTAGCAACAACAAGGAAGGCCTTCCTGCATGCATGTGTTCTTGCATGTAGAAGACTTAAATTAGGAAGTTAATTGTATTTAATTATTTTTCCTAAGTTTACTTTGGAACATAACTAAAATGATCTAATTGTTTATTAACTTTAGTGAAACACTAGTTAAAGTGAAAGTGAAATTAGGGTTTTTGCTTTACCATTATTTAAAGTGAAAATGAAATTAGGGTTTTTGCTTTACTTAAAGATATAAAAGAGAGATCAATTGGTGGAGAGGACACACACTTGTATTTCAATAGAGACAAGATACAGATAGGGAGAGAAAGTAAGACAAAGGATTTAGCTGAGAAGACAGAGGAGCGAGCAACAGGATCATCGAGCTTCGTATAGCTAGTTTGTACACTGAGCTGAATAATTATTCACTCACACAATGAATTCACCAAAATACTTGGTAAATCAAATAAGCCATAAGGAAAGTATATATTAATGATAAGATAAGAGATTATATGTTACAATGGTGGCCCTACCTTAAATATGGCGTGGGCATTTGAAATGAGGAGACGCCTCATTTCATAACCTAACTTAGTTAACTTATTTATTTAATTATTATCTTATTTTATCATTAGAGGAAATTTCAACTCAAAATGGGCCTCCTAAAATGAACTAATAAAATAATAGTTAAAATAATAAAATAATAGTTAAAATAATAAAATAATATTTATTAATTTTGGAGGAAGAAAAGAAAACAACTACTTTTTTGTTTGTATTTTTTACATATCTCCCTGTGTTTTTACTCAAATTTCGATCGAGAGAGCTCGTTGGATGCGGAATTAAATTCCGCATCCAACGAATACCCACTCGGCATACTTTTGACGGACCCCGCTACCCCAAAAACAAGAAATACTTGAAAAAATGGAATGATGATGTCATCATTCTATTTTTTCGTTTTTTCAGGTATTTCTTGTTTTTGGGGTAGCGGGGTCCATCAAAAGTATGCCGAGTGGGTACTCGTTGGATGCAGAATTAATTGTTTTTGGGGTAGCAGGGTCCGTCAAAAGTATGCCGAGTGGGTACTCGTTGGATGCGGAATTAAATTCCGCATCCAACGAGCTCTCCCAATCGAAATTTCAGTAAAAACACAGGGAGATATGTCAAAAATACAAACAAAAAAAGTAGTTTTTTTTATGATAACTATCCCCAAATTTATATTAAAAAAGTGTTTAAGACCTATACGGTATTTCAAATTTAAAGCGATTTCATTGGCTAACACATGATGACATGGAATTTGAATAAAAGTTAAAAGGCCCATTTTGAGTTGAAATTTCCTCTAATGGTTTGTTACATTGCCACTCTCTTAGAAAGGCTTTGTCCTCAAAGCCTTCATAATGTTTCTGCCTCATTTTTTGTAATGTCATAGCTGACGGAACACGTCGATATGAACTGATAAGAGTGGAGCATAACTTACGATATGTGGATGGATCAATCCATCCCAAATTGATTTGTTGTGGATTGTTGGCATTACATACTGATTTATTGTTAGGAGCTTTGGTCACATTGGTACCATTAGCTTTCAATAGTTCCCACTATTTAGGATATCAGTTTTTATGGTTAGGGTGTCGATAAGGACTTTTTAGGATGTCATTTTCTTTTACGAGTGTCATATTCTGAGCATTGATCTGAGTTGGAAGTTGTATTTTCGTCCCTTGAGATTTTAAGGTTTCCTTTTGTATCTTTTCCAACTTGTTTTCCAACTGCACGTAGTCATTTTGAAACTTCTTAATCACTTCTATTTGCGCTTTCCTGTCATCTTCAGACTTCTTAAGTTGTTCCTTAAGATCTTTGTTATGACTTCTGAAGCAATTAATTTCTTCCTGCTTGTCTAGAAGTTTCCCTTCAATGTCTTCCGTATATTGTTCTGTCTTCCGACTATTTTTCAACTTCTTAATTTTTGTGACTAGTGTTTTGTTATGATTCCTTAATCTGAAAATTTCTTCGGAATTGTTGGATAGTGTTTTATTACTTTTTGCGATCTCTGACTTATGAGTCTTTTTAGATTCGTCATTTTTTTGTTGAAGAACTTTTATCTATTGTCGATACTGGTCAATCATTGATTCTTGATTTTCTAATTTATGTTGTATCTATGCTAGTTCTTCATCCTTGTCGCTAACGATTTTGTTCAACCGTGTTATTTCTGCTTCATAATCATTCATTTCTTTCTTTATATCTTGATTTTTCAATCTCTGATTAAAATCGTTTTCGTCTTTTAATTTCTCAATTTGGGCAGACAATTTTTCTATATGATTTTTCTGGTAGAAATTTTTTTGTTCCTTGAGCTATTTTTGCATCTCATGTATTTTAATTATTACTTCCGAGTTCGTATTCGTGTCTTGTAATTCTTCATTGTCTCTTCGATAACGCTTTAACTTAGCTTTTAATTTCTCGATTTGTAGTCGCAAACCAGCTTCCATGGTCTCTGACTTCTTTAATGATAGATGGCTATCAATTTCTTGATGAGTCCTCCTTTGATTTGGCTTCTTCAACGATATATATAGTCTTGATTTATTTTCTTATTTTCTTTAGCTTCTTCAATCGATAGAAGATCTTTTTTTTTTCTTTTTTTATTGTCTTTTTTTTTCCAATAGTTATTATTAACTAATAACTATATATATAATAATAATAATACTTATAATTAATAACAATATTATTATAAAAAAAAATTCTGAAATAGATTCAAATAATAATAATAATTTAATTGTATTATTATTTAAATGAAATGTAGGTTTTTTGAATTTTAATAATAATTATTAAGTAATAAATATTATTAAAAAAAAAATCAAATGTGATGGTTAGGGTTTTGGTGTTGGGGTGTCGATATGGTGGAGGCGTTGGCAAGGTGGAGGTGAATGGAGAATGTGAGAGGGAGAGTGCACGCTGATGTGGCAGCGCAGAGGAAGGGTTGCGTGGTGGGTTGGCGGTGGCAAGGTTGATGGAGGTGGATTTGGCGGTAGTGGGAGGACGCAGCAGTGGTGACAGTGCAGAGGGATTGTGCAGGCGGGTGTGGCAATGCGGAGGAAGGGTTGGCACGTTGCTTGGTGGAGTGGAGGGAGTCGGTGTTGGAGCCATGAGGAAGAGCGAGGGTGCTCGTGGAAGGGATAGTGCAAGGTGGGTGGAGGTGGATGGAGGAGTTGCAGAGACTGTGGGAGATGGAGGAGGCGTTGGGTGGACGTGCGGAGATGGAAGGTGAGGGAGTTGGGCCGCAAGGAGCTGGGTGCATGGGAGCTGGGCAGCGGTGGAGTGGAGGAAATGTATTGTGCATGGGAGGAGAGGAAAGGAAAACGGAGGAGGACAGATTGGGGTGGAACGCAAGAAGAATGGTGGATTTTGTGGGGATGGGGAGTAGGTGCAGAAGTGGAGTGGAGCTGGCAGATTTCGATTTTTTTTTTTTTTAAGAGAAGGAAATGGTCAAAGACTTGCAACACAGGGAAACCTTGATTTTTTCAGACAAGGTCTGAATTTGTTGACCACCAGCTAGATCAAACAACAAATGCTGTGATACCAAATTAGCCGAATAATTATTCGCTCACACAATGAATTCACCAAAAGACTTGGTAAATCAGATAAGCCATAAGGCAAGTATATTAATGATAAGATAAGAGATGATATGTTACTATTGTGGCCCTACCTTAAATATGGCTTTGGCATTTGAAATGAAACGCCTCATTTCATAACCTAACTTAGTTAACTTATTTATTTAATTATTATATTATTTTATGTTCGTTACATACACTCACACAGGAGGGTGTTGAGGTTTAACTGGGATTTTCCCAGTGATTCTGCTGGGTACTGCATTTGCCAGGTTTTGGTGAATTTGCAATGATTGTAAAAGTTCTGTATTTTTTCATAATAAAATCAATATCTGACTGCTACACCAGTTTTCCCATCTTGGTTTTTTCCAAAGTTTTCCATACCCAAAAATAATAGTGTCAATATTGTGACGTGATGTTGTGAGTTATTTCTCAGTTTTATATTCTGCTGCATACTGTAAAAGATATTCATGTGTGGTTATTAGTTCATAATTTGCATGCATTGTTTAGCCCTAGTTGAATATTAAAGGAAAATTTACAAGATAAGCCCCAAGGGTTAACTCCATTTCCTGCAGGGGCCTTAGGATCATTCAAAACTACTTCATCATGTATGAAATTTGCAAACTTGTTAAGCCAAACTAATACAATTGATTTTTATGATCTTATGTGTCATTGAAACAAAACCTATTCTTAAATATCCATTGGTAGATGTTCTTATGCTAAGTCTACAAATGTCTTAGGATTAAATCTCATCGCCTCATTTGAATTTATTTCATCATATGTGAGGCTCTAATACAATTGATTTTTGTGTTCTTCCATGTCATTAATATGATTGGTTTTTATGATCTTCCATGCCATTGTAACAAAACCTATTTTGAGTAATATAGCGCTATACAGTTATTCTCCATAAATTGTGAAGGAAAAAGAAGTAGA
The DNA here is from genome assembly GCA_001517045.1 of Pseudotsuga menziesii. Lineage (NCBI taxonomy): Eukaryota > Viridiplantae > Streptophyta > Pinopsida > Pinales > Pinaceae > Pseudotsuga > Pseudotsuga menziesii. Next base: position 273,352 of record LPNX011073199.1, on the reverse strand, counting down.
CTCATCTTTAATATAAGAGAATTTATTCTTGTCACATGAAACTCTCTGTTTCACATTAGCAAGTTAGGATTGCACTTCATACATAATGTCTTTTCCAAGCCACCCAAATTTGGTCTCTTACACTGAATGTGATTGCTTTGTGTAATTAAGAATGCATAACTAATTTAATAATATAATAACACATAAAATAGGTACATTCTTACACGTGAAATAATTTATTTATATAGGTACATTCTTACAGGTGAAATAATTTATTTATAATATAATGTTGTTTGACAATTAATTATTTACCCTTCTTATGATAGCAAAGGCATAGATAAGCCCTAAGGGTTAACTTCATTGCCTACATGGGTCTTAGGATCATTCAAAACTACTTCATCATGTTTGAGATTTGCAAACTTGTGAAGCCAAACTCATACAATTGATTTTTATGATCTTACATGTCATTGAGACAAAACCTATTCTTGAATATACATTGGTAGATGCTCTTATGCTAAGTCTACAAATGTCTTAGGATTAAATCTCATCGCCTCATTTGAATTTATTTCATCATATGCGAGGCTCTAATACAATTGATTTTTATGCTCTTCCATGTCATTAATATGATTGGTTTTTATGATCTTCCATGTCATTGTAACAAAACCTATTTTGAGTAATATAGTGCTATAAAGTTAATCTCCAAAAATTTGCATAATTAATTTCTAATGAAACTTATCAGCGTCATTGGTGACTTTCATTAGGAGGGTCTTGTCGAGTACGAAAAAGACTAATTTGTGTTGATATCCCGTAAATCAATATAGACCTTAAAAACAATAACATCAATCAAATTGCCACATCCACCATGTCTAACTAATAATTTAATAAAAATAGCCTTTACTTGCATAGTTGCCTCTAATAAGCTTTAATGCTTCATATTTTCAATAAATAACGTTTACGAGGTAGTAATTAGTAAGCTCTAAAGCTTTTTATTTTTAAAACCATTAATTAAATTCACAATGCAAGTTTATGCTCTTTGAATTACTTCGAAAATTAAACTCTCAAATTCATTTTTTTAATAAACTTAGGTCCCAAGACATAATCTTGTGAAAAAAGCATCAAATATACAAATTATAGTTCACTTTCAATCTAGCCTTTCATATAATCCCATACTCTGCAGACAAAAATTTAGGATGTGCCCACAACACTATCGTCTCTTTCGTCTGTATATATGCACACATTATAATTGAATAAGCATTGTTATAATATGATATCTTGTCGATCAAAATTGAAATGGCTAGTCTTCACAACTTGTCAAATGTTACTTCAAGACTGCCACATTAAGCAAGTCATTTCATCAGTAACAAAATATTCGCAGTAGAATTAGCATTTCTACAAGAGTATTTGATCTTAAAACAAAGTGGTTGACAGCTCCACACTTGTTGGGGAGCCGAGTCAAAGCCAGACAGACCATCATAAGAACCTCACAAATGGATCTGCTACTCCGCTGTAAAAAAAGCCACTTATAACATGTTTTTGTTATAAGTTGCGACAACACCTGTAAACTATGATATATGATTATATTACCAATATAACATATCAAATAAATACATCTTTCATGGAATTTAATGATCACAATACGAAGCCTTGATCAACATCAAAAATAAGATCATGGTTTATAAAGAGATTCTTTTCTAAAATCCAAGACAAATTTTTTCCTATAAAAGCAGTGGGTTCGATGTGGCCAAGCATGCTACTCCGTTCCAAATGACTGCCAAAACCGATATGGTGGTCACTGACCTGTATGCTACTCTGTTCCAAATGACTGCCAAAACCGATATGGTGGTCACTAACCTATACACCATTTGAAATGCCTCAAATTATTATAATTATAACAATCTATCACTTTCATATATAGAAAACTGAATTCAGTAAATCTAACAAAATGAATCCAAAGTTGGTTTTTCCAACTCCAAAAATTTACAGATGAATGTTAAAGATATAGTCCATTGTAGGGTACCACTGTGTGTTTCAATTCTTTAGAAGTTATACCATTTAATTCCTCTCGTTGTGTTTATCATGAACTAACTGAATACCACATTACTTCCCTTCATCCCGTTTTGTTTAATTGCTGCAGATAAAGTTACATATCTAAACTAGATTTACAAAACTTAATTACAACCCAAAGGACAATTGGAAAAATATTGGTTTGTCATTTAAGACTTGACAATAAAGTGACGTGAAGAAAAACAACATATGATTATTGTGTAAATGCAACTTGCGTCGATGCAAACAGCCTAACTGTATACTGTCAATCATTGTCTTCATCACCGTGATTTCCTACATGGTTGATTTTTTGGGCCCGGTACATTTCTACAATCTGGAAGTTTAGCAGCAAACGGCATCAAGAAATTGCACTCACACCCCAGATGGCTTCACATCAAGAAATTGCACTCACACCCCAGATGGGCGTGAAGCAACCGTCCTAAATGGTGTAGCAGAAGAGGAGGTGTATGTGTTGCATACACTGGAATTTGAAACACATGACATAGAGACACGTGTGCAAATTGAAGGCAACCCTGTACAGGCACCCAGGACAGGATACAACAGTATAGATGGATTTCTAACCAGCGTGAGCTTTACCAAGAATAAAGCACATTCAAAGATTCAAACCTTTACGTCAAGGTTGAGGATGGGAAACCAATGATACTACTATTGCATGTAGATAACATGTTCCTTACAGGTGACGAGAAGCTCATTGCATAAACAAAGAAGAAGCTTATTGCAAAGTTCGAGATGAAAGACCTAGTTATGATGCAATATTTCTTAGGTCTTGAGTTGTGGTAGAATCCAGATGAGATTTTCTTTAGGCAAGGAAAATTTGCAGTAGATATCCTCAAGAGATTCGAGATGATGGATTGCAAGGCCATGGCCACACGAATGCCATCGAACTTGAAGTTGTGTGATACTACTTCATTGACATTTGATTCCATAGCATATAAGCAGATGATTGGTTCGTTGATGTACTTGACGAACACGAGATCGGAGATATGCTTTACGGTGAACACATTGAGTTAGTATATGGTAGAGCTGAGACATGTTCACCTACTTACAGCAAAGCATGTGTTGAGGTACCTGAAAGGTACGATTGATTATGGGCTCAAATATGCAACGGATCAGAAGATTAGCTCGGAAGGCTATGTTGACTCAGACAGGGTTGGTAGTGTCATAGATAGGAAGAGCACTTCAGGATGTTGGTTCAGTTTCAGGTCTGACATGATTACGTAGTTCAACAGGAAGCAGACAATTTTGGCACTGAGTACAGCCGAGGCAAAGTACATTACAACTTGTTCAGCTAGCTACAAGGCAGTGTGGCTTCAGAAACTACTTGCATGATTGTTTGATCTCGAGTTAGAGGTGACTTGTATCGTTTGCGACAACCAAAGTTGTGTAAAGTTGTTTGAGAACCCAATTTTTCATCTCAAGTCGAAGCATATAGAGATCGGGTACCACAATATAAAAGATATGGTGCAAAGAGGAGCGATGAAGATCTAATATGTGGTGATAAATGAGCAAATAATTTATGTGTTGACCAATCCTTTGCCAAGAGTGTACTTCAGGGACAAGCTTGGAGTTGTCAAAAAGGGAGTAGTGAGTTCCATAGCACATGTGAGACACAAGTAGTCCTACTAACATAATTTGTGCTCTTGGGCAATCTCCACTTGGGGTGATGTTGTAATGGGTAGTCACTTCAATGACGTAATTTGTGCTCCCAGACTACACTTGTGAGGATGCAGTAAGTAGTCACATTGGTGACGTAATTAAGCTCTCCTAAATGTTAGTGTTATGGCTGGCATACACACATGTGCGAAGATGCAAGTTATAGGCTTGGGCTAATCTCTACAGGAGGAGACATGGTAGCAGGTAGTCCCGTAGTGACGTAATGTATATTCGTAGGATACACCCACGAGTGTCATGTTATTGTGATGTGCAAAGACACGGGTTGTAAACCTGGGTTGTTCTCCACATGATGTGGCATGGTAATAGGTAGTCACTTGGTGACGTAATTTGTGCACCTAGGCTACACTCAAAAGATGATCTAGATGTGATGGTGCATAGTCACTTGGTGACATAATTTGTGCTCCTAGGCCTCACTCACGAGATATAGTGTGGTAACACAAGTAGTCACCTAGTGAAGTAATTAGTGCTATTGGGTTGTACCCAATTGATGGCTTGTTCACAAAGAAAATTTCTTATGATGTATAGATTCAAGAGATGCCAGTAGTCAATGGTCTAAATACAGAGTTGCAACAACTATGACAATGATGGTCGTGCTAGAATAATACCTTCCTTGTTAAGAGGAAATGATGAAGATTATGCAACTTCAGAATATATTTTTCTTGTATTATTGATGTGTAGTATTATTATTGTACTACCATTCAAGATATTATTATTGTAATCAATCATGTAAAGTAACTTGAATGAATCAATGTAAACCCTATCAGTTGGTTTGGCCCAAAAGAATCTAAAAAGAACATATTATATTGTATTGATGTGAAGTCAACCCTAGCAGATTAGCAAGACAACCCCATAAGGAGAAGTCACTTGGAAAAGTAGTATAAATAGAAGAGGCGCTCCCCTCATTTGGACACATTACTCACTCAAGCAAGTCCGCTAGTTAGAGAAGAAAAAGAATCTCGATTGTGAGAAGAGTAGCTTCATGGAGAAGACATCTTATTCTTGGGTTTTCTATCTTGTCTTATTCCTAGGATCTTCATGTGAAGAAGCATTTAGCTCTTTGGATTGTACTAAAAGACATTGTACTTGTTAAAGAATCTATACTAAAGAAGTTTGTTGAATTTTTTTCCTTGTAAGGTTTTCCAAAGGAAAACCTTTGTGTGCTCTTGTTTTGTTGTTGTCTTTGTTTCAGTGACCCTGTTGTATATAGTTATTGTATTATGCTGCAAATTATTTGAAGATCTAACATACCCATTGTCGAATATAAAATTCTAATCATAGCAAATATCTTTGTGAAACCCTAAAAAGCTTATCATAAAAATATAAAATAAAATTAAATATTAAACACATTTTAATTTAAAAAAATAGTTAACATTCAAAGTTTTGTTCTCTTCAAACTTGATTTATTTATTTTTTAAATAATACTTCTGGGGGATCTTCACACGTATATATGTACATGTATTACTCATATTAATATTTTAATATTAAATCAAATTATAAAAAAAAATTGAAAAATTGTTCTTTTCAAAGTAGTATCTATCATTCATATTAATGTTTTAAAAATAATATTAAGATTATTAGAACCAACATTGATAATAATATTAAGATTATTGGAACCAATAGAAACAGGAATAAAAAGGTCAACCCAAGAATACCATAAATTGTGAAGAAAAAAGAAGTCGACTCATCTTTAATATAAGAGAATTTATTCTTGTCACGTGCAACTCTCCGTTTCACATTAGCAAGTTAGAATTGCACTCATATATAATGTCTATTCCAAGCCACCAAATTTGGTCTCTTACACTGAATGTGATTACTTTGTCTAATTAAGAATGCATAACTAATTTAATAATATAATAACACATAAAATAGGTATATTCTTACATGTGAAATACTTTACTTATATAGGTACGTTCTTAATAACACATAAAATAGGTACATTCTTACAAGTGAAATAATTTATTAAGAATATATTGTCGATTGAGAATTAATTCTTTACCCTTCTTATGATAGCAAAGGCATAGATAAGTCCCAAAGGTTAACTCCATTGCCTACAGGGGTCTTAGGATCAGTCAAAACTACTTCATCTTGTATGAGATTTGCAAACTTGTTAAGACAAACTAATACAATTGATTTTTATGATCTTACGTGTCATTGAAACAAAACCTATTCTTGAATATCCATTGGTAGATGCTCTTATGCTAAGTCTGCAAATGTCTTAGGATTAAATCTCATCACCTCATTTGAATTTATTTCATCGTATGTGATGCTCTAATACAATTGATTTTTATGCTCTTCCATGTCATTCATATGAATGATCGATTTTTATGAATAATATAGCGCTATACAATTATTCTCTAAATGTTTGCATAATTAATTTCTAATGAAACTTATCAGCATCATTGGCGACTTTCAATAGGAAAGTCTTGTCTACTATGAAAAAAGACTAATTTGTGTTGATATCCCATAAAATCAATATAGACCTTGAAAACAATAACATCAATCAAATTGCCACATCCACAATGTCTAACTAATAATTTAAGAAAAATAGCCTTTACTTGCATAGTAGCCATTAATAAGCTTTAATGCTTCATATTTTCAATAAATAACCTTTGCAAGGTAGCAATTAGTAAGCTCTAAAGCTTTTTATTTTCAATAATTCACAATGCAGGTTTATGCTCTTTGTATTACTTCGAAAATCACACTCTCAAATTCCTTTTTTTAATAGACTTGGGTCCCAAAGACATAATCTTGTGAAAAAAGCATCAAATATACAAATTATAGTTCACCTTCAATCTAGCCTTGTGGCAACATACCCATACCTTTCATCTAACCCCATACTCTACAGACAGAAATTTAGGATTATGAAATGACTTCCTTAATGTGGCAGTCTAGAAGTAACATTTGACAAGTTGTGAAGTCAATCCATTTCAATTTTGATCGACAAGATATCATTTTATAACAATGCTTCAATTATAATGTGCACATATATACATACGAAAGAGAAGATAGAGGCATAATACGTTGACTGTTTAGTAATTAGTTTAAATTTTTAAATACATTTTACTTTAGACTATGTAGTATTGGTCCTTTAAAAATATTGAATTGTCTCACAGTTATAAATTAATAAATTCGTGACTATGTAATAATTTAATAAATTAATAATTACTAAATTACTAAATATCCTAAATTACTAATTTACTAATTCCTGACTGTAATAAATTATTAATTATTAATTACTAATTCCTCACTGTGTAAATTACCAAATTACCAAATTACTAATTCATGACTATGTAATAAATTAATAATTACTAGCTTTCTGCTCTAAATCTTGTAGTGCTTGTTGTTTTTGTTACAGGGATTTCAGATTTGAACTTTGGGCCTTAATTGTGAAAATGCCCAGGGAGAAGGACTTTGCTTGGGCTTACTGTGACAAAATTCCGGGAAAAACCAAGCTCCTATGTAAATTTTGCAAAGAAGAATGTAGTGGGGGCATTTATAGATTCAGGTTCTACCTTGCTCAGATGCCAGGCCATGACATTAGTATTTGCAAAAAAGTTGAGCAAGATGCCAAACACCAGGCAGCCTTGTCCATTGATACATTCAATGAGCTGAAGGCCAAGAAAGCAAGGATAACTGTAGAACAAGCAAGTGTTGGAGCTGGTCAGTTTTCTTCCAATAACCCCTTGTCACCTCCCTCTGTTGAATCCTCAATGTCGGGTCCAAGTTTTACAAACATGCCTCAAAGTTGAGACTAAATGTTTCCTCCTTCCACTCCTACAAATTTGAGCACAGGAGGTGGCAACATACACACTTTTTTGTTGCCTGCACAAAACCTGGTTCCCAACCTATCTTGGAAGCCACTGGTTGGAAAAAGAATGTCTATAGCCAGGAAAGGAAGGCCATTGCCAACTTTTGGTACTATTATGACATCCCTTTTCACTGTGCTAGAAGCCCTTACTAGCAAGCTATGGTTGATGCAATTGCTATTGCAGGTTCGGGGTTCAAAGCCCCTACATCTGAAAGCCTTAGGACAAATTTGCTATTAGAGAGTGTTGATGATGTTATGCTCATACTTGTCGAATTTCGTTCATCATGGGCAGAAAAAGGGTGCACCATTATGAGTGATGGATGGACAGATCAAAGGAATAGAACTTTAATAAATTTCCCATTATCTTGTCCAGTAGGCACAATGTTTCTCAAAACGGTGGATGCCTCAAACAAGGTTAAGACTGCTTAGCTTATTTGTGAAATAATGGAGGAAGTTGCTTAGGAAGTGGGAGAATAAAATGTTCTACAAATTGTCACCGACAATGTAGCTAATTATATGGATTCTAGTATACTTTTCGAGGTCAGGCACCCCACCATTTTTTGGACCTCTTGTGCAGCCCATTGCATAGATTTAATGCTTGAGGACATTGGAAAACTTGATTGGATACATGAGGTTGTGGATAAGGAAAAATCCATAACCAAATACATATACAATCACACTAATGTCCTCCACACCATGAGAATATACACTGAAGGTAAAGAACTCGTTCAACCTGCAGTGACAAGATTTGCAACAAATTTCATCTCTTTGCAATCTGTGGTTCAACAAAAGATAAATTTAAAGAGGATGTTTTTGGGACCTGAGTGGATGGATTCTAAACATAGCAAGACCCTCGAAGGCATTGAAATCATTTCCCTTGTGTTTAATGACAATTTCTAGAAAGACGCCGAAGAGATTGTTGATGTGACAAACTCAATTGTTAGAGATCTCAGGTACTTCAGGTCTTTAACTTTTTCATTTTTTAAATTTCATTTCATTTTCAGATTTAATTGAATTTAAAATTTTGATCTTTTAGGATGGTTGATGGTGACAAACCCGCTATGGGTTACATTTATGAGGCGATGGATCTCGCCAAGGAGGCCATCAAAAGAAGGTATGGGGATGAGGAGGCCAAGTATATGCCTCTTTGGGTCATTATTGATGCACGCTGGGATAGGCAATTGCATTCCCCCTTACATACTGCTAGGTACTTGTAATGTCCTCTTCCGATTAGGCCTTGAGGCCCAAAACCGCTAACCTATGTGATTCCTGTGGGTTCGAGCGGTTACTGACAATTAGGGAATCATCTAAGGACTGATGCCATCCATAGAAAATCCAGGGCATCATCATTAGGTCAAGAAGGGCCACCGGGGGCAAAGGCCACCTTCGTGCATGCCATCCAAGCATTATTTAATGATGCATGCACTCATTTAAGTCTCCAGGCACATGCATGCAAGTCAACTGCAAATTAGAAGATAAAGTGACCTAATTAGGTCAAAGATTAGGGTTTTCGCAGTTGAAAGTTATAAAAGGAGGATAAAGCGAAAGGAGACTTCATTTTTGATGATTATTATTTTGGGAGCTCTTGAATAGCAGCACAGCAGTTGGGGTTGGAGATGGCGTCTTCAACTAGCGGGGTTTCGGCAGTGAAATATTTTCCCTAGTCTCATTTAGGGTAAGCCATACAGGTTCACCATTTGCTCTTACATTCATTCATAGTTATCCAGTATATGGTGTAGATTGTTGTAGGGACACATGTGCAGCCGTAAAGGGGGTTTTCAGCCAGAAATCCCTAATCAGTTGCTAGGTCTTCAGATCTCAATTTTACTCCGAAACTCGGGCACCCTTCTCATCATCGGCATCTTACTCCGATGCCCGGTGATTATAAGATCCGACCGCGCTCATCCGGATCAGTTATCAGCTATTTCGGGATCAGGGGGGCATGAGTAGCTGTCTCTCTGGAACAATTCGCTATCCTGCCTAGAGACCTCAGAAACTCCGCATGTACCAGGAATTCTCTCTTGCACGGGAAGGCTATCAGTCTTGTAAATCAGCAGCCCCATCGAACACCTCCTTCACTGAAAACGTCACCCTTATCTGACCTGGGTTCTTACTGTTGGGGTTTCACCGGAAGCAGAATATATCAGTCCATCTTCGATTTAGTTCTTGATGCTTGCATACTCTTTCAAGAGCAGTCCAGTCAGCTCATCAGTGGTAAGTGTTCATTCTATCTCACAAACCCTAACCCTAATTTTTGCTACAAAATAGGGATTTTTGCATGGCACTTTGCATGCCCAGTTGTATCAGTATATTTGCATAGAAATAGTAAATATCGGGATTTGGGATATTACAATGGTATTAGAGCTATCTTCTTAGCCATCTGTGGGATTAAGAAATGAGACATAAATGAATCCAGAGGGAGACCCTTTTGTAACCTATAGGAGGAGAAAGAGTAGATACACAGGGGACTTGGAGAATATCCAACTAGAAGATACCAATTCAGACATGGAACAAACAGGTATACACTCGGATAGGGGAAAAGGAACGGGAGAAGAGGAGGATAGGATGGAGTTTTGCAACTTAGTATCTGCATTGCAAGACTTAGCAAAAGGGCAAAAAGATGTGCTCAATGCAATCAAAAAATTATCGGCAAAACCAGAAATAGGCACCAATAGTACACCTCCCTCACCGGTAGATCGGGGATCTACAAGCAGCAGTGGAAAGGTTGCATAGACTAATATGCAGAATACTCTGCACATATATAGCAGACCTTCCAACATGCCTTCCATGCCTCACTTCTTGGAAGATACAGTAGGTGGTTCGGTCATGCAGGTAGAACCTAGCGAGCCTTTTGGGGCTTATTTGCAGGAGTATAGAGACTTAGGGGATGAGTTTCATGCTGCCATGTCTTTTTCATATTTATGCAACATGAAGAGTAGGAACAGGCCCAGGAATTTCAACAAGGGTTTCAATCACAACTATGAGTTGCAGAAGACCTTGTGCAGGTTAACCATCCTGAACTTTGATGGGATGCACGGAGGATCAGCAAGGATATGGGTTCAAAAATTGGATACCTATTTCCAACTCAATCCCATGACAGAGACAGATGCAATTAAATTGGCTACACTCCACCTGGAGGGAGAAGCTCACGAGTGGTGGTACCACGGATTGGTGACATTGGGTCACAACACCATACACTCCTACGGTGAGTTCACTTAGAAGCTCATAGAGAGGTTTGACAGGAAGGATCCGGAGATACATTTCAAGGAGTTGGTTCAACTCAAACAGACCGGTAGTGCAGAAGCCTTCATCTCAGAATTTCAAAGGATAGCAGTCATGGTAACAAATGTATCAGAGAGTAGGTTCACTATGTTATTCACTGAGGCCCTCACAGAGCCACTACCATGATGGGTGAAAGCCTACAAACCCCTCACTTTGCAGGATGCCATTAGCAAAGCTAGAGATCTTCAAGATTCAGTCCCCAAAAACAAGTTCCCGCTGAAAACCAATTTTCCTGTTAGGGACAAGGACAAGAAACCTTTCCAGCAGGATGTTCCCAAGAAAACATGGTTAGACAAGGACACTAGGAAATATTTGAGAAGGAAGAAACTATGCTTCATTTGTCAAGAGCCATGGGTACCAGGACACAGGTGTGCAAGGAAGGCAAAGGCTCACTACATTGAGGTATATTCGAATAGTGATGAGGATGACTATGAGCAGGAAGCCACAGAAGAACTACGGGCAACTGAGGAAGAATCACACCAGGGTGATACACCAGAGGGAGTCGATGCTACATTATCTGGAGTACCAAGATTCCATAATCTCAGGGTCAGGGGAGTAGCACAGGGTCACAAAGTAGGAGTATTGATTGATGGGGCAGCAACCCACAATCTCATTGACTCCGCTTGGGTAGCCAAGAGAGGTATTCAGACCGAGAAGTTCAAAGGATTCATTATAGCAGTAGCCGAGAACTCCAGCATGGAGTGCAACTACTAGATTCCAAAATTGAATGTCACCTTAGGTAAATATCAGATGACAGATTCCTTCTACGTAGTGGATGTATCAGATAATCATTTAGTATTGGGTTTTCAGTGGCTTTATTCTATAGGGAAATACACTACAGACTACAGGGCAATGGAAATGGAATTCTAGGGGCTAGATGGCAAACGGGTAGTTTTGAGGGGCATGAACACTTATCCCCCAAAACCGGTCTCATCATAGAGAATGGAGGAAGTACTCTGACAAGATGATACATAATGGGCTTCAGAATGTTTTGTCACCTTTAGGAATCCCCCAGAGACCAACACACAACACCCAAGTGACATTCAAACCTTGCTACAGAAACATGAAAAGGTTTTTCGGGACCTTCCATCAGGTAGACCGCTAGAACAAGGCTTTGAACACATCACTGAGCTAGAGGAGGGGACACAAGCAGTCATCACCACTCCTTATAGGAATCCCAAAAGATACAAGGATGAGATTAAGAAAAGAATCAAAGAATTACTGGAGCTTGGATATATTCGGCCTAGTTCTAGCCCCTTCGCATCCTCAGTAGTATTGGTCAAGAAGAAGGATGGTACACTGCGAATGTCCATCGATTATTGAGCACTCAACAAAAATACCATTAAGAACAGGTATCCCATCCCCAAAATTGACAAACTCATGGATGAGCTTCGAGGAGCTAAATGCTTCTCCGAGATTGATCTTTGCTCGAGATACCATCAGATCAGGGTAAGGGACCAAGACATCTCCAAAAATTGCTTTTCGCTGTCACTATGGTCACTATGAGTTTTTGGTCATGCCTTTTGGACTTACCAATGCTCCAGCCACTTTTCAGTCATGTATGAACCACACCTTCAGAGCACAGCTACATAAGTTTTTGCTAGTATTCTTTGATGACATCCTGATTTACAGCAAAACATGGGAAGAGCATCTGAAACACCTGGACGAAGTACTGAGCATTTTAGAAGAACATTCGCTTTATGCAAAAATGTCCAAGTGTGAGTTTGGCATGAAGGAAATGTTGTACTTAGGACACATAATCAATGCAGAAGGAGTACAGGTTGATATGGAGAAAATCCAAGCTATCAGACATTGGCCCGCGCCAAAAACAGTTACAGAATTGAGAGGCTTCTTGGGTTTGTGCACTTACTACCGACGGTATGTTAAGGGATTCTCCCAATTTGCAGTACCCCTCACGAATCTCACAAAGAAGGGAGCGTTCACTTGGAAAGACTTAGCACAGAAAATTTTTGAGGAGATGAAGGTTATTATGAGTTCCTGTCCAGTTTTAGCATTGCCAGACTTCTCACAACCCTTCGTAGTAGAATGTGATGCCTCAGGGGAAGGGTTAGGAGCAGTGTTGATGCAAAACCATCACCCTATTGCATTTGAGAGCCGTAAACTAAAGAACTATGAGCGCCACTACTCCATATATGACAAAGAGATGCTAGCCATCTTACATGCTCTCACAAAATTCAGACAGTACCTGGTGGGCAGTAAGTTCAAAATCAAAACCGATCATAACAGCCTCAAGTATTTCTTGGAGCAAAAGGAACTGAATGAGCGACAACAAAAATGGATCAGCAAAGTACAAGCCTATTATTTTGAGATAGAGTATGTAAAAGGTAAGAATAATGTAGTAGCTGATGCATTATCCAGGCATCCCACCTCATTATCTCTCAGTAGTATATCCACAGATTGGAGGGCACTTCTCTTAGTAGAATACTCCAAAAATAAATTCGCTTGTGACTTATTGGATGGACAAATTCAGGATGACAGGTACAGGATTGTTGATGACGTCATCTATTACAAGAACAGGATATACCTCATCCCAGAATCCACATTGAGGAAAAAGATCATTCAAGCAGCACATGATTCTCCTTTATCAGGGCATCAAGGTTTCTTGAAGACCTACAGGTAGATCCGAGAGAAGTTCTCATGGAAGAGCCTCAAGGAGGAAATTATGCAGCATGTACGGGAATGTATCATCTATCAGCAGAACAAGATTGAGAATATCCATCCAGCAAGGTTACTTCAGCCACTACCGATTCCAAAACAGAAGTGGGAAAGCATCTCCATGGACTTTATTACAGAATTGCCCAAGGTCCAAGGGCGAGATTGTTTATATGTAGTAGTTGACAGACTGACCAAGTTTGCACATTTCTTTTCAATATCATTAGACTACTCGAAAACTCAAGTAGCTGAGTTATTCTTCAGGGAGGTCTTCAGGTTACACAGGTTACCTAAGGCCATTGTCAGTGATCAGGATAGCAGATTCACAGGTGCCTTCTGGAAGGAACTATTCAGATTAGTGGGGACCAAACTGGCCACCAGTACGAGTTATCATCCCTAGAGCAATGGACAAACTGAAATAGTCAACAAGTGGATCGAAGGATATTTAAGGAACTATGTAGCAGGGAAGCAGCGGACCTAGATCAAATGGCTACACCTAGGGGAGTATTGCTACATTACTACCTATCATATGTCTATAAGGATGACTCCTTTTAAGGAATTATATGGTTACGAGGCCTTGGACTATGCAGATTTGGCATTTGGAGATACTAGGGATCCTAAGGCTAAGGATTGAATATAGGACAGTCAAGACATTCTGAAAATCTTGAAGTAAAACTTACAAACAGCCCAAAATCAACAGAAGTTGTATGCCGACAAACACAGGGTTGAGCGGATATTTGAGGTGGGGGATTTGGTATACTTAAGGCTCCAACCTTACACTCAGTCTTCGCTTAAGAAGAAAGGAGAAGAAAAGTTAAAACCTCACTTCTATGGTCCCTACAGAATAATCAGGAAGGTGGGAGAGGTGGCATATGAACTAGAACTTCCACAGGAAAGTAAAATTCACAATGTGTTCCATGTGTCTAACCTAAAGAAGACCCTTGGACAACACATTGCTCCATATACAAAGTTACCTCCTTTAGATGATGAGGGACTGCTGATACTGATTCCTGAACAAATCATACAGACTAGAGAAAGGAAGCACAGGAACATAGTAATCAGAGAGTACTTGGTTTAGTGGAAAGAACTACCGCCAGACGATGCCACCTCAGAAGGTGAATAGGTATTGCAGCATCCCAGTTTGTAGTTGCTTGAGGACAAGCAATCTCAAGTGGGGAGGACTGTAATGTCCTCTTCCGATTAGGCCTTGAGGCCCAAAACCACTAACCTGTGTGATTCCTGTGGGTTCAAGCGGTTACTGACAGTTAGGGAATCATCTAAGGACTGATGCCATCCATAGAAAATCTAGGGCATCATCATTAGGTCAAGAAGGGCCACTGGGGCCAAAGGCCACCTTCGTGCATGCCATCCAAGCATTATTTAGTGATGCATGCACTCATTTAAGTCTCCAGGCGCATGCATGCAAGTCAACTGCAAATTAGAAGATGAAGTGACCTAATTAGGTCAAAGATTAGGGTTTTCACAGTTGAAAGTTATAAAAGGAGGATAAAGCGAAAGGAGACTTCACTTTTGATGATTATTATTTTGGGAGCTCTTGAATAGCAGCACAGCATGCAGCACAGTTGGGGTTGGAGACAATGTCTTCAACTAGCGGGGTTTCGGCAGTGAAATATCTACCCTAGTCTCATTCAGGGTAAGCCATATAGGTTCCCCATTTGCTCTTACATTCATTCATAGTTATCCATTATATGGTGTAGATTGTTGCAGGGACACGTGTGCAGCCGTAAAGGGGTTTTTCAGCTAGAAAGCCCTAATCAATTGCTGGGTCTTCAGATCTCAGTTTTACTCCGAAACTCAGGCACCCTTCTCATCATTGGCATCTTACTCCGGTACCCAGTGATTATACAATCCGACCGCGCTCATCCGTAGCAGTTATCATCTATTTCGAGATCAGGGGGGGTGAGCAGCTGTCTCTCTAGAACAATTCGCTATCCTGCCTAGAGACCTCCGAAACTCCACATGTACCAGGCATTTTCTCTGGCACGGGAAGGCTATCAACCCCTTGTAACCTACAAGAACACCTCGTGGGTAAATCAGCCAGGATGTTGGATGAAGCTTTCTACTTTAGATTTATGAAAAGAAGAAAACACACACAAACAAACCTACACATTAGATGGATTGAACCATCCATAAGAGAATTTGATGAGCACCATAGATGGAAATTTATCATGTGGTTTTTGGGATTCTCACCAGGTTTACCATTGAATTTAGTTATTTCTGAGGTTAACTTAACCAGGATCGCTGGCCATGAGGGATCATGATGTATTGGATCGTTGATCAATATAGACAAATCTGGAAAATATAACGTTGCCAGAAATGACAATTGCTGATTAGGTTGAGGATATTGGTAGTATTGGTATCATATTTACAGACCAATAGGACCATAATCATATTGATAAACAGGCATGGATGATGCCCCCGTGATTGGTTGGTTAGGTGGTTGATTTCCAAAATATCCACTAGAAGGTCCTCTAGGTGACGGGCCACTCGAGGGAGGTTTTCCTCCAGGGGGTGGGATTCCGGGGGGAGGGCCTCCAGGTGGAGGTCCTTCAGGGGGTGGTGGTGTTCCTCAAAATGGTGGTCCTATGGATGGTGTTCATCTAGGTGGTGGTCCTCTAGGTGATGGTCCTCCAAATGATTGTCCTCTAGGTGGTGGTCCTCTAGATGGTCCACTGGGTCCTCTAGGTCCTCTAGGGGGTCCTCTAGGAGGAGGGAATCTGGGTATACCTCCAAAACCTCTAGTAGTGTTTACAAAATATCCTCCATAGGATGGAACATTATACCAATTAGGTTGTCCCCAAGGCACATAAGCATTCCTAGGGTAGGGAATTCCAGGATAAAAAACTGCCAACGGTGCAGGTTGATACACTTGATGAACCAAAGGTGGTTGATTCCCGTGATAAGTATATCCCCAAGAAGGCAGACTAATGCTAGGTTGGACCCATGAAGGTCCTCCCTAGATTGAAGAGGGTATAGCCATGTTGGTATTAGGAGGAGGAGTATTTACTACTGGTGGTCCCGTTAGTAAATTATTCCCCATACTAGAAATGGTTCTCCCGGTAGGTAAATAAACTTGAGCTGGGGAATACCCCCCAGGTGTAGAAACTATTAGGGAAGAAGAAATTGATGGAGAGTTTTGACTAGGCACGGTGGGGGTGGAGGTTTGACCTGGATCTTGAGTAATCATGTTCGGGGCTGGTGAACCTAAGATAGGAGCTACTTGAGGTGACGAAAGGGAATGATATCTAGGTGGGGAAGAGAAGAAAAAATTCTCCTTCTTAATTTTTCTCCCATATTACGTAAGTTCTCAATAGATTTCTGGAAGAATTCCGCATTTGACAGAGAAATTTTAAGGGATTTTCTTAGAGGAGTGAGTACCGAGGGCTCTGGTTCAGTCGTATTAGTTCCATATTCATCAATGGATTGGCCTAGAGGAGTTTTCCAAAAAGGAGCATTTGGACCAAATTCTGTCCCTACAGTGTCATCTGATGGGTGGTTAAATACCCAATCCAATGTACCGGGTTGACCTTTCATTGTAAAATAAAAGGTTGAATCAGCTGTAGGTGGAAGTTGTACCAAAGTGTTATCATAAGTGGAGAATTCTTCTCTAGTTCCAATAAGTAGAACATCTTCTACATGAGAATCAGCAGAAGTTGGTTGGTCTATGGTTTCACCTTTGTTTCCTTCCATAGTGGGAGGAGAGATGAGTGGTAACCCTTGTAACCTACAAGAACACCTCGCGGGTAAATCATCCAGGATGTTGGATGAAGCTTTCTACTTTAGATTTCTGAAAAGAAGAAAACACACACAAACAAACCTACACAAGCTAAGGTGGCCACAAGAAAACTTAAATGACAGGATGGGCTTGTAATAGCCGATTCCTCACTATGATTGTCAAGTTTTCACAAGTCATAATATACTGCAGGGTCCAACAGTGAAGTGAGACAAGGAGGATTGGGACCACACCCTTTCCTGAACACTCGACTACCTGGATAACACGTGCGCAGTAGCTTCTTGAGTGTTGTTCTCCGTGTATTGATCCAACGAGATGAACAAAAGAATTGTCTTGAACGGTTAAGGTATCCTAGAGGGGTATCTTGATATACGTAAGGTACATGAGATCTCAAATATGTATTAGTGTTGTCTAATGCACAACCGTATGAAAGGGGCATTCCAAATACAATCGAGTAAGTGAAGTACCTTTCTATATACCTCAAGGGTACGTGAAAGGAAATTCAATATACCGATGGTATGTGGAAGAACCACTCAGTCCCTGGAATGCAATTCAAGCATAGAACGACACCTACTATGTTTTAAGATGCCAGAACATGTCTCTACCCTACCACTTAGGTTACTAATTTTTTTTAACCTAAGCTACCATTTATTTTATTTGGATAGTTAGTGAATGTTTGTGAGGTGTATATCAAAGATACAAATTTAATATCTATATGTCATGCAATTCTTTTTCTTGGATGAAAGCTAAATAGAGTAGGGGAGAAACGTTTTTCTTTCAAAAACAGGATTCCATGCCACTTTCAATCAACCAAACTTCAATATCTATGACAATCTCTTCAAACACACAAGCTTTTCACCTTTAAACTATCTAATATCTGAAAGAAGAAAAGAAGTAGAGACTTCAATGTCTATCAAAACTAAACTTTCTCAATCAAGCTCACAAATATCTACTTGTTTAAGCACTCATGAAAACTAGGAATGAACTTGTCCTAAGCATTCATAAGGAAATTTTTTCTAAGTACTTATGCAAACAAAAAAAGCTAGATGAGTTATTTTGTATTTTTAATATGATTTTGAGAAAGAAAGGACATAAAATAACTAAAATAAACTAATCTCAAAGAGGCTACATATCTTCTATTTCAAAACAAAGCTTTTCATAGAATGGGCTAGGCCAGTGATGCATCAAAAAACTATAAATCAAACATAATTCCTTTTCACTATGAATTCCCTATTGATGAAAAATATTAAATATGAACCCAAAAGACGAGACCAGGCTACCAAAATATTAGATACAATAAGCAAACAACAAGAAAATCACACAACAAACTTCAGAGAAGCAAAAACTTTGAAAATATGTGCTTTAAGGCAGTAATGTACTTACCTCGGCGCACTGTGTATAGCAATACCAGAGTGGAAGCATGTGGACGACACACTATGTTCACTGAGTAGAGGTTCTAGTCGCACTCTGTGTCAAATAGAATAATACACCAGCGAGGCTTAGTTCCATGGTGCAGTAGGTGCCAGAGAGGGATGACGCTCTGTCAAATCTACCCAAGTATGCCAATGGATTCATAAAATAAAAAAGGCCAATCACCTGCCAAGAAACCAAAGGACTGAGCTAGACTGATATAGAAGTGAATGACACTTCAAACAAAGGAAAATGATGAAAAATTAAGGTGGATCACTCACCTTAATAATCCAAAAGAGTCCAGCAAAGAGGATCAAATTTTTAAAGGTGAGAATGTTACCAACACTTATGGGTCTAACTGGATCTGCTTCAGATCTAAGTGGATCTGCTCCATATCTGACTGGATCTACCCCAAATCTGACTGGATCAAGCTATCCCTAGTATGGTCTCCAATTGTTTTTGTAGGAATTCTTCAACCGGTGTGGACAACGCTTGTTCCTCTACCCTGTATGGTACAAGAATAGAAAAAAACACCACAACAGTATATCCTTTCCCTAGATGGTTAATCTACTAATGAAAATCACTCTTATGCCTTAGATATGCAAGCTTTAGTCTTTGTTCCACTACTCTCCATGTAGTCTTCGGTACCTGTAAAGAAGCATCAAGAAAACAAGACAACAAGATGAGAGTAACAAGACATATTAACAATCTATGTCAGTGATCAAGGAATCCAACAATATTTAACTAATACTAACACAAATCAAATTTGGGAAAGGGGAACACTTTTGTATTAATGAAATAAGAAGATAAATATACAACCAAATCCTTGATGTTGCCATATTTGTCTTCCACAATGGACTTACAACACACTCATAACACTCCAAACTCACACAAATCTCTTTGCACACAAACTCACTCAACTTTGCCTCAATACCAGACTTCAATCCAACAATATAAGGATGCTCTTCTTGGTCTCTCCCCACTCACTCCATAAAGGATTATTTTATAGGCCAAGAAAGGTCCATATGGGATGATAAATGGATAGGGGATGATCCCTATAGGTGAGGAAGTTGAATTCCACCTCTCCCTAGTTGATAGGAACCACCTCCACAAGGGATTTCGCATGGAAGCTTCTCTAATCTTCCTTTTTCCCATTTTAACTCTGTTGGCGCTTTCTGCACAGAGGGTAAAGGCATTGATGCTCCTTATGAATAGGTTAAAGGAATTGGTGGCACCTGATGTCAAGAGACAACATGTGCCAATGCTCTATCTCAATAGTGGAAAAAATCATCTAGAAGGATTCTTGGTTAGGTTCTACGAAGGGTTCTTAGGCATCAATGGATATTTTAGGTGCAATACAATCGATCTTCCAACCACAATCTTGGGTCATCAACATTAATTTTTCATGAGTTGGATCTCTTTTATGACACCCCAGTAGTATGTGGTTTTTCAAAATGTCAAGGGTTGAAGGAGAACCCTTGATGTGTCACACTCACCCATTATACTAATGATTGACTACCCAATGTTGATGGTCTAATACCTCCTACTCCAGTAAAAAATGCAATAGGTGATATAGAAAAGACACATACAAACACTTCCTTATGCTCATTTTTTGAAAATATGGAAGCCATGACAACTATGATTCATCCTAAATTGACCAACCCCTCTACTTCTGTTCGTTCAGCTGAAATTTCTAGTGATCCGAAGTATGATATCGATACCACCCAAAACATTTCTCATAGGAGATCCAAAAAGTTGCATGAGTTGAGAGTAAAATGTCTAAGTACAAACCAAATTCGGTTCAATTGTTGGAGGGTAGAGATGACTTATTTATTCCTGTCATAATTCTAAATCCTTGATGGCAACAAGAATTCTATAAACAAGCTAAGGATCTAGGCACACAATTAACCTCATAGAGAATTGCAGAGAATTAACATAAGGAGAGAAGAAGAATAATCATGAACACGAATTAGGAATGATCAATGAATGCTTATTAATATTATTACATAGGTAGTAATACATCCTTATAAAGGAAATTAGATTTGCTAGGAGATAACTCATGATAGCTCATAAAGAAGGCTTACTAAATATGATAAACCACCATAGGTGAATAAAGCAGTTTCCTAGTTAGACCAAGAGCTCACGAATTAACTAATGCATGAGTGAGTGATGATGTGTAAAGGAAAATATTTCTAATCATGGAGTATGGAGAGAAAATCATGGAGGATGAGTTGGCCATAAAATATAGCAGTTTCCTAGTTTACTAGCTTTACCTTATCCATAGAAAAGCAAGAATAATGCAGTCTAACACAGAATTTGCAGGAAAGCACAACTGCTAATTATGGCAGTCAATAAAGTGGAAAAGGTTAAACCATAATCAGGATAAAAGTGCTCTTGGGGTATATATGGGAAGTGTTGACTATGTGGTGCAAGTAGATTCCAACTATGTAGGCTAGTGGGTATAAAATTAATCAAATAATTATTAAATATTTTATCGTAAGTGTTAAGTGGGTTTATTATTTCCCAACATCCCCCCTTAAGTCTAATTTTATGATATCTCTGAAATAATCAGAAATATAGATGCACATAGGGCCCATCAATAAGGATATGGTCACCCTTTTACAATTTTATCGTGTCCAAAGAACTAAGGAAAGAGGAAAACCCACGTGGGGGAAATCCTTCCTCAAGAAAGGACATGATAGGCAAACCAAAAATGCTAAAATGTTGGTGTTTTTGTTGCTCCAAACTAAATGATGATGTCTAGAGGAATATTCTTCTTGGGAAGAAGATAAATCTGCTCACTAGGATAAAAAAAACATATACAATTATAGAATTGAATCTGGGACCATGTAGAACAACTAAGTTCCAATACTGTGTAAGCAGGACTGAAGGATCTTGAGACTTGTAATCAGCTTTAAGATGATGAGGTGACTTGAACTTTGAATCAATAGAGATGAAATCAGATCCACATAGGTGGAATAAGTGTCCAAGAGAATGCATAATATCTCCAACTTCATTTACACTAAGAGGAAGTGTGAAAGTGGTCATGTAGGAAAAAGGAGAAGGCTTAGGATCAGGAAGTGTGAATGCAGAGACTCCATAGATTGATCTAGATTCCAAGGTATCCAAAGGAACACATACTATCACATCAATAGACTCATGAGAAGAAAATAGATTATATTCTAAGGCATAAACTGATAAATAATCCTCTGTGGTATAAGTATGTAAGGAGGAAAGAGAGCGATGTTCAAAATATTCAAGGAGGCTTTGAGAATGGGTGCCAAGAAAAAAGGAGGAGTTTCAAAATTGCATGGGATAAAGTATGGTGAGTGGGATGACACAAATAGGACTTGATCTAGGTAAGAAAGCATCCAGGAAAACACTGAGTTGCGCACCATCAAGAAGAGAGGTATGCACAAAGTGTGAAATATCTGGCATATGGATCTCAGAATCCATGATAGAAGACATAGAGAACACTGAATGTGTGAGAGAATCGCCAATGATGAAAATGACAAATCCATTAGTCACTTCTTATTCATTATTAGCATCATAAGAATATGAATCAATATCTTCAATTTCAAGAGATACAGAAAAATATGGATCTTCAATATTTGCTTCTTGATTGAAAGAGGAAGCATTCGAATCAAAGAGAATAGCAACAATAGAAACTGTATGAGAGAATTCTTCATCATGAACAACTTCATCAAAGATTGTAGAGGTTGATATATATTGAGAGAGGGAAATCATTGAGGAGCTCTCCAAATAGCTAGAAGTAGGGATAATTTTAGGGGCGAAATTTATCCCATGGGCATTTTTAGGGGTTTTTCTCGAAAAAATGATTTGCCATTTTGCACTTTTTGAAGCCTTGTTTCGCCCAATTTTGATGGGGTAAATTTTTTTCACCCTATAAATTGCCAAATTATTATATAAACGATATAAAATCCTTGGAAATTAAAATATTTTTTGAAAAATATCACCAAACATTTTATAGTTGGCGTTTTAAGAATTGGTAAGATTCGTCAACATTTATACACTTTTAAATAAGTATGGTTCCTTAAAATCATCCTTGGCTAGAAGGATCCTCATCGTTCTTAACCAAAAATCTATCCAATGTTGTCAAGAGATCCTTTGGGTATTTAGCATAATCAATAAGGTGGTGCATGCTTGGAGAAATAGCCAAACACATAACTCCAAAATCTCTATCACAGTCATTCATTCAGTCACTTAGCTCTTCATAAGACTATTCACCAGGTCCAATAGATATCTCATAGATATTTTTTCTCTTTAGAGATGAAATCATCTTCAATTTCCACTCTGAATAACTTGTGAATGGAGCAAGAAGAGGAACTGATACTCTCGAATCCATTTGAAGTTGTACCTGCAAAATAAGCTTGCAAATATGAAAAGAAGGATTAATTAATGAGCTCTCAAAGCTCCGATTTCATGTAGAGATTTGATATTCTAGGCTCTAATACCATGTCATAATTCTAAATCCTTGATGGCGGTAAGAATTCTATAAAAAAGCTAAGGATTTAGGCACACAATTAACCTCACAGAGAATTGCAGAGAAATGACATAAGGAGAGAAGAAGAATAATCATGAACACACATTAGGAATGATCAATGAATGTTGATTGATATTATTACATAGGTAATATATCCTTATAAAGGAAAATAGAGTTTCTTGGAGACAATTCGTGCTAGCTCATAAAGCAGGCTTACTAAATATAATAAACCCACATAGTTGAATAAAGCAATTTTCTAATTAGACCAAGAGCTCACAAATTAGCTAAGGCATGAGTGAGTGATGGTGTGTAAAGGAAAGGATTGCTAATCATTGAATATGGAGAGAAAATCATGGAGGATGAGTTGGCCATAAAAGATTCCAGTTTCCTAGTTGACTAGATTTACCTTATCCACATAAAGTAGGAATAAAGAAATATAAGGCTAAATCTGCAGGAAAGCATAGTTGTTAATTCTGACAGTCAATAAAGTGGACAGGATCAAACCAGAATCATGATAAAATCTCTCATGGGGTATATATTGCAAGTGTTGACTATGTGGTGCAAGTGGATGCCAACTATCTAAGCTAATGGGTAGGAAATTAATCAAATAATGATTAAATATTTTATCCCAAGTATTAAATGGGTTTATTATATCCGAACACTTCCCGTGCATTTGAAAATTAAATGCCAAACTGTTACAACCACACTTTTATGGTTCTTGGCCATCTTCTCTACCCGTTCTTGATGTTGGAAGCAAATTTTCCTTTTGTGGTAATAATTTTTCGATTGCCAAGTCTAAGATAGATGCTACAAATATTGGGTCGTTTATCCTTTCACATGTACTTGTTACTTTGAAGCAATTAGTAGCACTTATTCCATTTTTTGGTCCTATTTTTTGTTGGTATGATTACTTGAATATTGTTAAATACAAACATAACATGTCTATGTATAGTATGTGCATGAATAACTATGAATATGGAAACTTTAACAAGAAGAACCTATTATATATCGATGGTCATCCACGCTCTCATGGAAACATTGCAGGGTTCATAAATAGTTCTAGGTGCTCTTTATTTTTTGCAAAATATTCATTTGAGGAACACTCCAATGACCAAAAGCTGCTTATGAAAAGGAAAGCGTCCATCTTTTTTGTTGTGCATGCAATACATAGTTTGTCTCCTAGTGACGAGTTGTTAATAGACTATAATTTTCGTAGACCACCAAATGGTCTTTAAATACACCTTGCATTTGGACTACCTTTATACATACCCTAGGGGTGCAAGACAAAAAATATTAATTAATTGTATTTTATTATTTTCAATTAGATTAATGTAAATGTATTGCTCAATTTGAACTTTTTCTTTATAAATTCTTGAAGTTGGATATTTACTATTGGAAACAATTTCCATGCGCCTATATTAATTGTTTGGTATAATGTCTGAATAAACCAATTACATTGTGCTTACTAATATCATCGATGTAATGTTCAATATTTTTAAATTGGGATTATGATGATGAGTGACCTATCTACCATCTTTCGGTTCACCATACTACAATGCCAAATCGAGAGAAGGATGCAAAAATAACATCACTTGGAGAGGAAGCACACCAAGCATGGTTCAATCAACCACCTACTCAATTCCCACTACGTCCAGATTCACCAATTATGAATGTATACAATAAAAATAGTTCTTCACGTGATGGAAATGGAGACAATTAAATAGAGGTTGTTATGGATGAATTATTAGAAGATATAGGTTCCAGGGAGGAAATGTTGTTAGATGCATTCCAAAACGATGAGTTAGGGGATGATGCTCATATCAGTGATACCTTTTTTCAAAGCCTTAAATTTACTTCCAGCACCCCTCTCTTTCAATATGTCTGGTCAAAGTCTACCCAACTAGGGTCAACAATGTTACTATACAAATTGAAATAAATGTATGACATTTCAAACGTGTGTTTCTCAACACTTTTGAGGTAACTGACCATCATGTCCCTTATATTTTAAGGAACATTGCCACACAATCAAAATTGAAATGGTGAATTCTATGAACATTAAATGACATTGTACATTTATGTTTCCCACTAATTGTAGGTTATTCAAAGATAAGGTACTTCCTAGTGATAATGTATTACCAAACAACTACGAAGACACAAAGAAAATGTTGAAAATGTTGGGTGTTGAGTACATATCATATCATGTGTGTCTGATTGATTGTATTTTATATAGAGATGAATATGCATCAAGGATATATGCCCAAAATGTTGGCATGAAAGGTACCATAAATCAAGAAATAATGGTAAAGAACATGGTCCTCCTCATAAGATGTTAAGACACATGCCTATCATCCCAAGGATTTAAAGGATCTTTCGTTGCAAATAATTCGCTATGTTGCAGGGATGACACGCCTTACACTAAAGTGAGTAAGGAGTTATGAAAATACCAACATATTCAACATAAATTAAGCATATAGAGGATACATGGCCCTATAAATTTAAGGATGAAGTACATAGCTGTCAATCAAGCATATCCACAGATGGAATCAACCCATATTCCCTCCAAAATACCAACTATTATGTTTGGATTGTATTAATGATCAATAATAGTACCCCTCCATGGTTATCCATGAAGAATAAACATATTGTGTTGCCTCTTATAGTCCCTGGCAGAATACAAGTGAAGAATATGAATATTTATTTGGAAGCATTGATTAATGAATTGAAGGAATTATGGGAAGGGATACAAGTATACGATGTATCAAGACCCATCCCAACATAGAGAATTTTTACATTGTATGGAATATGTGCTTACACCACACATGATTATTTGGGATTAGGAATTTGGTTTGGTAAACATGTTGATTGATTTGTTTATATTCATAAAAATATTTTTTGGAAAAATTAATTTGGTATGATTGTATTGATCTTCAACACTGATGTTCTCTGTATACATAAACACCATGGGTCTTGTAACAAAAGGCTACCATGGATGTAAATGGTGTGTACCTTCTATGAAGGATAGGTGGTCCAACCACCTATGAAAGTTGGATTACAACTACTCCAGGGTATTCCTCCAAGATGCCTACCCTTATAGAAGAGAAATATCTACTTTCAATGGTAAACCAGAGAGAACCCAAGGGACTGAAATAATGACACTGACTGACTAGCTTAGGGAATATGATAGAGAGAAGGAGAAGGAGATTGTAGAAATGTTCGATTCAAATGGGGAACCTATGTTTGATGATCCTAAATTATTTGACACATATGTTGAGAAAATGCCCATTGGGATGAAAAGGAAATTTATGCTATATGAGCTCCCATATTGGGGAAATCTTAAGATTGTCCACTTAATAGATCCCAGACATATATTTAAAAATGGTTCATCTTCTTTGTGGAGGCACATATCATTGAAACAAAGTGAAGCATTGGTTGCAATGAGAGATCTTATTTCTTCAAATACTAAAACTAAGCATTGTCCAAGACAAGAAAATAGAGGAGAGGCTGGTCCCTCTTGGCATTTTAAATAAGGTGATGTTCCATGGGTTTTGAAGAAAGATGATATTTCTTTGAAAAAGAAAGTTATATTGTGTGTTAAGGTTCCTTATTTTTATGGGTCTACTATACAATGTTGCTTCAAGGTAGAAGAACATTTGTCGGGGCTGAAATCACATGACCATCTAAACTTTCTAAGTGTATGTATGTCAAAAAAATGTTTTTATTTTCTACTCCATAAGCTAAAAGACTATTAAAATTTTATGTTTTTACTTTGTAGTGTCATTGTGTTTTGCTCGTGTGTGGTTATGTGAACCATGACTTCCTCAAGGACCTATAGCGTGGCATGTTTGAATTATTGAACCATTGATCTTCATGCAATGAGTGTAATTGAAAGGTATAATTGTGTAGTAGAATGGAATGAACAATGGACACTAAATAAGACAATTTTTAGATTAAAGTGAAAAGAGACTATCATTAAATTACAACATTAATATTCATTAAATCCAAGAGTATACAACAGTGTTACAATAAGGAGAATTCGAATCATGTGGATAAGATTCAAATCTACCAGCTCAATCCTAACTGACTAGCTAACTAGAAGTGTCTAAATCACAATCAGAGCTCACTAGTATAAATCCACATGTCTAATTCAGTTTATCAATCAGTTAAACCAGTTAAACTGATGAGGTAGGTGAGAAATGGTTCCTACCCCCATGCATCCATGCAAGATCGGCACTAACTGAACTAAAGGAAATCTAATTGAATGTAACTGGAGCAAAAATTAGCATAAATACCTACCAACTACAACCAACTAATGGAGGTTGTTGGTGGCACTCAGAGTGTCTCCTAAAGTGCAGGGATTGGAACCGATGGCACCAAATGGCACACTGATGGAACCAATGGGGCACACTGGTGCCACCACTAGCACTAGTGGCACCGATGGCACCAACATCATGGTGGCACCGAACTCTAGCAAATAAATCCTAAGTTAGAAAAATGATCTAATAGACTATATCTAGACAAGGGAGGATTATAAATCCTAACACCCCCCTTTAATCCTAACTTGGAAAAATATGAGTCTTGGAAACAAGGCCAAAAGTCACCCATTACAATCTAAAAGAATTAAAAAAAGATGCTTACTAAACCAAGGAAATAGGGGAAAACCTCATGGGAACCCAACTCCCCTCAAAATAAGAAGGAACATGAACTATGAATCAAGCCTTTACACCTAGAAGAGATTTGAGAAAGAAAAATATCTTTCTTGTGAAGGACTTAGTGAATATGTCTGCAATATGATCCTCTGTAGGACAATAAAGTAGTATGATAGTTTTGTCGTGCACTAGTTCCTAAATATAATTCATGTGAACCTCAATGTGCTTCATCCATTGCTTATGAACTGGATCTCTGGAAATTTTTATGGTACTCTGGTTGTCACAATAAATTTACATTGAAGGTGAAGCGTGAATCTCAAATTCTGTCAAGATTCCATGCAACCAAACTACCTGAATAAATGCATTCATAGCTCCCCTATACTCTACTTTTGCTGAAGAGAGTGCAAGTCCTACTTGCTTCTTAATGGACCAAGAAATTGGCCCAGATCCAATCATAAACACAAATCCTGAAGTGGAATTTCTATCATTCCCATCTTTGTCCCAGTCTAAATTTGTGAAGCCTATGAGATCAAGTTGTGCACTAGCTGCATAATGAATCCCATAATCTCTAGTAACCTGCACATAGTGCAAGATACACTTTGTTGCATTGGAATGCAACTCATGTGGATATTGCATGTACTTGGCAGCAACACTCACATCATAGGATATTTCTGGTCTTGAATGTGTGAGATATAGAAGGTTCCCAATGAGAATTCTATAAAGAGTGTTGTCTACCAATGGTGTAGAGCTACCTTCCTCTAGCCTGATGCCAGATAGGAAAGTAAAAGGGGTTGCCTTGCAGTCTTCAATGTGGAATATTCTGAGCATGTCTAATGAGTATCTATACTGTGAGATCATGATTCCCAAATTCTTTTGACTTACCTAGAGACCAATGAGCCGTCTTAACAGTCCTAGATCAGTCATAGTGAATGCTTTTTTCATAGCATAGCTACTAGTAATGAGTAAGTCATCCACATGCAACACAATCAATAGAAAGGATCCCTCTTTCTTCTGCATGTAAACATTGCAACTTGATTTGCATCTTTCAAATTTATGTGACATGAGGAAGGCATCCATTTTGGAATACCATGTCCTTGGGACTTGTTTGATCCATAGAGTGATTTCCTCAGTTTGAAAAATAAGGAAGGATCCTCAATGTACCCCTCAGTTTGTTTCATGTAAATCTCTTCCTTCAAGTCACCATGGAGGAAGGAACTTTTCACATCCATGTGATATACCTCCCATCTCTTTGAAGTTGTAACTACTAATACAAGTCTGCTAGAATCCATTCTTGCTACTGGAGTGAATGTCTCATTATAGTCCAATCCTTGAACCTGTGAGTATCCTTTAGCCACCAACTAAGCCTTGTACTTGGTTGTGGTTCCATTAGTGGCTATCTTGGTCTTGTAGACCCATTTTCATTGAACAAGATTCCTCCCTGGAGGTAAGGAGACAAGTTCCCAAGTTTTATTGTCATGTAGTGAATCAAATTCCTCATCCATAGTTTCATGCCATATTGGATCATGGAAAGCTTCCTTGAATGTTTGAGGATCTAACCCCAACATCATGAAGCACCTCTGAGGGAGAAGTGGATCTGTGTGGGACAACACAACATACTCTTTCTAATACTGGGACCTCATTTTTATCTTATCATCTAGATTCCTAGCACCATCCCCAATTCCTTTAATGAGTTGTTGAGCCCATTTAGGCTGCTGATATGAAGTGGATGCTGGATCTAGATCTAGATCTATTTGATGTGTAAAATAAATATAAAAATCATGTTGGTATTCCTCTTCTCCTAAATCTGAATCTGAAATGTTAGACAAGAAATATGTATTTGCAATATGAATTAAAGGAGTTTTGATACCTTTATCTGCTTCAAATAGAAGTTGTGGTTGTATTGGATCTGAGTATGGCATAAACTATGAGAATGCATATGCCTTGGAGGAATTGTCTACAATTACTTTCTCTATAGTCTTCCCAGTTGATACTTCTATGATCTCTACTGAGTTAGGGCCAAATACCACTTGCTTTGGTGAGCCAGTGTGAGTCATCTGATATACAGACAGCAAATTTGCTGCAAGGGAGGGCACATAGAGTACATTTCAGAACTATCCATGTTGGATTTTAATAGAACCTCTTCTTGTTTCTAGGATCTAAGAGTCATCACCCATACGAATAGTAGGCCCTCCTGTGAGATTGAGAGAGGTGAAGGACTCCTTGGAGGAAACCATGCGGTTGGATGCTCCAGAATCTATCAAGTAAGCCTTTGACCGAGTGAGGCCAGCCCTCAAGGCATGGAACCTCTCATGATCTTCTATAAGTTTTCCAACATCATACTTCTTTACTCTTTGTGGAAGATAAATTTTGTTCTGTTTAAGGAGGGTTGAGAGTTCGCCAATTTGCTTCTTCATACATTGGCTTTCAGGATGAAATCCTCTCATACAATAAAGACACTATTCTTTACAAACCTTTTCTTTTTCTTGGAACCTAAGGCTCCTTCAGAAGACTTCCAATTCTCTGTTGGATTCGAAACAGAGGCTTTGGGATCCTTCCCCTTGTGCTTCCCTTTATCTTGCACATTAGTTGAGTTTGATATCAAAAGATATTGATTCTTGGAAGTTTGGAGCACTCCCATTTGAACCAACTTATCCTACTCCTGTATTAAAGATTTGAAAAACCCATCTAGAGAAGGCATATTCCAATTGGGGATGGAATCTCTTCTGGAATGGAAGGTAGAGATGAAGATAGAGTACTCTGATCCAAGATAGCTCAGTACTGATAGAACTAGTTTCTCATCTTTCCTCTCTATTCTGCATTGCTTACACTATAGTACTAGTGACTTGAATTTTGTGAAAAACTGTTGGATAGTTTCGAAACTACTAGGTTGCAATGCAATTAGCTCATTCTCCAATATGTGACCTCGAAGCTCATCTTGTTTTCCAAACAATGATTCTAGCTTCTCCCAAGCTTCTTTCAGAGTCTTCAATACTTCAAGATGAAAGAGAATATCCTAGGAGATGTGAGTGCATTGGAAGACAAATGCTTCATCCAACTGATTGAAGAACTTATTTTTCTTAGTAGGGTGATCGAACTTTGTCTCTTTACCCATTTTCATCCTAAACAGGCCAAGCTTGCGCAAGGAGACTTGCATACTTCCCTCCAATAATCATAGTTGAAGGGTGTAAGGATCCGGGGTACAAGAGTTGAGGAATCCATCAAACTTTCTTCTGAGAAGTCAATTCTTCAGCTACGTAGGTAACTGCATGTAGCACTACAAAAACCAAAAAAAATTCACAATCATGTTAGAATCAATCCTTCCATCTCAACATGTACACTTTCTCGGGTTCTGTCACACCTACAAAGACTTCTATGGACGAATCCAGAGTTAACAAGGAAAATATTGTAGGATTTATGTGGAAACCCAGTTGCTTCTAGTGTACAATGGAGATCAGGAAGACTTGCTGCTAGATTTAGCAAGGCTCTGATACCATGCTTTGATTATTGAACCATTGATCTACATGCAATGAGTGCGATTGAAAGGTATAAATGTGCAGTAGAATGGAATGAACAATGTACACTAAACAAGACAATTTTTAGATAAAACTGATAAGAGATGATCAATAAATTACAACATTAATATTCATTAAATCCAACTATATACAACAATATTAAAATAAGGAGAACTCGAATCATGTGGATAAGATTCGATTCTACCAGCTCAATCCTAATTGACTGGCTAACTAGAAGTGTCTAAATCACTATTGGAGCTCACTAGTCTAACTTTGCATGTCTAATTCAGTATATCAATAAGTTAAACCAGTTAAACTGATGAGGTAGGTGAGAAATGGCCCCTACCCCCATGCAGCGATGCAAGAATGGCGCTAGCTGAACTGAAGGGAATCTAACTAAATGTAACTGGAGCATAAATTAGCATAACTACCTACCAACTACAGCCAACTGGTGGAGGTTGGTGGTGGATCTCAGAGTGGCTCCTAAAGTGTATGGATTGGAACCAGTGGCACCAAATGGCACACTGGTGGCACCAATGGTACCAATGGCACCCGTGGCACCAAACTATAGCAAATGAATCCCTTAGGAAAATGATCTAATAGACTATATCTAGACAAGGGAGGATTATAAATCCTAAAATGGCATATCTAAATTACTGCATTTGTATGGTGGATCATATCAAAGGAGATTAATATGGCTAGTACTCCATAGTGGCCTTAAGAGATAACTAATATTAGTTGTATGTTTGAGAAGGATTTGTCGATGAGTTTCATGGACTTGAAGGTTCATCTTCTAATTCACCTAGTTGAAGAGTTTGAATTAGTTAGGGTGGTCTCATGTCATTGGATGTTATTCTTAGAGAGGTGCATGAAAAAATTGAAGGGATTTGTTTGACAAAGGGAAAAAATTGAGGGGTCTATGACATAGGGTTGCATAGTATATGATCATTATATTATTCCAGTGAGTGCATCAAGCAAATCGACCACACACTGGGTGCAGTGATTTGGGATGACCAAAGGGTTGAGGATAAAAGGGAAGGAGAACGAATCCAAACAAACGGAGAAAATGTGCATGATAAATAGTAAGTCACTTATATTTTGTCACATTTCTATAGAGTAACTATTCACATTGAACTTCATAATATATATTTGATATCATACATACTATATGTCGATTATATTTCATGAATGCAACAATGGATTCATAAATTGATGCCACCAATAACTTCACTCTTTACAACGCATAGGAAACATACTTGTGGGTCGCATTATATGAAGAGAAGTGAAGGAAATGGGACATTGACAAGAAATAATTCATACGGTTGAACGGTAGAAGCATGCCTTAATTTGATCATTTAAAATAAAATATTCCATGATATATCCCAAAAGTTGGGTTGTTGACCAAGTTAGTGAGAAATATGGTGCATCTGGTTCTTACCCTCCTTCTTAAGATGATGCACTAAACATAGGGATCAAGTGCAACAACTCGATAATAATATCTTTGTGTACATTTTTAATATTATAACACACCTTTGAATTATAACATCTATATTGTATATATTAATGGTCAGGTTATTAGACACATGACGTTGTAATTGCTTCACTCTTTTGCGAGTGCATTTATTCCCATCTATATGGACATATGGGCATCATTTTCACACTAATGATGTCAATGATGGGCATGCCACACAATACTATGGNCCAATCTAGTTGTGTTAGCCACCACGATCAAAACCTAATATGGGGGGGGGGGGGAGATTTAGGTTACGTTAGAAAGACATAAGATATCATTCAAGTGGACATCTTATCTTTCCAATGTGTTATTTTTATGTTCAAGTGGTGGGAAACCTTCGAATGGAATCATATAAAGGAGGACCATGATAGTGGGATGATATGTTTCAATTCTAGAAAGATGTGGGATGAAACTAAGGAACCTTATGTTTTCCCAAAACACTCAACTGAGTGTATTTTTACCCGAATGCGTTTGATAGGGATTTGTGGTTTGTAGTTAGACATGACCCTAGATCGAAACATATTTTTTAGGACAATAGTGCTATCATGCCAAGCGATGTAGATAATCAGGGTGGTGGAAATGGAGAGTGATATGTACATGTTTTATTTAATCATTTATAATGTTGATGTATCATTTTATTATTGTAATCTTGAATTCTCTAATTATATTTTGTTTTTTTTCATCTTATGACAGTGGAAATGGAAATTTAATTATCATATGTTAAAAAAAAATAGTTTTTTAACAATCAATTTGATGTGTGATGTGTTTGTCTGTCAAGTAATTTGTGATTGTATGAAAGGATTGATTGAAAAAAAAATTATAATAGTTCAAGGTACTTATATTTTGTTGTATATTTAGTGTAAAATTTTAAAATTATTGTGGCATCATATGTGTGTCAATATTGAAAAAATATAGGCTTGTGTGTATCATATGTGTGTCGATATTTAATAAGAATTCTAGCAATATGGAAATAGTAATTTATTAATAATTATGTGGATTGGCCAGTTTCAAAAGTTGAACGATCTATGCATATCTAATGAGCATAACCAATTCTATGTGCATAAATATGTAAATAATCTTAAAAATATACATTAACAAATTATATAAGTAATAAATTAATTGTAATATTAACTAGTAAGTAATAAATGGATTTTAAGATTAATTAGAAATGTATAATTCATTTACAAATTAATTACACTTAAAATAACATCTTTAACATTGATGAATTATGATTAATATAACTTTTCAAATCAAATGAATTTTAATATTTAATAGAAAAAATATCCATTTTAAGCTTTTAAATGTAAATATTTTTTATCATTTATGTATTTTAATTAATATAAATTTGCATATCAATTTGCATTAACAAGTATAAAAGTATACCAATAAAATTTATATTATATATAATAAAAAAACATACAAAGAATAAGTGGTTCTTAATATTGGTAAAACACATAATTTATTTTGAGATTATATGCACTCAATACAATTTATCATTATTAAATTATAATTATACATGAGTTTTCAATATCAATAACACAAAAATGATAAATTATTCTTAATATTTAAAAACAATATTTAATTTGAGATTATGTATGCTCAAAATGATAGCTTTGTATTACAAATTGTGTTTTATACAGTTTAGGGGCATTAACATTAAGGATTGTATGGGTTAAAACTTAAGGGTTTTAAGGGGTTATGCTTATAATTAATAGTTAGAGGTTAGGGTTTTAAGGATAGATTTTATAGCTATTATAGGGATTATGGGTTTTATTAATGTATATAATGATGAAGGATTAAGAGTTATTAAGTTATGGGTTATAGCTTTTGTAGGTAAGGATTATATGGTTTATAGGGATTATATTGAAAAAATATAAGTTTTTGTGTATCATGTTTATCATTGTTTTAGTCGATCTAAAATAATTTATTTTCATTTTCCATTGTAATAGCATTTTGGTGCGTTTTTTTATTGTTATAGGGGGGACATTATTATTAATAATGATTTAATTAACACATGTTTCAAGGTTTTAATAATAACAATCCATTTTCATGATTAACTACGATTTAGCTTAATTACATGTAAAGTTGCAAATGTAAATTAGAAGTTCATGATAAACTAGTATAAACAATTATTTGTTATAGGGGAATGAAATGCACTCTATTATTAAAATAAATTTTAAAATTAATCAATTTAAATATAATTAAGATATTAAATGTCAAATCTTTCTTTATTTTATTTTATAATATAAGTTCATAGAATTGCTTACATTGATTGTAACAATATGAAAATAACTGAACTGTAAGGAAGAAGATATCATTTTTGCTTTTTAATAAATATGCATGATGTTTTTCACCATTTTTTATACATCATGTTTAGACATTATAGAATTGGAGGAATTTGTTTTTGATGCACATATAACATACACATCTAGAAAACAAAAGCATTCAAATCTAATATCACCTAACATCATCTAACGTACCATCACGTGATATGTATGTGTGGCATGCATCATGTGTTATATATATATAACACATGATTCATGCCACACATACATATCAAGTCCAATAAATGCTATGATATAGTTGGTCCACCTTCAAAACCAAAGGCATCACTACCTTTGCTAGAAGATCCAAATGCATTGGTGCCTCCATCAACAAATCCAGAGGGATTAATACCTATGTTAGGAAAAAAAAATTGACTAGAAAACATCATAGATATCTCCTGAAGATGTATCTCATCCACTGTGCCCATCCTATCTAGAATCCGTGAGATGAGTGGAGTAGGATATGGTGGATGGTCAAACCCCTCATATAAAAAGGAATAATATTCCACATGTATATTAGCTCGGGGTCTCACAGGGTCTCCTGAACCCATACAAGGTGGAATCCCTATTGAGCTAGCAATGTGGATAACCTATCTGCCATGTACTAATGAAATCTAGCATCTAGCTTGTGTCATAGGTCGGGTTTGGGAAACTGAGATAGCTAAGGCTCATTCATATCCTCATCTACCAGCGGTGGATCCCCTTCCCCATCATAGGTGCCAATATTTGAAAAATATATAGTACAGAACAATGATTAGACAATTTCATTAAATAATTTAATAAAACAATTTAAAGAAAATGTTAGAATAGATTTCATTTGCATTAAGTAAAACAATAAAATGCAACTATATTAACTTAAACATGAGGCTAATATTATCTATGTCATCTGGTGCCTGACCTCGGGTGAAAAATATGTTATGACATCCTCACTAGTCCAAACTTACGTTAGGATATGACACAAGGTCCAAATTATGATCTTCCTCGCTGGCTACTATTTCGAATACCTCTAAGGTGATCCTCACTGGGAACTCTGACTGACCCCTCTTGGGAAGCATTAGTCCTCACATATGCATAAGCACCTCGGTAATATCCATAGGAGAGCAACAATCAATTGAAGGCATCATGACTGTAAACCTCTCAAAAAATAAACAAAATATCTCTAAAACAAAAAGGGAAGTTGACCCTCCCCTCAAATTGTGCATGACATCTATCTACAAAAAACAAAACTAGCACAAAAAATGTCAGACCATGTAATTCTTATAGGTCTCTGCACTAAAGAATATACATGATATAATATAGGGAAACTAATGTGTTCCCCGTCACTGGTAAAGTGCACCTATGTCATAACCAAAAGAGAGAGCCACCTAGACTCCTATGTACCAAAAGAAGCAATATGTATTTGTCCTCCAAAAACCTAAAAAAGAGTAGGGTCAATGACCTGGTCACTGATATATCTCTAATAGTTCGCAAGATAACTCTCTACTACAACACCAAGTGGGACATCAGGGAAGTAGGAAAAATCCTCCCCTCTCCTCGATAGCCTAGTGATGAAGTAGATGTATTTATTTATGCGTTAACACCACATATCAAGACCAAAACAAAAGAAATTTCTAAGCTGATCCCAACGATGGATCAACTGCATCAAAAAATATAAGTTCCCCTTTATGGATGTATCCTCCTAATATATCTTGAGGAGGTCGACAACCCTCAATAGGTCTCGTGTTTGTGTTGTAATGGGTCAAAGGTACACGTATATCTCCCCCTCTCTAGCCTCTTACTCCCATACAACATTGT
Organism: Pseudotsuga menziesii; assembly: GCA_001517045.1. Classification (NCBI taxonomy): domain Eukaryota; kingdom Viridiplantae; phylum Streptophyta; class Pinopsida; order Pinales; family Pinaceae; genus Pseudotsuga; species Pseudotsuga menziesii. Next base: position 236,415 of record LPNX011073199.1, on the reverse strand, counting down.
ACAGGTCCTTCGATGTCTATTGCTCCTGTTGTAGCTCATGTTGGTGACATTTTTTATTCACATATAACTTCCATCCATCTCATAAATAGACACATAAATGTATATAAAAACATCAAATTTTGCATTAAATGATTATTTTATTTATTAAAATGAAACAATAATTTTTTTCTCATAAAAATAATTTAACAAGTGGTGTTCCTATATAACATTCACACACCACTCACAATGCTCTTTGTAATAGAAGTGGATTGTCGACGATGCACTACAATAATATCAACACATAGAATACATAAATCAAATAAACCATCATTAAAATAACATCGGCACCCGATGTGCTAAAAAGAGAATTAGCATCATGAATAGTGCACTACGTTGATCCTAGTGCACCAGGTATCGAACTTTCATTTAAGAAAATTAAAAATGATGCACTTTTAAAATTTACCAAATTGGTGTTATTTGAGACAAATAAGCATCGTAGATGGTGCATGTGTGATGCTTAAATGCATCGTCATTTTTTATCAATTATTTTATATCCATGCATTCCTCATTATGGAGCACTAGTGCATTACAAACACGTCGACACATCGTAAACAATGCACACAAGTATTTAGAGCACACCGTAATTGATGCAATTCTGTGTGAAAATTCCAATGTAAGGGGTGAAAAGCTATTTTTTCAACAAGCAAGTTGATACGTATGTTAAATATAAGCAAAATGACTAGGTGGTGCGTACATATTAAATAGATGAACCCATGTGTGTGGAGAATATTTAAATTACTTTTTCTCTAGTGTAGCGATGCTTCTTAAAATATATAAAAAGAACAAGTTATATGGTGCTCTAGGTGATTAGTGAACCATCCAAGAAGTCGGTTGGCTTGTTTGACTAGTTGGTCTAGTCCTAGCCAAATTCTCACATCACTTGTCGAAGACAACGACCGACAACTACCATAACCGGCAACAACATAAAACATCAAGAATGACAACTCCAACATGCTCTAGCAACACCAATCATTGCACACCGACAACACCAACTTCGACAAATTATCGCTCTATATACCAGTCAACTGTGATGATTGCACTTCTCTGATTCTTACAAATTCTCTTGTAACTAAGCGTAATAGAAGGAACCCAAGCGTTCCAGCCGTACTCTATATAAACATGTACATTATTGTATTATAGAGTTAGTGATGCATGTAATAGATTACACATAGAAGTAATAGAAGAACTTTGTTATGAATTCTTGCATATTTTCTACAAACATATTCTTATTACATGATTGCTTTCATTCAGTCGAACCTATTTCCCCCCGTCGAACACCTGGGAGACATAGATCATTGGTATTAGAGGTACCATCTGGTCTTCAAGCTTTTAATCCTGACCTTGCTTAAGTTCTGTGTAGACACTTTTTTCAAAGTTACCTCACTTATGCATGTTCAAACGCGCTCGCAAACATCAATCATGACATATGCTACCTTCAACTTATGAGTATCCACCAGTCTGAAAAATTCATCCAAAGTTGTTAGAGGAAGTAGAAAAAAAATCTATACAAATAAAGAGACAAAGCAACTCATAGAGCAAACACTGGTTCAACAACGGATTGAAATGTTCTCCTAGATTAATGATATTCTCATGTGAATCTCCTTGACTTTAGAAGGAACATAGAAAGTATACACTTCTGACAAAGTCATCCCCTTTAAGGTTCAAATGAACTCCTATATACCGAATATTGAAGGAAAAATGACCCTAAATCTATCTAAAACTGCTTGAAACAATTAGAATCCTATTTCCCTGTGAATCGACTCTCGAAAGCTGAGAAGATCGCCATTGTTTTCTTAAACATGTTGAATTCTATGCATCGTTGGTGGGAGAATCTATCAAAAAAGATGGATAAAGAGGAAAAACCCTATACATATGGGATAAATCCATTGAACATGTTCGGAGATATTTCTATCCATCCAAATACCAGCTTGAGAAACAATATAAGAAGTGGCAGTAGCTAAGGCAGTGGAGAGATCGGTTCATGCAGAGCTATACTTGTTGGTTGTGGAGCCTGATCTTCCTTATTCAAAGATGTTATTTCATCCGTGTTTGGATCCCAGCACCCGATGGGGGGATTCCCTCCCCACACACACTATAGTGATTAGGGGGGTCCAAGCGGGCATCTCGTCAATAATGGGTGATTTACGAGCCTGTGGTTTTGGGCAGCTTGTGGTGCCCATGGTATTCCATTTATAAAAGGAAGGAATTGTAATGTGGTTGTGTATTGTATTGTAGCATTCTAAAACGAAATATGTGATTGTGAGAGAGAGACTATGATAGAGTGAATAGAAAGTGTAGTGGGTTTCTACAGGTTGTATCCCTTCATTTTGCTAGATGGAATAATAATAAAACACTGACGACAATTTCTATGTGGATGTATCCCATATTGGCTAAACCATGTTATATATGTGTCTCTCTTGTAATGTGTTTTAATATTTGCATCTTGTTTATTTTTTATTATTATTTCTCTGCGGTCCTATTTTTCTAACAATTGGTATCATAGCCAAAAGGTCTATTTGGATGGTAAACTCACAGGAAAGAAGGGTTATTGGTTCAAGTGGGAGAAATGGAAGAAGAAGGAAAGTTTACGGTCAATAAATTTAATGGCTAAAACTACTAGTTATGGAATATGCAAATGGAGGAATATCTGTACTAGAAGGATCTATACCTACAGTTGGAAGGGAAAAAAAACAACCAATGGCTATGAAGGACGAAGAATGGGAGGTTCTTAACAGAAAGGCAATGGGAACTATACAGTTGTGGTTGGTTTCATCGATGGATTTCAACATTTCGAAAGAAAAGAAAATGGAGAGTGTGATGAGCGCATTGAACATTAGAGGAAATTTCAACTCAAAATGGGCCTCCTAAGGGAAATTAATAAAATAATAAAATAATATTTATTAATTTCGAAGGAAGAAAAGAAAAAACTAGTTTTTTGTTCGTATTTTAGACATATCTCCCTGTGTTTTTACTCAAATTTTGATCAGGAGAGCCTGTTGGATGTGGAATTTAATTCCTCATCCAACGAGTACCCACTTGGCATACTTTTGACGGGATCGGCTACCCCAAAAACAAGAAATTCCTGAAAAAACATGATGATGGCATCATCATCATGTTTTTTCAGGAATTTCTTGTTTTTGGGGTAGCCGATCCCGTCAAAAGTATGCCAAGTGGGTACTCGTTGGATGAGGAATTAAATTCCACATCCAACAGGCTCTCCCGATCAAAATTTGAGTAAAAACACAGGGAGATATGTCTAAAATACGAACAAAAAACTAGTTTTTTCTTTTCTTCCTTCGAAATTAATAAATATTATTTTATTATTTTAACTATTATTTTATTAATTTTTTTAGGAGGCCCATTTTGAGTTGAAATTTCCTCTAATGTTCAATGCGCTCATCACACCCTCCATTGTCTTTTCTTTCGAAATGTTGAAATCCATCGACGAATCCAGACACAACTGTAGCGCTCATCATCATCACATTTTTTCAGGTATTTCTTGTTTTTGGGGTAGCGGGGCTAGTCAAAAGTATGCCAAGTGGGTATTCGTTGGATGCGTAATTTAATTTCACATCCAATGAGCTCTCCTGATCAAAATTTGAGTAAAAACACAGGGAGATATGTAGAAAATACGAACAAAAAGAGTAGTTTTTTTTATGATACCTATCCCCAAATTTATATTAAAAAATTGTTTAAGAGGTGCTCCCTTTTTTAATTTTAAAGCATTTTGATTGGCTAATACACGATGACATGGAATTTGTATTATTTTTGGAAGGCCCATTTTAAATTGAAATGTCCTCTAATGTAAGGTCTATGAAAAAACATCACCTTCCAACATGGTATTTTTAATGAAGCATTTATTTAATATGAAGATGTTAGAAGGTGTATTTGTTGTTGACCATTTAAATGAATTTAATACAATTACTAGTTAGCTAACTTCTATAAAAATGAAATTTGATGATGAGGTTAGGGTTCTTCTAATCTAGTACTCATTTCTAGAAAGTTGGAATGGCTTGTTCATGGTTGTAAGTAACTTTTTCCCTGGTTAAAATGCTCTTAAATTTGATGATGTTGTTGGCATTAATATTAGCGAGGAAATGTGAAGAAAAATCACATGTGAGACATCAGGTAATGCGCTGACGATGGAGAGCATGGGAGGAAAAGGGGAGAGAGGAAGGATCCCAGGTAATCGCAACAAGTCTAGAAAGGGAAAATCCAAGTCAAGACTGAGAAAGATAGAGTATTGGAACTTTGGTAAGAGAGGGAATATAAAGAAAGACTATAGAGCTCCAAAGAAGAAAGGAGATAGGAAGCAGGAGACTACTCTGGAAGAAAATGCAACAGGTTTTTTGTTACAAGATTCTTTAATTCTTGCATTATATAATACTAGTGCTTACTGGGTAGTAGATTTAGGGGATTCATGTCATCATACACCCCATAGGAAATTCTTTCAAGATTATGTTCCATGTGATTTTGGACATGCTTTATTGGGGGATGATAAACCATGTAAAATTGTTGGAATGTGTAAGGTACATATTAAGTTAAAGAATGGAAATGAATGGCTGCTAAAATATGTCAGGAATATTCCTACTATGAAAAGAAATGTTATCTCAATAGGGAAGTTGGGAGATAGTGGTTGTTTGTTTACATTTGGATAAACATGGTGGAAGATCACTAAAGGAGCACTAGAAATAGAAAAAGGTGACAGGATAGGTACATTGTATTTATGTCCTCATGATATTGATTATTCAATCTATGTAGATTCCATAGAAACAGGTTCAATGTTGTGGAATCATAGGCCTAGCCACATGAGTGAGAAGGGGATGTATATTATTCACTCAAGGAAATTGCTTCTATATCTGAAGCAAGTAAGTTTGGAATTATGTGAGAACTATTTTTATGGAAAACAAAAGAGAGTCAGATTTCTTAGGGTTGGGAAAGTTAGATATTGTGCATACATATATATGGGGATCGACTCAGGTACAATATCTATGTGGCTCTCGTTATTATGTTATTTTTATTGATGATGCAACTAGAAAAACTTGGGTTGATTGCATTAGACATAAATCTGATTTGTTTTCTACTTTTAAGAAGTGGAAAGCTTTGGTTGAGAATGATATAGGGAAAATATTGAAGTGTCTCAAGTATGATAATGGAGGTGACTACTGGAGCAAGTAATTTTATAGTTATTGTTCATACAATGGGATTTGTAGAGAGAAGATAGTCCCAAGAACACCACAAGAAAATGGTGTGTCAGAAAGGATGAATAGGATGATTATGGAGCATGCAAGGTGTATGGGATTGCATGTAGGGATGCCCTTATAGTTTTGGGTTGATGTTATAGAAAATGTTATTTAATTAATAAACAAAGGGCCTTCAATTGCTTTGGATGGTGGAATTCTAGAGGAGGCATGGACAGGTAAAAAGGTAAACTACTCATTTATTAGAACTTTTGGTTGTGAAGCATTTGTCCATATTGATAAAGAAAATAGAACAAATCTTGACGCTAAATCCAAGAAATGAACCTTTATTGGATAAGAGGTTAATGATTTCAGTTATATTTTATGGGATTATGAAAATCACAAAAACATAAGGAGTAGAGATGTGGTATTCAATGAACATGTTATGTACAAATATCAGTTGCAAGGAAAGAAAGAGGAAAAGGAAAGCATAGAGTACACAGTGCTTGATGAAATAAAAGAAAATGAAGTTCCAAAGGTCCCATAAAATAAAGAACAACAGCCAATACCTTAAACTTCTACACGTGTAAGAATATCTACCAGGTTAAGTAGACCCCCTGAATGATTCTCTCCTGCACTGTATTATTTATTGATGACTGATTATGGTGAACCATAATATTATGAAGAAGCAATGTAGGTGAAAGCTAAAAAGAAGTGGGAGAAATGCACAGATGAGGAGGTGGATTCATCGATAAGAAAACAGACATGAGATTTGGTTGAGTTGCATGCAGGTTAAAGAGAATTGCAGAATAAATGGGTTTACAAGTTGAAGGAAGAAGGAGGCAAGAAGCGGTATAAGGATATATTTGTGGTAAATGGGTTTGCACAAAATAAAGGTATATATTTTGATGAAATATTTTCTCATGTTTTTAAAACGACTTCAATTTGGGTTATTTTAAGTCTAGTATTTGCATCTTGAACAGTTAGGTGTAAAAATTGTTTTTCTCCATTGGGATTTGGAGGAGTAGATTATATGCAGCAACAAAAGGGTTATACCATAGGGGTATGAGTTCAAAGGGAAGGATAATTTGGTTTGCAGGTTGAAGAAGAGCTTGTATGTCCTGAAGCAAGCTCCAAGGTAGTGGTATTTAAAATTTGATAAGTTTATGATAGAACATGGTTATAGTAGATGTCATTTTGAATAGTGTGTTTATTTCAAGAGGCTAGATAATGGATGATATATTATCTTTTTAATGTATGTGGATTCCATGATTGTTGTAGGGTATAACGTGAAGGATATAAATGTTCCCAAAAGGAAACTATCTAAATCATTTGCGATGAAGGATTTGGGTGTTGCAAACCAAATCCTTGGTATGAGAATAACAAGAGACAAGAAAAATCACAAATTGACATTGTCTCAAGGTGAGTACATAGAAAAGGTGTTGGAGAGGTTTAGAATGAATAATAAAAACCAATTAGTACACCTTTGTCCAACCATTTCAAACTAAGGATATGTGTCCCAAGACACATGAGTAGATAGAATACATGTCCAAGGTTCCCTATTCATCAACAGTTGGTAGCTTTATATATGTCATGGTTAGCAAAATACCAAATATCACACATGCAATGGGAGTTGTGAGTAGTTATATCAACAATCTAGGTAAAGAGCATTGGAGGGAAGTACAGTGGATTATCATCTATTTGAGAGGTACCACTTCTCATGCATTATGTTTTGGAGGTTCAGACATTGTTCTATAGGGATATGTTGACGCAAGTATGGATGGTGATAAAGACAACAGGAGGAGCACCACATGATATGTTTTTATTATAGGTGGAACAACAGTAAGTTGGATTTCGAGACTACAAAAGCTTGTTTCAATTTCAACAATGGAAGCAAAGTATGTTTTTGCTACAGAGGTTAGTAAAGAGATGAATTGGTTGCAGAGGTTTATGGAGGAATTACGTAAGAAGCAGGAGAATAATAAGTTGTATAATGATAGCCATAGTGTCATTCATAATGCAAAGAAATAATACTTCCATTTGAACACTAAATATATAAAACTAAAGTACCATTCCATAAGATTTGTTCTGGAAGATTAATTGTTAAAGTTGGAAAATATACATACTAGCTAGAATCCTGCATACATGTTGAAAAAGGTAGTAAACAAAGAGAAATTGAGTCCCTACTTGATTTTTTTTCTCCTTCAAGCATGAAGGTGAAGATGATAAATTTGTTAGGTCCAAATTTAGAGCATATTCCAACAAGTGCAACAATGGTGGAGTTGTTGTGATCAGTCTCCAATTGGGGGATTGTTAGTTGTGGAACCTGATCTTCCTGATTCAGGGATGAAATTTCAGCCGTGTTTGGAACCCATCACCTAACAGGGGGTGTGGGGATGATTCCCCCCCACTATAGTTGTTAAGGGGGTTCCATGATGGGGGGGAGCGACATTTTAGGAGTCCCCTCTAAAGGGGGTTCAAGGGAAGTGCCCCTGTATAAAAAATTTAGGACAAAATGCCTTGTAAAATGTTGTAATTTCAAAGTCATGATTTTCTCAATAATGGGTGATTTACAGGCCCATGGTTTTGGGTAGTCTATGGTATTCCCTTTATAAAAGGAAGGCGTTGTAATATGGTTGTGTATTGTATTTTAGAGTTGTAAAAACAATATCTATAATTGTGAGAGAGTAAAGAGGAAGTGCAGTAGGTTGTATCCCTTCATTTTTTTGACAAAATAATAATAAAGGACTGGAAATTTCTATGTGAACGTATCCCATCTTGGGTGAACCAAATTATATATGTGTCTATCTTGTAATGTGTTTTAATATTTTCATCTTGTTTATTTTTTATTGTTATTGCTATTCGATCCTGTTTTTCTAACAATACCAACGAGTTATATCAACTCATGACTAGATTTGGTGTTCGAGAAGAAGAGAAATTGCTTGTTCTAAGTGTGTTAGTGGTCTATCCTCATACATTCATCAATATATGGAGTTCCTTATTTTTAGTATGCTCGTGGATGCATTCCACTATGCTATCAAGCTTGAAGCCAAGTAGAAAGGTAAAGCACGACTTACGACTAAACTGACAGGACAACCATTTGATAACAAGTCTCTGTCGACAACTGACTTCGACAAGTACAAATTCCATACCCATCCAATTCCATTGAGGAAAGGCTAGGGTAAGAGACACTCTCAGAAAGACAAGAGGGATCACATTAGGAAAATTCCTGATGGGAAACGGTGTGATTACTTCAACTAATCCCGGCATGATGCGTCTGAATGCAAAGCTTTGAAGACTTTTTTGGAAAATTTTTATGCATCTGACATATCTGACAAATATTTCATGGAATCCAACCAAGAATTGTCGTCCCTCTTGGAAAAGACATCGATAAATCCAGTAGAATCGACTATTGTCGACGATATTTCATACATAGATATGAGTTTAGAAAAATCCATTGCATCTTATTGTGGATAATGGCATCTAGAAGAACTTTGTTTCTGAAACTCTTGTGAATAAAATAGGTCTTGTCACCACACCACGTCCTCATCCTTATAACATTGACTAGATTAAGGATGGAAAAGAACTCAGAATCACTCTACAATTCAAGCTCTACTACTTCATTAAGTCTTTCAAATATGAAGAACTATGCGATGTGGCACCTCTTTTTGTATCTAACACATTATTTGGGAAATATTACTTATCAGATCGACATGGAAGTTATCATTCATGACCACAGAAGGTGATTGCTAAAATTCGCAGCCAATGGTATGGAATACCATAACAATAGTTCAAATGGTATATGCTAAATAAGAAAACAATATTATCAACCATGCTCATAAATACGCATTGATAATGATCAAGCCTCAACATTCCAGGAAGACTGTAGAAACTTGTCGAACAGATGACAACTATAGTTCCTGATAAGAATAGAAAAATGGAAACATTCTTGAAGAATACCAGAATATGTACAAATCACCCCATGGAGTACAACTACATGTCCTGGTAAAACACTCCATTGAACTCTCTCCTAGTTACTCTCTACCTAATGTATATTTCTACAGGATATCCATTATCGATAATGAAGAAATTCGTCGATATATCCAAGATTTGATTGATAAGGTACATATATGACCCAAGTCCTCTCCTTATGGAATTCCATTTGTCCTTGTTCAGAAGAAAGATGGGACTTGGCACATGTGCATCGACTACATGGAACTCAAGAATATTTCGATGAAGAATCAATACCCTTTTACAAGAATTGATGAATTGATTTATTGTCTAAAAGGTGATAAATTATTTACTAAACATGATCTTAAGTCGAGATTTCAGCGAATTTTGTTCAATCCCTCAGATATCTGGAAGAATTTTTTCAAGACCAAGGAAGGGTTGTTTGAATGGTTATAGTCATTCCTTTAGATTTAATCAGTGCACATGCAACCTTCATGTGATACATGGATGATCTGTTGTGACCTTTTATAGAAAAAAAAAGTCATTGTATATCTCGACTACATCATGATTTAGAGTAGAACATGGTAGGAACATGTTCGACAGATCCGACAAGTCCTCGACATCCTCCGACAACATCAACTCTACTTGAATATGGATAAGTGTTCATTTTATATGAACAACATCAAATACTTGGGTTATGTAATCGACTCTGTAGGCATTCACATCGACCCATAAAAGATACAGATCCTCAAAGACTGTCCCATTACTCAGAACATTCATGAACTAAGAATATTTCTTGGTTTGGCAAGTTTTTATTGACGATTCATACTCGACTTTAGTCACATGTCTTGGTCATTGAATCGACTGACTAAAGGGAATGAAAGCACTATTTACAAGTGGATCACAACACAACAACAATATTTTGTCTAGCTTAAGCACCGGCTTTATACTGCACAACTACTTATGTTACCTGATTGGCATCATCCTTTCGAGATTGAGACATACACCTCAGACTATTCCTTGGGCATGGTGATCACACAGTCTAGTCACTTAATTTCTTCAGTAAAAAACATTCAATGGAATTGTTAGGAGTTATTCAACATGTGAAAAGGATATTTATTCCATTATTCAAGCACTCAAGCAATGGAAACATTATGTCCTTGGCAAGGAAACAATCATTCATACCGACCATAATCCCCTATAGTTTGCTCAGTTCTAGTCCAAGTTGCACACAACTCGACAAATGAAGTGGATTAATTACATGCAAATTTTCAAATTGGTAATTAAGTATTGGAAAGGAAAATACAATGCCATAGCTAATTCTCTAAGTTGACCACCCATTACTCTCCTTCTTACAGCGATGAGTATGTGGGGATATGACACCACCACTTGGCCTTATTTGTATCAAGTAGACAATGAATTTTCATCAGTCTATGATAATATCAGATTGACAAGTTGTCTACCACCAACTATTTACTAAAATACACATTTTTATACAAGCTCGAACAACTTTGTGTATCGATAGGTGAGAATATATAGAAGCTCATTTGGAATGCACACTACAAAAATACCGTAGGAAAATTTGGAGTGGTGAAGACCCTCATCATTATTCAAGAGTATTTTTACTGGTCTACACTTAAATATTATGTCAAAAAGTACATATGATCATGCATGGTTTGTGCCATTGTTAAACCGCCTAACATGCGACAAGGCTTATACACACCCTTTCTAGTTCCTAATCGACCTTGGGGATATATTTCTATGGATTACTTGACCAAATACCCTGTAACCAAGCATCAACATGAGATAATCTTGGTCATAGTGAATATATTTTCAAAGATGTATGTTCTCATTCCTTGCAAGAAGACGACGACATCACAACAGACTGCTCATCTCTTCTATGAACATGTTTGGAAGCATTTTAGCTTACCGAAAACTATTGTTTTCGATAGAGATGCCATATTTGTCAGCATTTTATAGAAAACCATCTGGAAGCAACTTGACACATATCTTTCTTTGTTGATAGTGTTCCATCCTTAGAAATATGGACAAAAAAAATTTGTAAATCACTTGGTCGCACAACTACCTCACATGTATAACTACAAGCATCATCGAACATGGGATGAAAGTATCCCATACATTGAACATAGTTATAATCGTGCTTAGCACAACTCTGCAAGCAATATTTCATTTGAAATATGCTATGGGTTTCAACCCTCTTCACCTATTCAATTGATCATTCCTTCTACACAATTGGACAACGCTACTCATGGACAACGAGAAGTTTAGAAATAAATAAATTTCATGGATCAAATTCGTGACATTTAGAAACAAGAGCAGGAGATGTTACATTGAGATAATGCGAAAGCTAAGGCCTAACACAACAAGCATCATATTCCTTATTTCTTTCAAGTTGGGGATCATGTCTAGATACACCTTAAGAAAGATCAGTTCACTGGTACATACAAGAAGATAAATCCTTTGCATTATGATCCATACATTGTTCTTGAGAAGATTACATAAAACTATTTCAAGCTCAAAATTTATTCATACCTCGGTCTACATCCAATCTTCAATGTGGATCTACTTCAGCCATATCATGCATCATTGCTAGAAAAAACAGATTTGTAGACAATAAAACCTAAATAAACGCATCCAAACATTTAGGATCCTCTTCCTTGTGACACAATCGAGGGACAAAGAGTATGCCATACAAGGATGCAAGTAATTCACCTATTTTAGGTAGCTAAAGTAGGATAGATCCCAGCCCAAGGAAAGTGGTATTTTATTGTTGAATTGACCAAGAAGTTTCTTCATCTTCCTAAGAAAGCAATTGGAACCATTGATTCTTAAGGAGGGAGGAATGATCCATCCAAGGATTCAATTGTCTTGTTTGAATAATTTTTCTAGTCCTAGCCGAATTATTATATCACTTGTCAAAGATGACGATTGATAACAACATAAACTGTCAAGACCAATGACTCCAACATGATCCATCGACACTAGTCACTTCACACTGACAATATCAAATTCGACAGATTATCTCTCTGTCTACCAGTCGACTGTGACAGTTGCACTTCTCCGACCATTCCAACTTCTCTTATAACTGATCCTAACAGGAAGGAACCCAAGTGTTTCAACACACTCTATATAAAAATGTACATTAATATATTATAGAGTTAGTGATTCATGTAACAGAGCACACATAGAAGTAATAGAAGAACTTTGTTATGAATTCTTGCATCTTGTATGCAAACATATTCTTATTTCCTGATTGCTTTGATTTGCTAACATTTTCTAAATTGCTTCCTCTATAACAGAACTCGACCAATTTAGTTAAACTTGATGTCCCCCATCAAACACCTGGGTGACGAAGATCAATTGCCAACACATGTATGTTACCGTATGTAAACACACTACTCACGGTGTTGTGTAATTTGTGAATCTCACATGTACCTGAATATGTGAAAAATTTACATAAAGCATCTCTAATGGTGCACATTGTACATATATAGGGTGCACCATCTGTCATAGTGTGAGTCAAATATATTGAAAACACTATGTAAAAGTTTTATATTTTTTTGAAGAAAACAACAAATTTAAGGTGAGTTTTAAATTTCTATATGATACATGTTTGAATTAGAAGGTAACAAATAAATTATATAGGCACTTGCAAGTCAGGGAGGCATGGTTATGATGTAGATGAAAATTCAAATTTTCCCACCATTTGACAAGATTCAAAATCCACCAATCAAGCAATAGATGGGAGCAATTCAACCATGTGGAGCACCAATGACACGACATCTCAAGGAGGAAATTAAAGAACTAATGATTAGGTGGTCTACAACACCATAGGATGGTAAAAATGGTTTTTTCATACAATATTTTTTTTTTATTTTACCATGTTTTGGTGTTCTCGAAATCTAGATGCATCGATGCGGTTTTAGAGAATGACCTCACCAGCAATGAATATAAAAAACCGAGTCTTGCATTTTTTAATTTTACCCTAATTCGGTGTAATCTATTATGGAAACATTGGTGTATTTATTATATATAAACTCACCATCCACAAACATAAAATTATAAAAACATTTTTACATTTGGTATTTTTCATTTACCCTACTTCGATGCACTAAATTATAGGATGCGTTGATTCATTTTTAAGATAACAACTCATTGTTGATGAATATGATGATATAAAAATAGTTTTCAATCCCACAACTTTTTTTAATTTTACCATACACCAATGTGTATATGATATGACACATTTGTGTGTTTTCGAGAGGCAAATACATCGCCAATGAATATAAAAAAATTAAAAAAATTTAGCATCTATTTTTTCTTTTCGTTACACCTTGCGTTGGTGCTTCCAATTACATGTCGCACCAGTTCTATTCAAATATCTAAATGAAATATATATATTTTTCTTATTTATCTAAAAGCATATTTTTCCTAGAAGGAGGCTATCATTTTTTGTTGAAATTGGTGCATCATGTATGTCGTCGCACTAGTCTTTGTTGGTTGGAGAAATAAAAAATATTTGTTTTCTATCCACTTAACGGAGATTTTGATATCATTGTGGTTTGTTTTTGTACACACCTGTGTGTATATAATAAGGGAGCACTAGTGCATTTAGTATGCATAAAAGCATCGAATTAAAACATTCACTAAAACCTCCATCTACGTTCCCTACATGGCGACATCTACTATAAACAGATATTTGGGCTCTTTTAAAGGATAATTTGCAAAAACCTCCACTAGAAGGTATTTTCCTTGTAGTGCTAAGTGGGGGGGAATTGAAAACCATTATTAAGTATCAGTTCTAACCTATCCAGTATGTAGAGAACCAATGGATCCATTATTATTACTTTAGGAAAAGGAAGGGGAAGAGTATGCAAGAATACACCACCAAGGTTAGAAAGATGGCTATCATGCTAGGTATCACACCCAAGAACCTAGATGTACTCCTCAAGTATCTAGGGGGTTTACATAGTCACGTATGGAGGTAGGTGATGATATTGAATCCCATGCCAATTGATGAAGCCTATATACAATCATAATACCTGGAAAACATAGTCCAACCGAAAGGACAACCAAGTGGTTCAAAACAGAGAGAGAGACAAAATGATACCAAGGAGGGGAATAAAAAGTGGAAGGGAAAGGATAAGAAGAATATAGCCACAACACATCAGTGCAAGGATCCAAACTTATTGTTGTAACCATTGTGACATCTATAGTCACAATGAATAAAAGTGTTGGAAGCTGCACCCAAAGCTGAACCCAAAGAACCACAAGAAGGATACCAATAAAAATAACCTTCTAGCCATAGATTCAAGAAAGGAGTTAGAAAGAAACTTAGATATGGACAAGAATATTATTTGTACCACAATGCATAAGGAGGATAATTTGGGTGGCTTTCACCCTAAGGAATAGAAGGATACAATGAAACTCTTCCATATCAAAATCTAGGTAAAGGAGACCAAGATTGATGCTCTATTCGATTCTGGTTTACACAAAAACATCATAGTAAAGGATATGGTATGTAAGTTTGGATTGGAAGTACATGATCATCCTATTCCCTACCCATTGGGAGGGGTAAATAAGGATGCATAACTCAGAGTTACAAAAAAATTTAATATCAAGTTTTCCATAAGTGTTGAGTATGTTGATCAAGTGGAAGTAGACTTAGTACCCCTTTATGTTTATGTGTGGTGTTCAAAATCCCCTACATGTATATGTGGGATGCAATATTCATGAGGCTATCAAACTAATACCTCTTAATCAAGGACGGGAAATCCTCCATCACCAATGCACACAATAGTAAATAAAATATCTCTCTAGTATGCGCCAACCAAGCGAAAAATATGATCATTTCAAGTAGAAAGTTTGTATTTCATTTCTTAAGACAAAATCGACAAAATATCGAAACGATAAAAGTGAAGGAATCTTTAGAGGGATGTACCAAAGAGTAGAAACATCAATTGCAGATCCTTTTGCAAGTATACAAAGAAGTATTCTAGGAGCCTAAGGGGATACCTCCTAAAAGGGATATGGACCACAAAATAAAATTATTGTCATATTCTATGTTTGTTGAACATTGTACTATTAATATAGTCTATCATAGGAGTAGATAAAGTGAAGAATAAATTGTAACTACTCTTGGAGAAGGGCGTGATTTGACTAAGCACCTCGCCTTGTAGGTCACCTATCATCAAAGTCCCAAGAATGATGGGACTTGGAGGATGTGCATCAATTATAGATCATTGAATAAAATCACACTCAAGAATTGGTACCCTCTACCTAGGATTGATGATCTGTTGGACTAGTTACAACATGCCAAGTGCTTCACCAAGTTGGATATCAAATTGAAATACCAACGGGTGCGAGTGAAGTAAGAATACATATGGAAGACTGCCTTCATGACTAGGAAAGGTTGATATGATGTTAGTAATGTCATTTGGTTTATGCAATGCACCAACTAGATTTATGTGTTTGATGAATGATGTATTACACTCTTTCTTAGATTCATTTGTTATAGTATATCGAGGTGACATACTGGTTTATAGTGATACCTAGGAAGAGCATCTCTCACATCTCAAGAAGGTGGTGGAGACCTTGAAAAAACATTAATTGTTGGAAGACATTAATAGATGCGAATTTTTCCAACAATATTTGGTTTATTTGGGGTATGTGATTGGTGGAGAACTTAAAATTGATCATGCAAATATGGAGGTAGTCTCTAAATGGACTACTCCTACAAATTTCATTGACATTAGGATATTTTTGGGGGAAAAACAATACCTTCATAATTTCATAGCTTCCTTTTTAACTATGGTCGCACCTCTCCATTCCATAATAACAAGCAATGAGGTGTTCTAGTGGGGGAATAAACAACATAAATCCTTAAAAGAGCTCAAGTGAAATATCTGTCAAGCACTTTTTCTCGCATTACCTAATTTGCAGAAGCCTTTGAAATTGGAGACAGTTGCAAGCATGTGTGTTATGGGAGCAATTTTGATGCAAGGAGGGAGGCCATTATGCTATCACTGTGAAATATTCCATGGTGGCGTCTGAACTACCCTACATACGATAATTAATTATATTCCTTGGTTCACGCTATTAAGAAGTGGAAGCACTATCTAATGGGAAAGGAGGCCATCGGTCACATTGATCACCATTCGTTGTAGTATTTGCAAACCCAAAGTAAGCTACAACAAATTAGACATTATAAGTGGATGTGATTCTTACAAACATTCCATCTAATCATCAAGTATAAGAAAGGTAGTAAAAATAATCTAGTATACATGCTCTCAAGACCACCTACAACCAAGGTTATAACTTTGGTACTTCTTATGCATTTGGATCCTTTCAGCCATGATGCATATAATGAGGAATACACAGAAGATGAGGAATTCAAGGAGGTATTTCAACAGCAAGAAATCCAATTCCATGTAGAAGAAGGTGATAACGAGATTGACTATCATCTCCAAGATAGGTTATTCTACAAGTCGGACAATCTCTATGTCCCTAAATACAAAATATTGTAGTGTATTAAATAGGCACACATTCCAAAATTGCAAGGAATTTTCGTGTAGGAAGGTAGTTGCAAACTTAAAAAGGTATATTTATTGGCCTAGAATGCAAGAATATGTAGCTTGATTTATTATAGGATGCATACTTTGTTGTACAAGAATTCCCAATGATTGGAAGCAAGGTCTATACCATCACTTACATGTTCCTACAAGACCATGGGAGAGAATATCCATGGATTTTTTGGGTAATATTCCAACCATTAGGTAGGTACATGACTATGAATTTGTGGTAGTTGAAAGATTTAACAAGTTTTGCATTCTTATGCCCTGCAAAAACACCATCAAAGGACAAGAAGAAACAAGCATGTTCTTTGAACAAGTCTGGGTGCACTTTGGGATACCAAGGAGCATCATCTCAGATAGAGATACATTTCTTAGTACATTTTGGACTACACCTTGGGAAAATATTGGCACTAAGTTGAAGAGATATATGACATTCCATCCACATACAAATGGATAGACAAAATTATTCAAAAAGACTTTGGTACAAATTTTAAGGGGTTACAATGAGAAGCATTCGAATACTTGGGATGAAACATGATCTACATCCAACACTCTTATAATAGAGAATTCCACACTTCCATTAGGAAGCCCCCTTTTGAAAGTTGTTTAGGATACTTTCCACCTTCACCTCTCGATGTTATTTACACACAACAAGGGGTAGTGAGGGAGGACACCACAGGTGAAGCATTAAGAGATGAAAATTTTATTGATAAGGTTAGGAAGATCCATTAACAAGTAGAGGAGGTACTGAAGAAGTTATAATAAAAATACAAGGAAAGACATGACCAACACAGGGTTGAGAAAACATTCAAGGTGGGATATAGAGTAAGATTACACCTTAACAAGGAAATACTACAGGGTCATGTTAAGAATATCAAGGATATGAGGTATGACCCTTTTGAAGTATTGGTGGAGGTGGGATATAATTCCTACAAACTCAGTCTACCCCCATATGTGTGCATTTGCTTTGTAGTGAATGTGGAAAATATGAAACTCTATGAATATTCCATGTTGGATTAGGAACCTTAGCAGGTATTGAATTTTGTAGAGGACTTAGAACCAAGGGCTCAATCAAATTTATCAGAAGACACAGTGTTGCAGAATAAGTCCAGAACTACCAAGTGAGGACAGTATGAACTCTAGGAGGTGGGGTTGAAAGGACAACTTCCAGGAAAGGATAAATGGTACTCCAAGGAGAAGGCAGAGGAAAATTGTCCTCACCTCATTTAGTAAAAGATTTTGGGGACCAAAATCCTCCCACTAATGGGGAGATTTTATATGAAATGGATAAATATATAAATTTTCACCTACTTGGATCTTTTAGAGTAAGAATATTGGATGAATTATATTCTAGGGCCCATTTTATGGGAAGGTCCCATTTTGTAGATTTAGGGTACATAACCTTCTAGGGCCTATTTGAGGTTCTAATGGATTTTTGGGGGTCAAAAGTTCATTGTTTGTACAATTCACTTTCACGTGATTCTACACCATAATACATTTCTAGCAGTTCAAAAATATCCTCAAATGGAGTCCAAATGCAAAAGTTATTCCTTCCACAAGTCGACCTATCTAGTTGAGCACCATGGTACTGAGTAGATTCCAAATCAACTCTCATTTTTCACACATGTAGATTCAATCACATATGGACCTTCAAGAACATTCTAAAATGAACAAAACCCTAATCCTAATTAGGAGTTGGAGCATGAAAAAACCCTAAAATTAACCCTAGATGACTATCAAGCTATCTTAAATATCAGGTTTTCAAGAGAAGAAGGGGATTCCATTATTTTGATGTATTGTATTGTTCCATAGTTGATCAACAACACGGGTGTGGATGTTAGATAAAAATAGAGGATATAGGAGATCATATAGTATCCATTCTAGTCATAGATTCATAGGTAACTCCATAAAGAGTACTCGTTCCTTTGTATTTCTAATTTGATATAAAGAGCAAGGAATAGTCCTCATTTGTGGTTGGGTTTTCCTCCATAGTGGGTTTTCTTGGGGTCTATCTTGTATTATGGATTTTGTACTTATTTTCTCTATTCATTCTTGTTTCACTTCTATTTATTTGGCATTCAATAAAACTAAGCTAATAAAATAAGAACTAAATTGTAAGATTTTTTGTGACAAACTGTTCTGGTGGAATATCCATGATAGTTTATGGATTAGGAAATATACCGACGCAAAAGAAAAAAACATTTACACAAGTTTCTTACAATATATGATGAATAAAATGACACTCCTCTTTTTAAATATAGATCATGGACCAATCAAGTGTTAATCCATCAATCAATAGTTTTTAAGATCGAGGTGAAGATAAACCATGGGACCACTATATTTCTAGAGCATATGTGATTGTCGAATTACATAATTACAAGTCCATATGCATACTAAAGAAACATGATTTACCTAAAGAAATATTAATCCAAGTTCATCTTAACTAAATCTTATGCGTCTAAATATCCTAACAAAAAGGAGACTGTGAAAAGTATCAGTTTGCATCATATAATGATATAGGGTGACTCCCGTGCTGTCATAAAAAATACAAGGAGTCAATCAATTAAGAAAGGTGCACTATGGAGTAGGATATATGACATAATTACTTGAAACCTATAGAGTATATGAAAATTCAAATTCTTGCATATAAGACTACATAACAACATCTTACCTAATCAATTGGAAAATGAGGCCACTAAGCTCAACAAGGGGGTGATGGTATGCAACAACAAAACACTAGAGAGGAAGTGGATTCCTTAAGGTTTTGGTGGATTAGAATAAACAAAATCATTAAAATATTGGATTTAATTTTACCACAAACTCCAAATGATAGCCAAGTAACAAGTTCCCTTTGTGACATCACAACATATTCCTATTTAGCATATGACCACCCTCTCTTTCATCTGCCCTTAGCTCCATGTCTCTTAAATATTCATCGTGTCTTGGTTTGATAATTTGGCTCTAAATTTTCATATTAGTAATTTAGGTGGGATATCTCAAGGAGTAGGGGATCAATCGCTATGGGTTCAAGTGACAAGGATCTAGTGAAAGTTGTATCGATTGATTTTCTCTAAAGGAAGTTCCATTCTTGATAAATAAATTGAATAAATCAAAAACTTCAAAACTTTTGAAATAAAAAGGAATAACAACGCGAATGTTGTTTTAGGGTTTGAAATTTGATTTTTAAAATTCATAATAATACTTGTAATTGTTCTATCTCTATTGATGGATGACTAACGATGAATCTCTATTGGTTGCACTAGTACTTACATGTTTCATCACAAGTAAACTTGTATTTATCTAATGGAATTTTTCCTTTGAATCGATGACTATCTTTCTTAGAGCACTACTATGTGGCTATCAAGTGACTATCTCCATGGCTATATTTTCTGTTCTTTTGAACCAATAAATACCTTTTGTATTCAATACAATGGTAACTTAGTTATTGGCCCAATGATATCTTCCTTTGATACCTTATCACATCAATACATAAAACTCCAATATATCTACGATATCACTATAATGCCATGTTTTTAAAATTGATTGTACATCACACAATAAATCAAGAACAAAATATATGAACCCTTGTATTTTTATTGATGGCGGGATCATTGATACAATGACCTCAATTATATTTTATTTGGTTAGGAAATTACATAACTTATCTAACCTAAGTACATTTTCTAAATAATGTCTAATCTATCATAATTAAGACTATTTTATTAAGGTTATTGCATTACAGTATAAAATAGAGAGTTATACTCTAACATGGTGGAAAACACCATCATCAAGCCATGCAGTTCATAGGGACTTTGGGAACGTGTTTTCAAGATAAGGAAACTCAAGGCTAAAATGTAGTTCTAGGAAGAACATGATGATGGGATAAGAGTGATGTTTGTTTATGGGTGAATCAAATGAAAATTTGACATAGGTGGTAGTCAAATATTGTTGGCACATCAAATTGTTAGATTTTCAAAAGATTATAGCAGTATATCTTAATTGCATTTACCAATAGGATCACTAGAAGAAATACAAAGCACAAAAAACTAACATAAGAGATTTTATGTTGGGAAACCAAAATGGGAGAAAACTAACAACCTTCATATAGAGATAATAATCCTCAGAACATTGTACAAATAAGAGAGAGAAAAGATCGAAGTACTTTCTAGGGATAGAAAATCCAAAAACAATCTTCTCCTTCAGCAGGTGTGAACTTCTCTCTCCCAATGATGTGAATTTTCACTTGAGTGAATGTATGTTATAATGAGGAGGGGCGCCTCCTATTTATATTGATTTTCCAAGTGGAAAATTCACTGGGGCCAACTTCTGTTGGGGGAGAGATATATATTTAATAAAAGAAATTATTTATTTCTTTTGCTTGCTTTTCTCCCCAAGGTTTACATTTTTTTATAGGGTTACATGATTGATTACAACAAGTTCAACTCCCTTAGGAGGTACAAATAAAGAATATAATAATATCTTATGAATTTGCACAAACTCTAACACTCCCTCTCAACAAGGAAGGTATTCTTCGGTCTTCATCATTATCACGATCATTTGGGTTTCATCTATACATCTATATTGTATCCATCATATCTATACATACCGAAGTGTATCATGAATTAGTTCTATTAGGATGTCTGAGAGAATATCATTTTCTACATGTATGTCTCTACTGCCGATGGGATCCTCCCATACCTGCCTTGATATCCTAGACAAGCAAATGTACATGACCATCTATTGCATGTTTGTCTCATCTCTCGATGGGATACTCCCATACCTAGATGAGAACCTGAATGATTAGAGGTACCTATGCAATCACACATACATATATGACCTGTATGACTCATTTGTGATGGGATTTATCCCATACCTGGATGAGCAGAGGCACCTGTGCAAACCCAACCATCTAATACATGTCTATCTCATCTATTGATGGGTTTTCTCACATACCTGGATGGGAACCTAGACGAATAGAGGCACTTAGGAAAAAACATGCTAAATATATCTTAGTCATCTCTCCCTCTCAAGAAGGGATATATTCTCATGTACTCCAAGTATTCCGCGAAAGTATTCAAACTTCACCCTAGGAAGAGGCTTGAATAGAATATCTATAGTCTGGGCATCTGTCGGAATATATAGTAACTAGACCGCACCTTTCTAGACCATATCATGTATGAAGTGATATTGAATCTCTATATGTTGCAACTTGTCATGAAATACATGATTCAATGACATCTGCACACATCTTTGGTTATCACAGTGAATCGCGGTTGGGTTTGGAATCTGGCCAAACAAACCCGCAAGAATTTTACGAAGCCAAACTACTTCTCAGTTTTTTGTGCTGGTAGCTACATACTTGACCTCTGCATTACTGAGAGCTACCGAGTTCTTCTTCTTACTACACCAGGAAATTACTACAGAACCCATACTGAAACATCATCTTGAAGTACTCTTTCTATCTACAGTACATACGACCCAATATCAGTTTGTAAATCCTTGCAATCTCAAGTCATGTTATGAATCATATCATAGACCATATCCCATAGTGCCATGTAAGTATCTTAGCACATGTTTTGCAACAATCCAGTGAATCTACATTGGTTCACACATGAACTGACTGAGGGAATTTACAACAAAAGAAATTTTTGGTCTGGTGTTTGTCAGATACATAAAAGACCCATTTAGCTGGTGATACATGAGTGGGATTGATCAAATTGAATATGAAGTAGAATCCCTCAGCTTATTCAAATTTGCATCCATCAAAGTAGCTATGGACTTGCAATCCAACATTCTGAATCCATTTAGTATGTATATGGTGTATTTTCCTTGACCTAGGAACATATCCTTCTGCCTCTGCTATACTTCTAATCCCAAGAATTAATGCATCAATCAAAGATCCTTCATTTCAAAATCAGAGGTAAGTTTCTTCTTACACCATGCGCTAAGTTTCTCATTTCCAGTGAGAAACATGTCATCAACATATCGTACTAAAATTAGTGGCTAATAATTCACAACCTTGTGGTAAAGGTTGGGGTCTGCATCACTCTTGGTGAATCCCAGACTTACCAGGAATCTGTCTATTCATCCATACCAAGAACATGGTGCCTGCTTGAGTCCATATAAGGAATTTTTCAGCTTTCATACATGAGACTCCTTTCCATGGACGACAAAGCATTTTGGTTGTTCAATATATACTTCTTCCTCAATAATACCATTGAGGAAGGTTGTTTTGACATCCATCTGATGCAACTTCCATCCCATAGATGAAGCAATAACAATGGCCAATATGATGGAAGTATATCGAGCCACAAGAGAAAATATCTCATCATAATTGACTACCTCTTTTCGAGAGAACCCTCTAGTAACAAATCTATCCTTGTATTTTTCAATGCTCCCATTTTCTCCATGTGGAGTTTCATGACCTTCTGCATTATGAAAATTATGTTGTTCCCATATAGGTCTTTTCTGATTTGCCATCGTATTTTTGGGAGCGTCATCTAGCTCAACTATATAAATGGGACTGATCGGTTCCTTCCTTTCTTCAAACTCCCTCTTAATTTCTAGAGGGGGAGATGATCTCATCTCTTCATCATCATCAATCTCCATATCATATACTCTTCCTTTTTGGATATCCATTTATTCTTCAAAGGTTACATCCTTATTTACTTCGATTTTCCTCGATCCTAGGATGTATATTATGTAATACTTAGAATACTTGCGTTATCCCATGAATGTTCCCTTCTTGCATAAAGGTTCTAACTTGGGAACATGAATGTATACTGGAAATATGCGAAGTAAGTATCCATCCTGGTGATGACCAGGTTCATCAAGGATCCTTCAATTGTCTTGATGACAGTGTTGTCAGGTTTCTATCATATCTAATAGACCAGAATCCTTGCCTTTGAGGGATAACTTCCTCCGTCACTCAGAAGTTGGTTGAGTAAATCTTGTTGAAGCAACAGATAGACTGACATTCATTAAAGAATTCTACTTCTGATCACCAAATCTCTACATGAGATAAATTTTTTTATCCGAATCATAATTCAAGCTTTTAGATGCTTTCATATGTATATCAATGGGATCACTTATCCTTGTAGATCATGTCATTCCCTACAAGTCAAAACTCGTCAAATGGTTAGCAATATTTCAAAAAATAATGTAGGAATATTTAAGTCAACTTCGACACAACACACATAAGGACATTATTTGGATGTTTACGGTCTCCATTATAGTATACCATTAAGAGTGTGTACTACTCCAAGTATGTTATAAAGGATTTGTCATCCTAGATGGGTTGTGCAGTATGACAAGATATTTAAACAATCATGTGTATAGAAAATAATACATAATCCTACTTTTTAATAAAGGAATCACATACTTAATTACTACCTGAATATAGAAATGTAGATCTGCATAAAACATATTCAAAAGTAACCAGATATAATCTACTAGAGCATGTAAGATCAAATACTTATATTTTGGTTGTTTTGTTGAAAATATTCCGCATCCAAATTCTATTGATATTCGTATCATCACAGGTTATATCTTCATATCATTCTTCTTAGAAGAATAATTCCAAACAATCATGATTCCTTTCCTTATTGTGAGGCGTGTCTTCATCAACATTAGTAGTTGAAGCTTCATTCTTCCTTTTTTTTGAACTTTGACAATTGCAGGAATAATGAAGATATTCCTTGCACCTGTAGCATTGTATCTGAGATAAATCCTTCTTCCCTTTCTTCTGCTTTGGAGGTGGACTTGATATCCTACCTTGGTGTTTGTGATTTTAAAAAAAAATTCCACTTCACTTTCCTTTCTTGGAATGAGATACAAACACTCGATTCTCCTCAAGTTGAGTGCCATGAAGTCTTTGACGTGTTGTTATTCTTGTCTCTTCCTGAATGCATTCTACCCATAGCTTATGAAATTTGGGAAACTTGGTTTTACCACTTATGGTTTGGATGAAGGAATCCCAATATGGTGGGAGACCATTTAAGGTGGTCATGAAAATATTTTTTTTATTCAAGGTTGTCTCCATTATACTTTAGCTTGTCCTGAAGCTCGGTGATCCTCATGAAATACGAGGCAATATTTTCAGACTTCGTCATCTTCATATTTGACAATTTATTCCTCAATGTGAGAGTCACATTGATGCTATTATGTTCAAATAGCTTCTTCAAGGTCTTGAACATCTTCCTAGCTATCGCATTTTCTAATATTTGAGGAACTAAGTGGTCTCTAATTGAGTCCACCAAAATCCTTCTTGCTTTGGCATCATTTTTCCTCCAACGAGGTTTGTCTTCTTCGGCTTCTGGTTCTAGGACCTTTTCATTTACAAACTATAATAAATCAATTTATTATAGTATAATAAGAACCCTAGACTTCCAAGAGATGAAGTTGGAATCCCCTTCTAGGAGATGTTCAACTTTCATACTAATCATATTGATTGTAGATCTGGATCTAAAACCCTAGCAGAGGCTAGGTCAAAAATGAAAGTTGGAGCTTTGGAAAATTGACTCCATGGGTGAATGCACCCTAGAAAAGTAAGTTACAAAGAGTTAGTTTCGAGCCAAAACTGTGGAGGAAATAGGTCAAATAATGAAACCCTAATTTATGTTGTGGCTATAGAATTAGGTCAAAATTTCAAAATTCTAAGAATTGAGTTCTGCCTTCACCAAAAGATGTTCCCTTGTTGTAATATCACAGATCACATAGGGTTACCAATAATACACATTAATATAGACATACATAACAGAGACAAGAGACGAGAACAAGTAAGTAGAATAACATATTATATTATAGTGAAAGGATCCATACAATACAAAGAACTGAACTGAGTTCTCATCTGGCTCAACAGCCTAATATATATTATTTACAAATAGTTACAAACAAATACCTATCGGTTCACTCAACTGAAACGACCTTAGGTGGCCTACCTTATCTCTCATTAGTCAGCTGACTGACTTAGTCGGCTAATCAACTAAGTTAGCTATCGTTCAAGTTGGCATACCGACTTGCTCCTCCAACATATCCCCCACGAAAAAAACATTTCTTCGTCCTGAAGAAATAGGAAGGTACCAAAATTTCTTTGTCTATCTAAGTAGTTATTCTTGTGCTTGATCTTCATGGGCCGTGAAGTTTGATGGTTGGTCTTTTTTGTACACAGACTTCGACAATTGCTTCAGCTGTCACTGCCAGCTGATGTTGAAAATCCGTCCAAATCTGAAATATTTTCTGTATGTCGATGGTTAGTGTAGTTAGACTTGATAGGATCGACATTTTCTCTTGAATGAAAATTTTAGCTATTCTTTCCATGCCGAGACCCATAAATGGTCCTTTTCCTCTGTTGTCTCCAGCAAACGTTTTATCTATGAGCAGATGATGTCTACTTTTTCTAAGTTTGGAATGGTTTGTTGTACCCACTGATGTGCTTCTCGCTCAAGCTTCTGCAATTTGGTTGTTTAAAGCACTATTTGGTCTTCCATTATGCATCTGAGTGCTTTGTCAATAATTTTCCTCTTCTCTAGTGCTTGGATCTCTTATCGGGTCTACCTGGTTTGCTGATAGACTTGCCCGTAGTAAGCAGGCTAGTCTCACAGTACTTCTTCTGTAATGATAGACTCCTCCATGTGATCTTGCAACACCTTGTATGCTTCTTCAAAGGTTGTGTGCTGCTCCATCAATAGTCAAACGATTTCTTCTTTCTACTCCTCTTTTGTGTCTTCAATTTGTGCCTGCATCGTCGACACCACGCTCTCAAACAGCTGATAATCTCTTTCTAGTGGTTTATCGGTGTCAACCTCTGCTAGTCCTAGTATCACCATTTGTACAAGGCTTCTGCATTTGTTGAGAAAGTCCACTTGTTCTTTTTCATTGTTGTCGAGCTCCTTATGTCTCTGTTGACTCCTTGTCTTTGCTTCAATTTCCAGTGTTTCAAGTATTTGTCCTAGCTTTGCATCTTTCAACTTGGTTGCATCGACTGCAGTGGTCGACCCAAGTTGACTAATGTGGACCATTATTGTCTATCCATGATGGTCCTTCTTCTTTTTCTCCTTCTTCTTCTTGTGCTTCTGTGTTTCTGCTTGTTTCGGCACCTGTGTACCTGCAAGAGTCAGGTCTAGATTGTCTATTTGATGGGCATCAATGATTGATGGTATTTCTGTTTGAGTCAGTTGGATGACTGCTACATCTGGTTGGTTGGATATAGGGGGTCTAGAAGTGGATGTGGTTGGTGCAGCTGGTTGAATTAGAGGTTCTGAGTCGAGGGGTGGTGGTGATGGTGTTGGTGAATGGTCAGGTGTGATTGGATTGGTGGAAATGTGGTCAGGTTATGGATTGTGGATCTGAGGGGGTGAGTCCATGTCAGAGAATAGTTGGTTAATTTATCAACTTATGTCCTCCATATTTTATCCTTCCTCATCGTCGGTCAATTCAGAAGCTGGTAGGTGGGGTTCGGGTTCAGTGGAAATGACAGATGTGGTCTGACTTGCAACAACTTCAGCTTCTTTGTCGGGGTTCCTTTGGAACATCGAGCTTATTATTGCCACAGTCTTCGGCCTCTGGAGTACTTGGCCAGGTTAGGAAATGGGTAGTTGGGATCTGCCGACATCGAACAAAGGTGCTTTGGTAGAGAGATTCTGTACCATGGTGAATATCTCAGGCATTTTTTCAATGTATGCCTGGATTTCTCTGTCACAATCGAACTTTTCCTTCACAACCTCCGACATAGCATTCTTGCATAAGTCGAGTGGGCTTAATAAAAGCTATTCTAGTATTAGTTCTTCTATTATTTTTGTCAGAGATGGAGGCAATGGTGTAGACATGAGATCCACAACATTTTTGGTAGTCGAAGTGTCTGTGCTCTTCGCCTTCTTTGGTCGACCTGGTTGTGCCCCTGCGTCGACAAATCTCTGAAATTGGGTTTCCACTGGCACTTTGTTTGCTACAGTATATTCTATTATGTCGAGGTACATAGCTACCAATTCCTCCTCATCTTTTGAATATTCTGCAATGATAAGCTTGCACTTACCTTTCCCTTGTTGTTGTTGTTGTTGTGTTCTCTTCCTTTTTCTTGAGGCTGCTATCTCCTTCGACAATTTGGTTGTATTTTGTTTGGTGGTAGCATACTCTAGATTTTCAGTTTCTATCTCTCCCCTTGGCTCTTGAGTTGGGATGAGATTTTCTTCAGCTGGATTGGTTACCTGTTGTTCTGTGTGTGTCTCTTCTCTTTGTGTCATCGGAGGTTTGATTATGATTTGCAGTCGACCAGGGCCTTCGACTAGTGTCTCCTTCGACACAAAGGTATTGATGTATAGGTTAAGCTCATAATCCTCCTCCTTCTCCTGTTCTGTCAATGGTTCCTCTACTGAGAAGTCTGTTTCCTTTGCTTTTGCTGGTATTGGTACTTTTGTTCCCGCTTGTCGAGATAGCTCCCAAAAGATGTCTTCAACTTCCGGATAGTAGTCAAGGGTTTTTGCATTTGTTTTGGTGCCCTACATGTACCACACCGTAGTATGGTCAAGTTCTAGCTGAACGTGGGCCTTTTTAGGCAGACTTCTTTGGATGTTCTGAGGCACCCTCCATCTGGTTGTGCGGACTTTTAGCTGTTGGAGCTAGTTTTTCAACAACACTTTCTCATTTGTAAGTTCCTTCATTGTTCCACTATGGGCAAATGGTTTGAACCTCCACATATGAAATCTTTTTGGCTCTTAAAATTGCGTGTCTATGATAGGGCACAAAGAGTACATTACTATCCATAAGATAAGGGACGGGAACTTGATAATTCCTCCTGTCTCCTGGCATTTTTCACAGATGTTTTTGATCATGTCGGAGACATACTCAGCCCATCTGTATACCTTTCCGTTGGTTGCAATGGTGTCTACTACCTCCAACATATCCAGTTTGAGGTCACTTCCTCAACCTGCCATTGTGAGTGTTGTGGCTATGATATTGGCCACAATCTGTGGTGTTCGAGTTGTTATGTGGCTAATCATCAACCCTTTCAACTTTTTGCCTGATGCTGACCTTGTTAGTTCTTCGACCAGGCCTTCTCTTATACCGATTGGTACTGGGTCTCCTTTGTTTTATAGACCTGTCAGTTTGTAAATAAATTCCCCAGAGATGTCGACTGGTTGATCGAAATTAAATCGACCGTTGTGGTATCGGCTTATGATAAACTTTACCCCTGTTTCTTTTGTGCCACTGAAACCGACCATGAGCGAATCGTTGACATAATTTACAATGGAACTGTGTTGTATTTTCTCTACAGCTGGGGTAGGTCTCTTGTTGACATACGCCCATTCTTTTATCTCGGCCCATAGTTTTTCCCATGAACCCACCTACACCTTAGCATTCTTGATGTTCTTCAGTCTTCTTACTAATGGTGTCTCCGCAGTCTGTAGTTCCTTGGTTTTGGCTAAGGATCTGGTCTGTTTTGGTGCCATATTGTTGGTATGAGGGTTGATTTTACTATGGTGCTCTTCATTTTCAGTCGTCTGGTTGTTCTGATGCTCTCTCTGTTTGAATTACATTGAATGATCCTTTGGTGGTTCAATATTTATAGTGGACGTGTTGGATGTTTTTGTCGATGAGTGTATTAATGGCGGACGTGATGGTCCAGCGAGAACACTTGAGTGTGCATTAATGGTGCTTGAGTTTTGGTGCTTGAAGTCATGAATACGTGATGGGACTGTCGAGGTCATCGGTCGATGTCAGTTATGAAAAT
Organism: Pseudotsuga menziesii; assembly: GCA_001517045.1. Classification (NCBI taxonomy): domain Eukaryota; kingdom Viridiplantae; phylum Streptophyta; class Pinopsida; order Pinales; family Pinaceae; genus Pseudotsuga; species Pseudotsuga menziesii. The sequence goes on along the minus strand of LPNX011073199.1, from coordinate 206,923 downwards.
GGTAGATGGTGTTATATCGATGGGCATGATGGAAATGGTCGAAGTGGTGATTCCCTGTCATTCTTTTGTGCATGTATCAGTACTATTTTGCATTTTGGATTTTTTTTATAGATTTTTATAGATTTTGTTTAACCGTTATGGTCGTTATATGTTTTTATTTTATTTTTAGAATAGATTTGTTTTAGTTTCTGTAGCATTTTAGTCGGTCCCCATTAACGAGTTTCCGAAATACTATGCCTTGTAACGTCCTTAGTCGGACTGATCCATTGGTATGTATCTCTTCGACAATATAGGGTCCCATCCATTCGGTATGTAGCTTTTTAGGTTTTCCTTTCACCCAACTATTGTATAATAGGGCAAGGTCTCCTACCGAAAGATTTTTGTTTTTGATGTTTCTATCATGTCATGCCTTTTGTTGTTGTTTCTATATTTCTTGATGTTGGATCGCGATTAGTCGGTGTTCTTCAAGTTTACTTAGTTGCAATAGTCGGTCCTTTCTTCCTTGTTAGACATCGACATGTAAAATTTCTGCGATAATAAGTGTCTATTGTCAAAAGTGTAGAGGAACTACTGCTTCCTATCCATAAACTAGTCGGAATGGTGTTTGGTCAGTTGAACGCTTGTATGTCGTTCTGTATGCCCATAGTAATGCAGGTATCTTTTCATCCCAGTCATCTTTATTAGAATTACATATTTTTGTTAATCCTTTTGTTAATGTTTTGTTAAATGCTTCAATTGCTCCATTCGACTGACGATGGTATGTTGTACTCCGACGGTGGTCGATTTGGAACTGGAATGTTAGTGTTTTAATAGTTTTATTTATGAAGTGTGTTCCTTGGTAATTGATTAGGGTTAATGGACATCCAAATCTAGTAATGATATTCTCATAGATAAACTTAGTAGCTATCTCACTGGAACATGTGTCGACTAGTTCTGCTTCTGCCCATTTGGTTACGTATTCGACTGTAGTTATTATGTAACTTGCACCTGTTCTTTTTGCTGGTATAGGAAATGGTCCTATGAAGTCGATGGCCCAAATTTTGAATGTCAACCTTGGGTTTACTGATATCAGGGGCATTTTTGTACTAGGAAAGGGTCGACCTAGCCATTGACATCTGTCACATTGGATTACAAAATTTTTTCAATCTTTGTGGAGTGTCGGCCACCACAACCTTGATTGTTGGATTTTATTTGCAGTTGTGTCTTCTTGGAAGTGTCCTCCAGCAGGTCCATAATGTGCTTCATGCATGATATTATTTCTTTCATGTTCCAGTATGCACCTTCTGAGAATGTCGTCTAACCCCATTTTATATAGGAATCCATTTATGAGACTATATGGTGCAGCTTTCATGGCTAGGACTTGTTTCTCTTTGTACTCATGCCTTCTGGTGCTTGTACATCTTCTAAAAACTGAGTTATTTCCTCTAACTCTACCAGGACTACTTCTATTCAAAATAAATGTGCATCCGGTAAGTCGTCTTCGACTCCTGTCAGTTCCTCCCCTGTGTTGATTCGGGATAAGTGGTCAGGACCGACATTTAGCTTACCCGTTTTGACAACGAATTCAAATTCAAATTCTTGGAATAGAAGTAGCCATCGACAAATTCTTCCATGGTGTAGAGGCTTTTTTACAAGGTATTTTAGTGCTTGATGGTCAGTGTAAAAGATGAATGGATTAGCTAGTAGACAGTGTCAATAATTTTGTAGTGCGAAGACCATTCCTAATGCTTCTCTTTCAGTTGTCGAATAGTTTCTTTCAGCTTTGTTTAGTTTCCTGCTACTGTAAAATATAGGATAGTCCATTCCATCATCTCCTGGATGAGTTAGGATTGCTCCTATTTCTAGGCCTGATGCGTCGATGTGAACATGGAATTTGATTGACCAGTTTGGAAACCTTAGGATGGGTGCTTCAACTAGCTTTCTTTTTAGTTTTTTGAATGATATGTCACACTTATCTGTCCAATTAAATTCTTGATCATCTCTTAGCAATTCTTCCAATGGGTATGTCATCTCTGAATAATGTCTTATGAGTTTTCTATAGTATCCTGTATGACCAAGTAGTACCCTGACTTGTTTCGGATTCATCGGGGGTTTTAAGTCGAGGATGATTTTTATTTTTGCGAAGTTGACTTTAATACCTTCTTTACAAACGATATGCCCTAATAGTATTCCTATAGGAGTTAAAAATATGCACTTCTTAATGTTTAGTGGTAGTTGGATCTGTCGACATCGTTCCAACATAAGTCTTAGCCATTTACAATGGTCCTTTAGTGTTGAGTATATTGTCCAATTGTCGAAATATACTGCCATTGTTTTGTAAATGTACTCCTGAAATGTTTTAACCACAATCCTTGAAAATACTGCAGGTGCATTTTTAAGTCTAAAAGGCATAACCCTGTAAGAAAATGAGCCAAATTCACATACGAATGTTGTCTTTTTCTGATCTTCTTTGGCTATTGGTACTTTATTATAACCTAAGAATCCATCTGTAAACGAATAGCATTCATGTCTTGCTACCTCATTTAAGATTTCATCTACATAAGGAGTTGGAAATGGGTTTGTTAATGTAACTTTATTGAGTTCTCTGAAGTCGAAACATATCCTTATCTTGTTTGGATCATGTTTCTTTGGTTGAACCACCATTGGACTTGCCCATTCTGATTGGTCAATAGGGTAGAGGATTCTTGCTGCAAGCATGTTATCAATATCTTTCTTGACTATCTCTTTGTATTTGTGAGCTAGTTTATACGGTCGTTTCTTGACAGGTCGAACATCAGGTTTTATGTCGATCTTCAGTTCACCCATTTCATGTACTAGAACTTTAAGATCCTTATAGTCTCTAACAAATACATCCTAAAATTCTTTCAGTAGGTTTGTGATCTCTGTTGTTTGTGCTTCAGACCAGTAGTCTCCAATTTTTTCTATTTTTGGTCGATCATCATTTGATATGTCAACTTCTCTAGTTTTAATTTTAGCATCTAGCCATTTTGGTACTTTAGCTTCTTTGATTGGTCGACTTCCTTCCTTAAACTTTGAGAATGTGGCAGGGAAGTCTGCTGCAGTCATTCGGTCATTGTCCTCCTTGTCGGTTGTTTCGACTTTGAGTACTATGCAAATAGGTTTGGTCGTTTCAACATGATTTGATTTCCATCTAAAACGTTTCCCTTTCAAATTTTCATTTTCCAACTGTAGTCTTGTTGATTGTGTTATTGTCCTGGTTTGTATGTTGTTACAGTTTATTATCGGTCGGTTGTCCCTTAGGGTTTTGTTTTCTGTCGGTTGTACAAATGCTTTGATCTGTTTTGCAGTTTTGACCAAATTCTCATTTTGGGGTTCAAAGTTGAAATCTTTGATAAAATTTTCTTTAAGTTCATGCCATAGAAATGTTTCACCCCGAGATTCTTCCATCTTGTACCATTTGTTCAGTAAGTCGATGAGTGTTGATGGAAATAAGTGTGTCCATGTACATTCATCCTTATATCCTAGTCTTCTCCATTCTTTTTCACATATCTTTATATGGTTTTGTGGATCCTGTCCTTGGGTAAATATAGGTATCTGAGCTTGGTTGGTTAACTTATTTCCTCCAAAACTTTCTACAAAATAAGTCGAAGTTGTTGTCCATGTCTGTAGTCTTAACTGATGGGTATCCCACCATCTAGCAGCTTGTCCTGTAAAAGTTTCTACTAAACTTTGTAGCCGGCCATGTTCACCAATGTTCCTAGATACTTGCTCTACATGCATAATTGGTGATTCTCTTTCTTTATACCTTGGGATATTTGTGGTATTTATATTTGTTGGTTGCAATGTAGGATATTCCCTAATTTTATTTTCAAATATTTTTGGGATGCTGGACACCACAAAGCATTGTTTGACTGGTTTCTTCTGTACTTTTTGAATAGTCCAGCATCCTCTTGCTTTTGTTTCATAGTTTTCAACCTCCCAATCATATAGTTCTACATCTAAATTGTATCCTACTAAGTCTTGGTTTCCTAAGTAAAGTTCACCATATGTATTAGGTTCTGTGTAATCTTCATTATTCTGTATCTGATATAGTTGTCGGATGTCAACTTCTTCATCAATTAGTTCTGTCCAAGGTTCTCCTTGGGATGGATGAATAGGTACTATGAATTTTTGTCCATTCCCCTTTAATTTGATTCTTTCTTTGTCTAAGGATATCAAGGATTTCATTTTTCTCCCCCAACGTCGACCTACTAACGCTAGGAAGGAGCTAGATCCTTCCTTAGGGTCAATAATTTTGAAGTCGACTTTAGTCGATATACCTTTTATCGTTGTGTCGACATTTTTCCAAAATCCAATAGGTTCAATTAGGCCTTGGTTTTCCAGTTTCAGGTATATGCCTGATTCATATAATTGAGGTCTGCCTAATTGTTCCCATGTGTCTCAAGTCATAATATTTACCTGTGATCCAAAATCAAGTACAACTTGTCGGACATGGTATCCTTCAATTTCCAAGTCGACAAGTGGGTCGGCATCACTTTTATCTTTTTGGTTTAACCTGCGATATTCTTTGTTTGTTTTTTGGTGTTTCATTGTGTCTTATTTTATACAGTAAGTTGATGAATTGCGATATTGTTTTATCTTTTTGTACCAACTGTATTAGCTCTTTTACTTTTTCCTATTGATTATCATCTTCTTCTTCCTGTCGAGAAAATTCTCTAAATATATTTGTTGCATCTTTATATATTTGTTTTTCTTTAATTGGATCAGGGTAAACATTTTTTCTTTTATCTTGCTTATTTGGGGGTTATCATTCCCAGTTTTCATCCCTTGTCGGGTTACGATACATAAATTTTTTGTATTGATACTATCATGTTTTTGCACACACGACAAGACATTACCATTATTCTTTTTATTTATCCTTTCAAGCATAATAGGGAAATCCTCTAATGAGTGATCCCCTACACCACAATTAGTATAGAATTGTAGGTCAGTCTTGTCCTTGTATGGAAAGTATGCATGCCGATGTCCTTCCTTGTAACATGTGAAACATTGGATGGGCCGACGTGGTCGGTTGTCTCGATTCCCAGAGAATCGACCTCCACTTCCATAGCCTCCACGTCGGTTGTCAAACCGGCATTTGTACCGACGACCTTCATACCTTTGATTATTTTGGTCATTTTGCTCATTGTTTTGTGCAACTGTGTTAGTCTGATATACTGCCTAATAATTTTGTCGATTCTTTAGATTCAAGTGGCAGTCTGAGGTGTTGTGATTTTTAGTTTCATAGATTGCGCACCATGATGCTTTTCCATTCTTCATGTTGAATGGGAAATCTTTTGTGGTATGATCTCCATGCTCCTGGAAAATGTTGCAGAAACATTTTGTTTGCACAAATCAAACATCTTGTTGGCTAATATCCTATTGGTAGTTGTCCTTTGAATGTCCGGTCGTCGAGCACTTCATGCACCAAATATCCTAACTCTTAAGGTTTATCTCTTTTAGAGATTTCAACATGATCTCAATTTGTTCCTCCAGTTTGTGATACGTGGAGTATGCTGGAATGTCTTCATCCATTTCTACTTGTAAATATTTTATGAGTGCATCTTCATAACTTTTGAATGTCTCTAGACTGATGTGTCGATGAATCTTCTGTGACAGACCTGCAAGAAACCACTGGATTAATAGTTGTTCATCAATGACATAATCCAACTATCTCATAAGGTATTTCCAGTGTTTGTCGTAGTCGCGGACAGTTTCTCCTAGCTTTTGTGATTTTGTCTTTAATTTCTTTGCTGCCAAATGTTTTGTATGTAGAGTTTTAAAGAATGATAGAAATTGTGCTTTGAATTCGGCTTTTGTTGCTCGTGGGGTTCTCTCAGAAAAGGTAATATACCAAGTTAATTCCCTCTTCCTTAAGGCACCGGTGAAATGTGCCATCTGTCTGTCTTCATCAGTAACTTGGTTGGCCTCTTAAGTCGACTCACAGACGAACCAATGTCGTCTGGGGTCCTCATCACCCTCATATAAAGGGATGTGTGTTTTCCCATGACCCATGTCGGAGTCACTATCACTGTCTTCCTTAGGAGGTGGTGGTGGTGGGGATAGTGGGTTATTTTTTTTATTCTTCTATGCAAAACTATTTTCAATAGAACTCTCATTTTCGTTGGTCATCTTGGTTATCATTTCTTCTCCGACAAGCAGTCGGTCGGGGTCGACTTCTCCTATTGATGTCCAACTGCAATTATTTTTCTACGGCTCCAAATTGTCTGTATCTTCCAAAGCTATATTTGGCAGGGAGGGTGCTCCTTCGTGTGTTGGGTAAAGTAAGTGGATACTTTAGTTGGAGGGTAACGCTTGAAGTGTGACCCAATTTCCTTCTTCTGGTCGACGGATAATTAGATGATTATCATCGTTTCTCTCATCGTCTAGTCAGCTCCTGTAGAAGGAGCAAGTCGATAAAGTCGATTTGAACAAGGACCGACTTAGTCGACCAGCTGACTAAGTCGATGGGATGACTTAGTCGATCAGCCGACTAAGTCGGTCAGTCGACTACACTAAGAGATTAGGTCGGCCACCTAAGGTTGCGTCAGTTCACCGAACCGACAGGTAGTTATCTTGTAACCGTTCTGTAAATCATATATATTAGGCTGTTGAGCCAGATGAGAACGCAGTTCAGTTCTCTGCATTGTATGGACTCATTGTTATAATATAATCTGTTTAATTCTATTTGTTCTTGTCTCTTGTCTCTGTTCAATATTTATATATGTTTTAGTGTGTATTATTGGTAACCTTATGTGATTTGTGAGATTACAACATTGGTTCCATTGTCGGTAGTACACAACTAGAGTGTATGCCAAAAAATGATACCAGAGCAAGAGATTAAGGACTAGTGGGATCATAAAGTTGCAAACTACTTGTAGAATTACACATGAAGGAACAGATTAACAGTCGCACAAGCAAAAGAATTTTTTTTCACAGAAACGCATGAAAAGTTTGTCGAATCAGTGCCCCAACTTTTGAAGAAATTCCTGGATGAGAAAACCGGACGGTATTAAAGAACAACAGTTGCTGGAAAAACTGATCGGCGGAGGTAGAACAAACTTGTCAGAGTGGTTTGAGAAAATTGTCGACGACTTCTGTGAGGAACAAGCAATTGAAGACAGAACTTCGGTAGAAACAGTGAAGGATAAATTTTACAAAGACCTCGCCGAACAATTTCTGTGTTCCCTACCGACCTTGCTGTTCAAATTTTTGAGTGAGAAAGGAGTAGCACATATCATCGAAACTCATCCATCACTTCATGAACTACCAACAAAATCTAACTGGGTGGAGAAGCAGAGGAAGTAGGAAAAATTCATTACAGAAAGGGAGTGGGAATACTTCCTAAGCAAATAGACCGAACTATCCGGGCTTTCTAAAAAGTGTCGGGTAGGCTATGGGGGGGTAGCTGGTCATATGTCAAATATAGAGTATAGTGGATCCTAGTCGAATAGAACCGGATACCAGTAACCAGTAATGAGAATTCAACTAAAAGGGACCTCAAGAGAATAGTATCCTATGAAAGTATGTTGAACATTCAGAAAATAGAAAGGGAAGAGAGACACCAGAGAAGGGAAGCAAGACGAGAAAGTGCCTTAGAGCCGCACAGAGGACGGAATCCTAGGGAGAATGACCAGGAAGATAATATGCCAGAGTTGAGTCATGACCGACATGAAGAAGGCGTGGAATAAGAAGCATCCCCTAAGGAGGAAGAATTGTGGATAGAGCAGCTAGAAGCTCTCCAATTAAGAGCTCCCAATGAAGGCACAACCTTATCACCATTGAATTCGCGTACTCGAATACAGATTATTGTCAAAGAAGACCTCTGACTACGAGCTGGTGACTTCAGTATATGGAACCTATTAGGAAACAAAACGTACCCTGGACGACACCTTATTATACGTCGACCAGTGGAAGGGAACTGGGTGACCTTTCAAGCAACAACCTCCCTCCGAAGTATCCACTTGCTCTTACCGACACATGAAGGAGTGCTCCCCCACCAAATACAGCTTTAGAAGAAATCTAACACTCAGAACTATGAACAAATATTTGTAGTGGACCATCGACAGTAGAAGTCGACATCAAACGAATGCACGTCGACGAAGAATCGACAACCGACGGGAACGCAAGTTCCATCTACCAGAATTCTGCAGGCACGAATACATCAATAACCCCACCACCCCCACCTCCACCACTGCCGCCTTCTGAGAGCACTGATAGTGATTCATACATGGGTCATGGATCGGCTCACATCCCCCTATATGAAGTAGATGAAGACCCCATACGACATTGGTTCGTCTGCGAGTCGACCTGGGAAGCCAACTAGGTTACATATGAAGATCGATAAATGGCACAATTCGCAGGAGCCTTAAGGAAAAGGGCATTGACGTGGTACATGACCTTTTCAGAGAGACAACCCAAAGTGACAAAAACCAAGATTAAGGTGCAATTTTTGTCATTTTTCAAAACCTTAGATGTTAAGCACCTGGCCGCGAAGAAACTTAAAACCACATCACAAAAGCTAGGGGAATCCGTCCGTGACTACGATAAGCATTGGAAATACTTACTGAGCTAATTGGATTATGTTATATATGAACAGTTACTAATCTAGTGGTTTCTTGCAGGACTATCTCAAAAAGTACGCCGACACATCAGTCTGGAGATGTTCAAAATGTACGAGGATGCGCTAACGAAAGCTCTGCAGGTAGAGATGGATGAGGATATACCCGCTTACCCCATAGACCACAGATTGGAACAACAGCTCGAGAACATACAGAAGTCTCTGAAATAACTAAGCCTCAAGAATCAAGAGATATGGTGCACCAAATGCTCGACGAACGGCCATTCGAAAGATAACTATCGGCAAGAGTGTAGTCGACAAGACGTTCGATTTGTACAGACCAAATCCTTTTGCGACATTTTCCAGGAACATGGAGATCACTCTACAACAGACTGCTCGTTTAACATGAATAATGGCAAGGCTTCCTGGTGTTCCATCTGCAAGACCAAAAGTCATAACATGGCCAACTGTCAGTTAAACCTGAAGAACCGATAGAACTATCAGGTGGTCTACCAAACAAATGCAGTGGCACAACATAACGAGCAAAACAAACTAGCAAATGATCAAAATGGACAAAGATATGACGACCGACGATATGAGCGCCGGTACGACAATTGATGCCAAGGCTACTGAGGAAGAGGTTGATTCCCTAGGAATCGTGACATACGCCCGCATCGACCCATCCAGTGCTTCATATGTTACAAAGAAGGTCACCGATATGCAGACTGTCCATACAAGGACAGGATTGATCTCAAATTTTGTACCCACTGCGGGGTAGAGGATCACTCGCTAGAGGATTTCCCTACCATGTGAGAAAAAATTAATACCAAGAAAAATGTTAATGTCTTGTCTTGTGTGCAAAAGAATGATGTAATAACCACCAAAAACTTACATATTGTAACTCAGCAAGGAAAAAAAATAGGACATGACAACCCCATAATTAGTAAGATTAAAGAAACAAATGTCTATCCTGACCCACTAACGAAAAAACAAACATATAAAGAAGCAACTCATGTATTTCAAGAAATTGCATGACAAGAAGACCTACATAACAGTCGACCCAACACAATAAACCAATTAATCCAGCTTGTTCAAACAAACGAATCAGTATCTTAGTTCATTGAATTGTTGCATGAAATAAAAGGTACCAACTCTGAAAAACAAACAAAAAACATCTGCAGCTTGAATAAAAAAGACAAAGGTGATGTCGACCCACTTATCGACCTGGAAATCAAAGGCTACCACGTCTGACAAGTCATGCTCAACTTCAGCTCACAAGTAAATATCATGACTCATGACACTTGGGAATAGATGGGCAGACCGCGACTCTATGAGTCAAGCATATACCTGAAACTAGCCGACCAAGGCCTTATTGAACCCATTGGAGTCTGGAAAAACATCGACATGACTATCAAAGGAATATCAACCAAGGTTTATTTTGAAATCATAGACCCAAAAGAAGGATCCAGATCCTTCCCAGCACTATTCGGTCAATCTTGGGGTAGAAAGATGAAAGCATCCATATCCTTGGACAAGGAATGAATCAAATTAAAAGGAAATGGTCACAAGGTCATTGTACCCATTCATCCATCCCAAGGAGAACCTTGGACTGAACCTATTGATGAAGAAGTCGACGTCAGACAACTCTACCAAATCCACAACGATGCAGACTACACAGAACCAAACATCCATAGAGAACTTCACTTAGGTAACCAAGAATCAATTGGTTATAACTCAGACACTGAATTTTACGACTGGGAGATCGAGAACTACAAAAAACAAGCAAGAGGGTGCTGGACTATACAAAAAGTACAGAAAAAGCCCACCCAATAGTGCTTCATAGTATCCATTGTCCCAAAAATATTCGAAAAGAAAATAAGGGAACACCCTATCTTACAACCAACCAACTTGAATACTACACAACTTCCAAGGTATAAGGAGAGGGAATCACCAGTCGTGCATGTCGAACAAGTATCTAAAAATATTGGTGAACATGGCCAACTTCAAAGCCTGGTTGAAACTTTTACAGAACAAGCAGCTAGATGGTGGGATACCCATCAGACAAGACTACATACCTGGACGACTGCTTCTACTTACTTCATCGAAAGATTTGGAGGAAAGAAGTTAACCCAACAAGTTCAGATACCTATATTCACTAAAGGCCAAAATCCAGCAGATCATATCAAAACTTGTGAAAAGGAGTGGAGAAGACTTGGATACAAGGATGAAAGAACCTGGCCACACTTATTTCCCTCAACCCTAGCCGACTTACCAAACAAATGGTATAAGATGGAAGAATCTAGAGGTGAAACATTCTTATGGCACAAACTTAGGGAAAATTTTATTAAAGACTTCAACTTCATACCTCAGAATGAAAATCTGGTCGAGACAGCAAAGCAAATTAAACAATTTATCCAACCGACTGAAAACCAACCCTTACAAGACCATAGACAGATAAGGTACTGTAACAATATACAAACATGGTCAAGACCATAGTTGACCCATTTACAATTAGAAAATGAAAACACAGAAGGCAAGAGCTTCAGATGGAAATCCAACCATGTCGAAACAACAAAACCTATTCGCACAATCCTGAAATTTGAAACAACTGACAAACAAGACACTGAAAAAATGACTGTAGCCGACTTGCCTACCACATTATCACCATTCAAAGAAGGAATTTGACTGATCAATGAATCCAAAGCACCAGAGTGGCTAGATGCCAAAGTAAAAACTAAAGAAGTCGACATCTCAAATGACAATTGACCAAAAATAGCAAAAAATGGTGACTACTGGAACGAACAATAGACCACAGAAATAGTGAAATTACTAAAAGAGTTCCAAGATGTCTTTTCCAGGGACTATAAAGACCTAAAAGGCTTAGTCCATGAAATGGGAGAAATGAAAATTGATACTAAACCTAATGTTCGACCTGTCAAGAAAAGACCTTATAAACTAGCTCACAAATACAAGGAGGTAGTCAAAAAGGAAATTGATAACATGTTAGTAGCAGGCATCATTTACCCTATCAACCAATCAGAATGGGAAATTCCAATGGTCGTACAACCCAAGAAACATGACCCGACTAGACTGAGAATCTGTGTCGATTTTAGGGAACTAAACAAAGTAACACTGACAGACCCATTTCTAACCCATTATGCTGATGAAATATTGAATGAAGTTACAGGACATGAATGCTACTCATTTACAGATGGATTCTCAGGCTATAACCAAGTACCAATAGCTAAAGAAGACCAGAAGAAGACAACATTTGTGTGTGAATTTGGTTCCTTTGCTTACAAAGTTATGCCTTTTGGATTAAAGAATGCACCTGCAGTGTTCTCTCGAATTGTTGTCAAAAAATTTCAAGAATACATCTATAATACCATGGCAGTATACTTTGATGACTGGACAATATACTCCACCATGACAGGAAATCACCATTTCGACAACCGACATCATGACCCTTGACCATTTTCATCGACCATTCTCCTCACTAACACCAGCCGACGACCTCGATAGTCCCATCACGCATTCATGACCTCGAGCACTGAAAGAAAGTCACCATTAACTCACACTCGCGTACTCCAGCTGGAACATTACGTCCTCCATTAATACAGCCATTACCATACCCAAACACAGCATCACCTATAACTACCAGACCGCCGAAGGTTCACTCACCGCAACCTATACAGATAGAGCATTAGAACACCCAGTTGAACAAAAACCGAGAACCCTATAGTAACATCGACCAAACCGACACAATGGCCCCCAAGTAGACTAGAGCATCGACCAAGGAAAAAGAGATATAGGCTGCGTATACACCTTTGGTCCGCAGGCTGAAGAACATCAAAAATGCCAAAGTATAGGAAGGCCCATGGCAGAATCTATGGGTCGAGATCCAAGAGTGGGCCTTCATCGACAAAAAGGCCACTCAAGTAGCACAGAAAATTCAATGCAGCACCCTCTTTGGCTATGACAATGCACTGCTGATGGCTAGCTTTGGTGGCACAAAGGAAGCTGCTGTGAAATTCATTATCAATCACTATCACAACGGCCGGTTCTACTTTGATGAGCCGATTGACATTTTTGGATATGTCATCTCTAAACTGACTGGCCTTTCTAATAAAGGAGACCTTGTACCAGTCAAAATCAAAGAAGGACTGGTCGAAGAGCTTACGGGATCACCTTCTGGAAAAAACTCAAAACGGTTGATGATCGGCCAAATAACAACTCAAACGTAATAGATTGTGGCCAAAATCATTGCAATCACACTCAGATTAGTAAGTCGAGGTAGCGACCTCAATTTAGAAATGTTGGAAGTCGTCGACACTATTGCCACCAGCGGATGACTATACAGATGGGGGGATTATGTCGCCAACATGGTAAAAACCATCTGTGAGCGATGCCAAGAAACGAGGGGAATAATCAAGTTCCCCTCCCTCATCTTATGGATCGTTATGTACCACATCTGCCCAGAAGGAGGCCCAGGCTTTCAAGAACCATCCAGGTTTGACATGTGGAGGTTTAAACCCTTCTCCCAGAAAGGAACCCTGCACAAACTAGAGCGTGGGAAAGTATTACTGGAGAAATAGTTCCAGGAACTGAAAGTTCACACGACTAGATGGAGGGTGCCTCAAAACATCCGATGAAATATACTCACAAACTCCCACATCCAGCTGGAGTTCGACCATACCTCAGTGTGGTACATGCAGGGCAAAGACTCCAACGCCAAAGCCCTCAACTACTATTTGTCTGTCGACCAGATCTTTCGAGAATTGTCTCAATAGGATAAAACAAATATACTAGTACCAGCAGCAGCCAAACAGATCGACTTCTCGATCGAGGAGCCACTCACCACCCAAGAAAAGGAGGAAGACTATGAACTCAACCTCTACATTAGCACATTTGTGTCGGAGGACACACCGGTCGAACACATTGGTCGACTACAGATAACTATCAAACCATCGACTGCAAAGAAAACAGAACCACATCCCGCAAAACCAAAGCCACAGCCACAACAGCAGAAAAATCCCCCGGCTCCAGCAACTGTCGTCCCGACTCAGGCACCGATGGGTGAAGTTGAACCAGACGACCCTAAGTATGCTATTACAAAAGGCATTATTCAGAAACTCACCAACAAGATAGCAGCAGCCAGCAAGAAAATAGAAACACAAGAACAACAACAGGGTAAAGGTAAGCGCAAGCTTATCGTTGCTAAATCATCAGACAACAAAGAATAACTGGCATCCACGACCCTTGACATTATAGAGGATGCTGCCACAAATAAAGTGCCGATCGAAACCTAGTTCCAGCACTTTGTCGAAGCAGGAGCACAAGCAGGTCGACTGAAAAAATCAAAAACTGCGACGATGCCTCAAAACATCGTTGATCTTGTGTCGACACCTCCACCCCCATCACTGACACAAATTATCAAGGAACAAGCACCAGCACAATATTCAGTCAGTACCCTCGACTTATACAAAAGTGCAATGCTGGAGACGGTAAAAGCAAAATTTGACAAAGACACCAACTTACAAGCTTTCTTTGAGACACTGCTTGAACTGTTTCAATCGACTCAGAATATTTCCACCCAGGCTCCCATCTATACAAGTAGGAGCACACAACCCTATTGCAACCATCACGTCGACCTTCACACAACAACCCAACAAGGAAGGTCACATGACTGGACATCTGTCCTCTACTATTTCCCCGACCGACCCTGTACCCCAAGCTGACCTACCAGCCACTACACTAACGGAAACAGAAATTACTTCTGACACAAATGCACACCACCAACCCAACAACCCACCACTCAACCATACTTCCCCCAATCCCATCACTCCCGACCATTCACCAACTCCATCACCACCTCCACCACCATCTCCACCACCCCCTAATTCAGAGACAGGCCCACCACAACCAACTACATCCACACAACTAGAGGTGACTTTCATCCCACATCCCCATTCAAACAAACCATCAGCTTCTAACCCACAAACCCAAGATCCTGGATCAACTGTTGCAGGTACACAGGAGACAGAAATAGAAAAGAACATGAAAAGGAAGGAGCATCATGGGAAGTCTTCCAAAATTCAAATCAGCTTGAGGGACTCAAGTTCCTTAACCGACATAGAGATGGGACAACTCCTCAAAACCCTAGTGAGCGAAGCAAATTCAAGGAGTGCAAGGAAAAGTAAAGAACTCTAGGCCAAACACATGGAACAGATCGAGTTTCTTGACAGATGCAGAAATTTGTCCCAGTCTGTCTTGCCAGGCCCCATTGAGATCGACACAGATAGACCGCTTGAAAGAGCGTATCAACTATTCGAGAGAATGGTGTCGACCCTCGAAGCGCACATTCAGGAAACCAAGGAGGAACAAAAAGAGGAAACTTCTAGACTCCTACTAGCACAACACACTGCATTTTTCGAAGCGTACAAAGTATTGCAGGACAATATGGAGGATTCTGTCGTAACCGAAGAAGTACTAAGAGACTGGCCTACTCACTACGAAAAAGTTTACCAGCAGACAAGACAGACTCGGTAAGGGATCTAGGCACTGGAAAGCAGAAAGACCACAGAGGCAGCACTTAGACCAACAATAGAAGAACAGATAGTGCTGGAAACCACCAAACTATAGAAACTGGAATGGGAAGCACATCAGTGGGTGCAACAGGCTCTCCACAACTTAGAGAAAGTCGATATCATCTGCCTGCAAATGAAATGACTTATTGAGACTGCAGAGGAGCTAGACCAGTTCATGGGACCCAACCTAGAGAGGATAGTCGAAGTCTCCATCTCAGAAAAGATGTCGATGTTGTCAGGATTAACCACACTGACCATCGATATCCAGAAAACTTTGCAGAATTGGAGAGATTTCCAACATCACCTCGCCATCACAGCCCCAACCATTGTTGAAGTCTGCGTACAGAAACAACCGACCATCAGACTTCACAACCCACCGCAATAAATTTCTAAGAGATCGGCAAGGATTTGTGTACCTCCCTGTTTCTTCAGGACAAAGAAACATTTTGTTCATGGGGGAGATGTAGAAGGAGCAAGTCGATAAAGTCAACTTGAACAAGGACCGACTTATTCGATCAGCCGACTAAGTCGATGGGATGACTTAGTCGATCAGCCGACTAAGTCGGTCGACCGACTAAACTAAGAGATTATGTCGGCCACCTAAGGTCGTGTCGGTTCACCGAACTGACATGTAGTTATCTTGTAACCGTTCTATAAATCATATATTAGGCTGTTGAGCCAGATGAGAACGCAGTTCAGTTCTCTGCATTGTATGGACTCATTGTTATAATATAATCTGTTTAATTCTATATGTTCTTGTCTCTTGTCTCTGTTCAATATTTATATATTTTTTAGTGTGTATTATTGGTAACCTTATGTGATCTGTGAGATTACAACAACTCCAAATACCAAAGTCACCAGCTCCTAGTCTAAGGTCCTCTTCGACAATTGTTTGTATCCTGGTACTCGGATCCGTCAAAGATAGAGGTCTTACCTCCTGGGGGACTTCTAATTGGAGAGCTTCTTGCTGCTCTATCCACAATTCTTCTTCCATAGGGGACGCTTCTTCTTCCACACCTTCCTCATGTCAGTCATGACCCAACTCTGGTGGACTTCTCTCTTGGTATGTCACCCTAGTGCTCATTCCTCTTTGCAGTGCTATGGCTCTTTCTCTTCTCTCTTCCCTTCTTTGCAGCCTCTTCTCCCTATCTATTTTCTAAAAGTTCATCGTAACTTTATGTGATACTGTCCTTTTGATTTCCCTTTTAGGTCGACTTCTCATTGCTGGTGAATGGTTTCTCTTTAGTCGACTAGAATCCTCTCCACTTTACCCCGACATACAACCAGCTACCCCCCCATTTCCTACCCGACACTTTAGAAAGCTTGGATAGTTCTGTTCACTTGCTTAGGAAGTATTCCCACTCCCTTTCAGCAATGAATTTCGCCCACTTCTTCTGTTTCTCCGCCCAGTTAGTATTTTGTGGTGGTTCGTGTAGTAATGGAAAAGGTACAACAATATGACCTACTCCTTTCTTGATCAGAAATTTGAACAGCAAGGTCGGTAAGGAACACAAGAATTGTTCGGTGAGGTCTATGTAGAATTTATTCTGGATAGTTTCCACCGAAGTTCTTTCCTCTATGGCTTTCTCCTCATAGAATTCGTCGGTGATCTTTTCGAACTACTCCGACAGGTTTGTTCTTCTCCCTTGAATCAGTTTGTCTAGCAGCTGCTGGTCTTTAATCTCTTCTAGATTTTTCATCCAGGAGTTTCTTCAAAAGCTGGGGCACTGATTCTACAAACTTCTCATGAGTTTTGGTAAAGAACCTTTCTTTTGCTTGAGCAGTCGTTAATCTATTTCTTCGTGCGTAATTTTGCAAGTAGTTTTCTATTTTACATTCCCACCAGTCCTTAATCTCTTGGTCTAATATCATCTGCTTGTATACATCTCATACATGTACTACCAGCAACGGAACCAATGTTGTAATCTCACATATCACATAGGGTTACTAATAATGCACATTAATACAGACATACATAACAGAGACAAGAGACAAGAACAGGTAAGTAGAATAACAGATTATATTATAGTGAAAGAGTCCATACAATACAGAGAACTAAACCGAGTTCTCATCTAGCTCAACAGCCTAATATATATGATTTACAAATAGTTACAAATAACTACCTAGCGGTTCACTCAACTGACATGACCTTAGGTGGCCGACCTAATCTCTCATTAGTCAGCTGACCGACTTAGTTGGCTAATCGACTAAGTCAGCTATTGTTCAAGTCGGCATACCGACTTGCTCCTCCAACATCCCTCCTTAGAGAGAAATTCCCAAGGCTCTTTTTATGACAAAAGGTTGAGTAAATGCTTTGAAAGATGAAACCCTAGTTCTGATAGGGTTCCGACAATGTTTCAACAATGACTTATTCAAGTACTGCTCTGATAACATGTTAGATTTTCACAAGATTATAGCAGTATATCCTAATTGCATTTACCAATAGGATCACTAGAAGAAAAACAAAGCACAAAACAATAACACAAGATCTTTTATCTTGGGAAAACCAAATGGGAGAAAACCCAACAACCTTCATATAGAGATAATAATTCTAAGAATAGTGTACAAAGAAGAGAGAGAAAAGATGGAAGTACTTTCCAAAGATAGAAAACCCGAAAACAATCTTCTCCTTCAGCAAGTGTGAACTTCTCTCTTCCAGTGATGTGAATTTTCACTTGAGTAAATGTATGTTATAATGAGGAGGGGCACCTCCTATTTATACTAGTTTTCCAAGGAGAAAATTCACTGGGGCCGACTTCTCTTGGGGGAGCAAAATATATTTAATAATTTATTTTTATTTCATTATTTTGATAGCTTTTCTCCCCAAGGTTTACATTGTTATTTATAGGGTTTACATGATTTATTACAACAAGTTCAACTCCCTTAGGAGGTACTAATAAAGAATATAATAATATATTTCGAGTTGCACAAACTCCAACACAAATGATCTACAAGAATGTTGGGCATGGGTGGTCATTGGAAGGAAACAAAATGGTACAAGGTAGTTTTAGGTAAAAGGATAACTCAACAATGGATAAAAGGGAATGAGTTGTTCATATGAAATGGAGATGAGCATTTAAAACAAGTGGTGGTTGATAACCATTAGCATGTCAGGGAAAACATCAAGAACATTAGGCATGCATGATTGAGAGAAGGAAACTCAAGGCTACAAGGTAGTTATACATTAAAAAAAATATTGCAATGAGATGGAGCGTGTGCTCATAGTTGCTTGAAATTATTATTGGACATGGTTGGTAGGTAAATACTATCTCCACAACAAATACTCATCAATAATGTTGGGAATGTTGGAAAATTAACTTTGAAGGTCCTCACTCATATTTTTGGTGTGGTGTGATGAGGAGGACATAGACATTGTCCTTGTATATTTATGTAATAAGTGAATGTTATATAAATAAAGTGATGTTTTATACTTTATAGAATGGGTCTCATTTAAAGTTTATTTAATAATTAAAGTCAATAAAGTATTAAATGTCAATGCATAAAATGATGGCCCTAGAGTTTGTAAATGTATCTCAACCCTATATTAGGTGGTTAAAATTTTTAAAGTATAAAAAAGGGAGAGAGGACAAATCGAACACATCATTAATGAAGAGAGAGGAAGAATAATATTGAGGAGAGAGAAGGAATTCCTTAGGCCAATGGCATGATTCCCAAGGAAAGGAGCAACGTATTTCCTAAGGAAGCCAAAACCGTACAATAGTAGTCTGACAGTGATCATACAACACATGTGTGGGCACATTTCTTGAGGTATTTTTGTTACATCTAATGCATATGACATGACATACTACAACAATAAATTTTGGCACATGCGTCACAATTTCCAAGGAAAGAAAGTACAACAAACAATACATATGTACAACAACATGTGTGGAGGTTGTACAACTATTAGTGGCACGGAAATCAAGGTATTTTGTTGTTGTTCTAGTTTGGGTAATTTTGTCAGTGAGGGTTGAAGGAATTATTTCATGTGTGTATGGAAAATTTCTGAGTATTCTTCTTAATAAAAAATTTCTTCTTTCTAGGGTTTCCCTTGGAGTTGGCCGGGGTTTTTATTTCAATTTTATGAGTAAATTTGTAATAAAAAAAACTAGATATTCAAGGGTTTGACAAAATGTGTGAATGAAATATCCATTTTAATGTCATTTATTTTCTTCATGGTATTAGAGTTGAACTGAAGTAGGGTTTACAATCGCGATTCAAGTTATAATTTGTGTTGTATTTCAAGTTAAAATATTTCTTTAAAGTAAATTCCAATGATGAGAATATGGTATGAAGATAGGTTGGATGGAATATCCAACTATCTTCCATGGAAAGTAAGGATTATTGTTGTTCTAAAAGAATGGAAAATATGGAGTTATGCTAACACCAATATGACCAAACCTAAATACCATGATGCTTTGGATGAGTTTGAATCCCTTGAAGCCGAATCCCAGAGAGTGATCCTAGATGGAGTAAAGGATCATCTCATTCTACATTTGGTAGAGAAGAAAACTGCTAAAGACATACGGGATACCCTAAACTAGTTATTTGAAACCAAGAATGAGAACCAGAAAACAACACTAAAGAAAAAGCTACACAATGTCAAGATGAAAAAATATGAGGGTGTCACATCCTACTTAACTTGAGTGGCGCAAGTGTAAAAAATCTAACTACCTTAACTCCCATCATTCCACTCCTCCATTCCCTTCACGCAACCCTCCCATGTGACCTCCACATCCCTTCCAACTTCCCTCCTTACCACTACATGATTCCCAACTACATCATCCTATTGCCATGCCACACAACTCTCTCTCGCCATCTTCCTGCCACATCCACTCCCCCAGCGAATGTGCACCATCCCATCCTCTGCTCCCATCCTCTAACTCACGCTCCCATTCAGCACACCACTCCATATCCTTGCCTCAAATCACCCAAATTCCATCCCACTCCCTCTGCTTCTCCCTCCCTTTGACTCCCATGACTTCCACCTCCGCGTTGTTCTCCTTCCCCATATCACACGCCATCCTCCTGTGCTACCTGCCAAACCACCACCGCATCATCGCTCCTCCACGCCACTGCATCACCCCTCATAGCGCTGCATCTGGAACCCCTGAACACACTACTTTCCATCTCTCCACTTCCCGATCAAGAATTGTTTCCCTCATCTTCGCGACACCACCATTCTGTTTTCCTTCATGCCTGAAGCTATGTGAAAAAAAAGAAACTATATACCAAATACTATATAGTTTATAAAAAACACAATAATAATATTAATTAAATAATTAATATTTATTATTAAAAAAAAGTTTCCACTCCTCACAAGCCAAATTATCTTCAAGGTATGCACCTCCGCATACAAGATCCAAGACCATGCTGGAACTAAAAGAGAAAATAAAAAAATGGAGAAAGACATCAAGTCCCTTGTCACTAACTAAAAAATTTTGAAGGAAGAGATGAAAAATAACAATACAGTACTCAAAGACGAGCTTGTTCTAGTACTAGAAAGAAGGCTAAATGAAAAACTTGACATCCTGAATGAAAATCAAAAGGACCTAGTTGCCAAAATGAGTACCATGACTCAAAACATAAACACCCTAACATGAAACTTGAGCACCATGACGCAGAACCATAATACATTAATCGAGGTGTTACAAAGACTCATACCTAGTCTGGAACAAATCAGTAGTCCAGAAATGTTATATGATTCATTTCATGTTGCCACATAGGAAACACTCGCAAAGAATCAAGAAGATTTGCAAAAAGAAATAAAGATTAACAATGTGACACTTAAACAAGAGATAGAAACAAAATACTCCCATATATGGGGGCACGATTAAGCAACAAAATAGAAGCTATCAGTAAGATACTAGAGAATAAAAAGGTTAAAAATCACCAACAACAAAGCAGTTCAAATATGTCACTTGCATCATCCAGTAGTTCCGAGCCACCATTAAACCATAAAAAAAAGGCAATCAATATTGTCCTTACAAAGTGTACCCACCTAAGGAAAAAATAGAGTTGTTGAAATACAATGGAAGTGAAGACCAATGCGTTGCGTGGGTAAGCAAGGTGGAAGAATACTTCAACAATTACAATATTCAATCTGGTGAGGAGAAGGTGAAATATGCATCAATGCATATGGAAGGGTATGCCTATAAATGGTACTTATGGTGGAAGAGAGACAAATTTTCCTACACCTAGAACTTGCTCAAAAATGTTTTTTTTAATAGGTTTCAAGGAATAAAAGAAGAAGATTTTTTTAGTAAACTTACCAGACTACAACAGGTCGGAAGCATTGAGGAATTCACACATTAGTGGGAATCCTTATGGACACAATTATTTGGGTTGTATGACAAACAAATACTCCAAACATATCTAGGAGGTCTTAAACCATACCTCCAAAAAGAGTTAAAGTTACATGACATACCTAATGTAGAAGTAGCAATACATAAAGAAAAAGTCGTAGAACGCAAATTGTAAGGAATAAAAACAAGAGGCGATAATAATTATCAACAAGAGAAAGAGACACAATGTAGGTACTATGAAGATATTTGGTCACCCATCCGTCAATTCCAAAAACCTCGATCATATGCCTATGAAATGGAAAATAGGTCGAATTCATCTAACAGTTACTCTGATAATAGAAAAAAGAAGAAAAACATATGTTGTCGATGAGGTGATGACTGGACCCCTAGCCATAAATGTAGGAACAATCAGACAATAAAGTGCAGAATCATCAATCATAAAGGAAGTGCAAGTTTTTGTACAATAAATCTCGTCCGATTCTAATACTGACATCGAATTAGAATGAAGGACGACATTAAGAAAATACTCAAGCTTTAAGGACAAAGCTCCCTTAAAGGGAGTGGCAATGTAACAAATATAAAATACAATATTAATTAAACTAGTTAATTATTATATGAAAGGGTGTAACCTTTCATTCTACATGCTCAAGCCTATAAAGGCGAGTTTCAATTGTAATCATTATCATCATCTAATACATTATTCTTATTTACCATTCAATATGAAAGTCGGATTTGACTATTAATCGACCAAATAGATACGATTTCTCCAAGAGAGTGATCCTAGATGGAGTAGAGGATCATCTCATTCTACATTTGGCAGAGAAGAAAACTGCTAAAGACATGTGGGATACCCTAAACTAGTTATTTGAAGCCAAGAATGAGAACCGGAAAATGGCACTGAAGGACAAGCTACACAATGTCAATATGAACAAAGATGAGGGTGTCACCTCCTAGTTAACTTGAGTGGCACAAGTCAAATATGAGTTAACAGTCGTAGGAGATATTTTCCCAGATTCAAAACTGGTGCGGATATCCTTGAAGGGTCTCTTCAAGAAGTGGGAATTATTTGTGAAGTGCATTGTTGGTAGAGAAATGATTCCTAATTGGTCCATACTATGTGATGACTTTACTCACGAGGAGATTCAAGAAGGGTATCTGGGTAGTCAGGTCAATGAAGAGGTGGAGAAGAACATGGAACTTGCAACACAATTTAACAAGAAGAATAAATACATCAGTCAGGTCAAATGTTACCAGTGTGATCATATGGGACATTATTCCTTGAAGTGTCCTGAGAATAATAAAAAGAAGAAAAAGAGAGATATGGAAATGTCTGTAGCAACAAAAGACTATGCAACAAAATTTGAACAATATTTTTCTCTTGTCTCCATTGATTCCAGTATAGGGAGCTTAGTATTTTAGAATGTCTGGGTTGTTGGAAGTGGTGCAACCAAACACATGACTGGAATCTTTGATATCTTCTAGATCATATGTAACAAACATAAAATAAGAAAATCATTAAATAATTAGGTTAATTAAGTTAGGTTATGAAATGAGGCGTCTCCTCATTTCAAATGCCCAAGCCATATTTAAGGCAGGGCCACCATTGTAACATATTATCTCTTATCTTATCATTAATATATATATTTTCCCTATGGCTTATCTCATTTACCAAGTCTTTTGGTAATATTATTTGTGTGAGCAAATAATTATTCGCTTCATCATCACAGAGTTGGGGCCATGACACTTCATTCAGACAGATATTGACAGTCCACAAGTAACAATACGAGGGGTTGGAACAATCAGGTTCCAACTAAAACTTGCCAAGATCCTAGAAATAAATGAAATGCTTTTTTTTACCTTAGATGAGAGTCAAGAAGTTCTTAATATTGTCCTTTGAGGATGAAGGTTATGGGATGATGGTGAGGTTTGGCCATGTTTTCCTATATCGGAGAGATGAGCTAGTTGGTACTACCATTCTATTAGGAGATCATAGGTACAAGATCTATATTTTGGGAGGGAACATTGTACATCCAAGAGTAGGTGGGTGGTTATCAAAGTCACAGGATGAGGTGAGAGTTTCATCTGTAGAAATATTGACAAAAATTTCATAATTATCTCAAACACTTATTTTACCAATATTTCATACTTAAAACTTGTCATTAATAAAAACACCTCTCATTCATTTAAAATCAATAACCCATCAAGATGAAACATTGAAACTAAGTCTATAGCAGTGAAAAAATCACATAAAAAACAATAGACTGATAAACCCATAAAACAACATAAATTTGGTCAATGTGACCCTGGAAAAACCCCACCCTGTGGAAAACCAGTCCAAGAGAAATTTTATTGCATCATTTATCAGGAAGCAATATTATTTATAACAACATTAAATGATTATACTAGATTCCTGAATTTATGTGCCCTCCTTGATTTTTGTGCCACCTCGATTTATGTTCCCATTTGGCAGTACGGCATAAACGGATTTATGTGCCAAGAAAAAAATATTCTTCTAAAAAATCATGCCCAATTTTTTCTTGAAATTTGTGCCAATGTTGTATCATACATACTGTATAGAACAGTACTAATCGGCATAAATAAATTCCTTGGGAAACATTCCCATCTCCTTGGGATTCATTCCCTCTTGAGAAAAAAATTCTCCTTGTGATTCATGCCCACTTGAGAAAAATTGCATCTCCCTCTCTCTCTACAAATAACTCAGCCAAATGATCACTCTTGGAAATAATTTCCTTCAACTTTTCTTGCACACTACCCTAGGCTCTCTCTTATAACTTGAGAGTGACTTTTCCCCTTCCCTATTCCCTAAATCCAAAGGCCGAGATTAAATCTTTCATTTTCAAGATCAAGGGTTGAGAAACTTCCCCCCCCCAAAGAGGTTACATTTAATTTTAATAAAGTCACCTTTACTTTAAGAAACAAGTGCACTTTATCTCATAAAGTCACTTTATAAAATTAAAACAAGGAAATACTTTATAAAAAGTCCCATTACATAAGATTTGCTTTAAACTTTATAAAACAATATTACAAAGTAAAGTAGTCTAGCTAGTGCATGGTCACTTACGCATACAAGCCAAAAACATGCGGATTTCCTTCAAAGATAAATGTCGAACACTCCCTCTTAGCTAGGGAGTTACTCATTGCCATCATCAACAAGTCTCATCCTCAAATCCATCACGGTGTTTATTGTAGGAGCTCCCTCTGAACCTGGAGCCAATGCTACCACCTGCACTAAACTCAATTATGAAGATAACCTTTTGGAAGCCACCCTAAACCCTGAGCTCATAGAAGAAACAATTCTCCACTCTTGAGAATTGGTTCACTCATACTGGTTGATCCTCCTTCCAGTACACAAAAGAGACTCCATCTCTTCCATCGAAACTCAAGATTGTACCCTTAGCGCCATTGTAGCCTTAGGCACCTCCTGCCCCTCATCCGATTCATCAACCATGGGCTGTGCACTGAACTTGTACATCTCACCGAACTAATCACCAATCAACTATGGATCAATCAGTCCCTGTCTCTTCGAGTGTATATAAAGATGTCCCATATCATCTCTATCTGGAAAAATGTACACATGTCCCCTCTCAGACAATGTCAAATACCTTGTATCTTCCAAGGATGAGACCGAGAGCAATTTTACCCTCATCCCTGGAACAAACAGGGACCCATCCTGATCAATGTATCCTCCATGACTAAGTTGGAATATGACTTTTCCAACTCCTTGCACCACACATTCCTGTCCCCCTTCTGGCTGAAAGAACCGATTAGGACCAGTCTCAGAAATGATATGGAATATATTCCATATCCCAGTCATATGACATGAGGCTCAACTATCAACATACCAAGTACCATTATGAACTACTCCATTGCTATCGACACTAAAAATAAGGGAGAACAACGAGAACTCCTTCTCGAATCTTCTTGCAAATTCCTCTTCTTTTGTTGTAGCTGCAACAACCGTATCTTCCTCCTCCTCCTCCTTCTTATTCTAAGGACACTAAGAAGCAAAGTGTCCATACTGGCTTTGTCCTGAGAATCAAAGTGTCCATACTGGCTGCAAGCAAAAAATCAAACTTTTCTCAAGTCCTTCCTTGACTTCTTCTTACTCTTAGTAGAAAGAGAAACATTGTATTCATTAGCACCCTCCTTCTATCCACTACCTTGAGATCCTTCCTAGATCTCTTCATGAGTGAAAGCATCCCATAATATGTTCCAATTTGAAATTTTCTCTTGAGCAACCATAAAATTCACAATTACTTCCCATTCCTTAGTGAATCCTTTCAAGGCTATCCTCACTAACTCAGAATCAGAAATGACTTCTCCAATTGCAGATAGCTCATATTTTATCTAATCCACCTAGGTAACAAAATAATCTACATTCTCACCCTTGGCCATCTTGGTTCCATGCATTTTTTCCTTAAGAGCCATTATCTAGTTTGCATTCTTAGCCTCATACAATCCTTTCAATGTATTCCACATATTATAAGCAGTATTCTTCTTAGGTTCATGTGGAATAAGGTAGTCCCTAATACCATTCAAAAAAAACCTTTGGGATTTGGCCTCTTTTACCTCATGCATATCCAAAGCAACAGGATCAGTATCAAGATGCCAGAGTTACCACAGTGTTAACTATGATCCATAGTCTATTTTCCTTGAGAACAATAGACATCCTGAATTTCCACTGCAAGTAATTGGACATACCATCCAACCGATCCTCATATATGATACGAGCAACCATCTCTTCTATCAAAGAAAATAATATACCACCAAAAGAACAATAGCTTCACTTTTCCCCACTACTTGCAAGTCACGTCCAGATAAGGTCTTCCAATATACAAGTTGTTAAAAAAACACAGCAAGAACCCTTTCCCATCAACTCAACACTATTGATGTACCCACAATCAACTATAACCACATAGCCTCAGCTCTGATACCATGTAAAAATATTGACAAAAAATTGAGACTTTTGTCAAACACTTAGTTTACCCAGATTTCAGACTTAAACTTGTCATCAATAAAAAAAACTCTAATGCATTTAAATCAATAACCCAAGAAGTTGAAACACTCAAACTCAGTCTACAGCAGCGAAAAAATCACATAAAAAATAACAGACTGATAAACCCGTAAAACAACAGAAATTTGGTCAATGTGACCCTCAAAAAACCACACCCTAGGGAAAACCAGTCCAAGAGAAATTTTATTGTAGCATTTATCAGGCATAAAATTAATATACATCAGCATGTATTTCAACATTAAATGATTGTACCAGATTCCTCAATTTTCATTCCCACCTCTATTTATGTTCCCACCTCGATTTTCATGCCCAACTAACAGTACTGACTTTACGAAATTATACGAAATGTACGGATTTATGTGCCCAAGAAAAAAATTATTCTTCTTGAAAATCATGCCCACAAATTTTCTTGAAATTTGTGCCACTATTGTATTGTATGTATTGTATAGAACAGTACTACTCGACATAAATAAATTCCTTGAGAAACGTGCCCATCTCCTTGGGATATGTTCCCTCTTGAGAAAAATATCTCTTTGGGATTCGTGCCTACTTCAAGAAAAACTGTAGCTCTCCCTCTCTGCAAATAACTCATCCAAATGCTCACTCTTGTAAATGCTTTCCTTCAAATTTTCTTGCACACTACCCTAGGCTCTCTCTTATAACTTGAGAGTGACTTTTCACCTTCTCCATTCCTTAAATACAAAGGCCAATATTAAATCTTGTCTTTTCAAGATCAAGGGTTGATAAACTTCTCCCGCAAAAGAGGTTACATTTAATTTTAATAAAGTCACCTTTACTTTGTGAAACGAGTGCCCTTTATCACATAAAGTCACTTTATAAAACTAAAACAAGGGAATACTTTATAAAAAGTCCCCTTAACATAAGAGTCACTTTAAACTTTATAAAATTACATTACAAAGTAAAGTAACCTAGCTAGTGCATGGTCACTTCCGCATACAAGACAAAAACATGTCGAGTGCCTCGAGAGATAAATCTCTAACATCATTTGATAGACATGGTTTTGATCAAGAGAGTGGCTCTCTCCATAGCATTGGTAGGAGATGCAGCCAGTTTGGTGATGGTGGATATGAGCAAGTGCATGAGACTCAGGTCGAGTCTTAGGATTCTGTGTTCCAGTATGTTGTTGAGAACTTATATATGAGAGTGATTCCATAGAAGAAGGGAATTGATTCAGGATTAAAAGATGGACATGGATTTGTGGCCCTTCCTCGTTAAGAGGGAGTGTTGGAAAATTAACTCTAAAGGTCCATACTCATATTTTTGGTGTGATGTGATGAGTGGGACTTAGAATTTTTCCTTGTATATTTGTGTAATTGATGTTTCATACTTTATAGAATGGGTCTCTCTTTAAGTTAATTTAATAATTAAAGTGAATTAATTATTAAATGTTAGTGCATTAAATGTATCTCAACCTTATATTAGGCGATTAAGATAGGTGGTTACAATTTTTAAAGTATAAAATAAAGGGAGAGAGAACAAATTGAACACACCCTTAATGAAGAGAGAGGAAGAAGAAGATCGAGGAGAGAGAAGGTATGCCCTAGAGCAGTGGCATGATTCACAAGGAAATGAGAAGCACATTTTCTAAGGAATACAGAACCATACAACATTAGTCTAACAGTGACTATACAACACACATGTGGGCACATTTACCGAGGTATTGTTGTTGCATTTATTGCATACTGACAGACCATACTACAAAAAAAAAATATGACACATGTGGCACAATTTTTGTGGAAGGAAAGTACAACAGAAATTATAGTTGTACAACAACATGTGTGGAGGACATATAGCAGGCCATACAGTATTAGTGGCACAAGAATCGAGGTATTTTTTTGTTTCTCCAATTTTGGTATTTTTGTCACTAAGGGTTGAAGGAACTATTTCATGTGTAGATGAAAAATTTCTAAGTATTCTTCTTAATAAAAAGTTTCTTCTTTCTATATTTTTCCGTGGAGTTGGGGTTTTTCCTAGTCTATTGACCAAAACATTTGTGTCTCATGTGTATAATTGATACTTCAGTATTTGAGAAAATCATGAAGTGGTATTTTTTATTTCAAGTTTATGAATAAATTTTTAATAAAAAACCCTAGATATTCAAGTGTTTGATAGAATATGTGAATGAAATATTCATGATAATGTCACTTATTTTCTTCATGGAATCAATAATGGACTAAGGTTAAATGATACAAGGTAGTTTTAGGTAAAAAGGCACATCGACAAATTAATAACATGGGTGTTTATCAATTTGTCGACACCCCTCTTATCAATATGTCAATGTGTTGTTTTACCTAAAACTACCTTGTATCATTGAGTTTCCCTCTGTCCACTATCAATGCCCAACGTTCATGTTGAGTACTTGACATGGAAATGGTATTTATCTACCACCCATTTCAAATGATAATTCAAGCAACCATGAACACACCCCATCTCTTTATCGTACGTGTAGAACTACCTTGTAATCCTAAGTTTCCTACGTTTAATCATGCATGGCTAATGTTATTGATGTTTTCCCTAACATGATAATTTTTTTAAGCAACCAAGAACATACACTCCATCTCATTGTCATATTTGTTTTACGTAGAACACACACACACACACATATCAAATTTTGGAAGCTCAATTTTCATGGGGAATACTTCCAACGATACATCGGACTAATTACACACAAAATACCACTCAATTTTTATGCGCCATTGTACCTTCTATCTCTAAACTTATTGATCAATACTGACTACTTTATACTTTCCTTCATGACTCTATCTCAATTAAGAANTATATATATATATTGTGAAATTATAAATTTTGTTATTGAAATTAAAAAGTTGTAATTTTAAAAACATTCATTTTTATTTATTTTTATTTTTAAGCATATAGTTGTTGAAGATTGTGTAACTTCAAAAGATATTGTTCTTATATTATTGATGTGTCAATGTTGTATTATTATTGTAATTTATTTTAGGATATTATTATTGTAATAAATATTGTAAAGTACCTTGAAAGAATCAATATAAACCTTATTAGTTAGGTCAGCCTAGGAGAATCTAGAAAGAACATATCATATTGTACCAATGGAAAGTAAGCCCTACCAGATTATCAAGTTGGCCCCATAAGGAAAATTCACTTGGAAAACAAGTATAAATAAGGGAGGCGCTCCTCTCATTTGGACACATCACTCACTCAAGCAAGTTTTCTAGTGAGAGAGGAAGAAGAACAAGTCCGCTTGGGAGAAGAGTAGCTTCCTGGAGAATGCATCTTATTCTTGGGTTTTCTATCTTGTCTTATTCTTGGGATCTTTGTGTGAAAGAGCATTTATCTCTTCAATTGTACTAGAATACATTGTACTTACTGATGAATCTATACTAGAAGAAATTTGTTTGGTTTTGTTCCCTTGTAGGGTTTCCCATAGGAAAATATATGTTTGCTCTTGTTTTGTTGTGCTTGTCTTATTTCAGTGCTCATATTACATATGGTTATTGTATTATGTTGAAAATTGTTTAAATCTCTAAAATAACCATTTTTAAAGTATAAAATTCTAACATGGTATCATAGCCATCCTGAAAGAATCCATTGTGCAGTTGTAACTAAAAGAAGTTGGAAACTAGAGTTTCCTATTATGGGCACTTCCCTCCACATATTAGCTTTAAAAGAAGTTCAAAACAACTCACTCTAAGAGGGTGCATCTTCTTGTGGAGGTAGATTCTAGATCCAATAATTTTCAAAATTTTCCCTAACACTATTGCTGAGGAAAACTAGGGCATCATATATTTTGCAATTTTGTCCATAGATATGGAAGACGAAGACCATTGTTCAAATCTCCTTGAGGAAGTGCATCACTCTCTCAAATCATATTTGTAAGATTACAAAGTTGGAAAAGTAAAGTTTCTCCTACAAACCCTAGATTCAATCAAAAGTATTTTTCCAAAAGGCATTGAAGCAAGCACTTGACTAGAGAACTCTTATTTGTAAGAACTATTATCTTTATTTCCATTTTAGTTTCTCATTTTATCAAGATGAAAGACAATACCAAGCTTGAGGACCAGCTTTAAGGAGCTGATAACTTCCTTTCATGGAAGTATAGAGTGCTTGTCATATTAGAAGAACATGACTTAGAAAAATATGTCAAAGAAGAACGGTTGCAGAGCCAAAGGGAGATGAAGACAAATCTAGACACAAGAATAATATGGTCAAGGCCAAGAGGATCATTGTTGGCCCCTTCAAGGATCACTCAGTCCCACATATTTTCTCCTTGAAGAATCCCAAGGAGATGTTTGATGCATTGACCATTGTGTATAAAGGAAAGAACATTAATAGGAAGATGACGTTGAGAACTCAACTCAAGGGTGTGAAGATGCATAACTCAGAAAGTATACAATCCTATTTCACAGGGGTCTCCCAGATCAAAGAAAAACTAGAAGCTATTGGAGATAGTGTTGAAGAAGCAAAAGAGGTGATGACTACGTTGAATGGTCTCCCAAGATCATGGGAATCATTCATTCAATGAATTTTTTCTAGAAGGAATATCACCAAACTTAGTAGAATATGGGAGGATTTTACACAGGAGGAATCTAGAATTGAATTCAAAGAAGAGAAGATGGGTGAATATCGCAATCAAGCGTTAACAACTCATGAAAATAATGGAAAGAGAAAGAATTGATCACTCTCACAAGAAGCATAAAAGATTCTGAAAGAATCATAAACCTTAGAAAGACTGCACAAGTTTCAAATTTTACACTTGTGATGAAAAGGGGCATATTGCAAGAGATTACCCCCAAAAAAATTTCATGCAAATAAAGGAAAGAAGAAGGGGTATCATGCTCACGCTAAAGAAGATGATGAACCAATTCAAAAGAGAGATAGATAATATTCCTCCAATGATGAAGAGTATGTCTTGATTTCAACACTCACATGTGTTGTTAGTCATGGAAGCAATGTTTGGCTTGTTGATAGTGGTGCTTCCAAGCATATGATAGGTTTCAAGCACTTTTTTACTAACTTGATAGAAAAATACTCACCTCACAAGGTGAAACTTGGAGATGATTATCATATCCCATAAAAGGGGTAGGAGAAGCATCCTACAAGACAGACTCAAGAAAACCTATTAAGATGAAATATGTTCTCTATGTACCAGTATTGAAGAAGAACCTCCTTTCCATATCAATCCTAGATGTGAAAGGATTCATAGTTGCAGTTGTTGATGGCCAACTACTCATATGGCCAAGAGGAAAAACTTTTCATGAATGATCTGTAATTGGAGAGTAAGAGGGAGGCTTGTACAAATTGAAAGTTCAACCAGAACAAGTGTTGGTTCATGTCACTATGCAACCAAGTGAACTATGGAACCAAAGGATTTCACATATACACTACAAGGCTTTATCGATCATAATCAAATTGGTGACAATTATACCTAAGATCCATACTAAACATGAAGGTGTGTGCAAAGGATTTGCACAAGGGAAAAATGTGAAAAAACAATTTCCACAAAGTGACAACAAAGCGAAGGAGATCTTGGAGATCGTACACTCAGATGTATGTCAACCCATGTCATCCAACTCACTAAGAAGGTATTCATATTATGTTTCTTTTATAGATGATTATTACAACAAAAATTGGATTTACTTTTTGAAAATCAAAGATGAAGTGCTGATCAGTAAATTCAAAGAATTTAAAGCTCTTGTAAAAAAACATACTAAAAATAAAATAAAGAGTTTAAGTTCAGATAATGGTGGTGAATTCGTTTCAAAAAGTTTCAAAACTTTATGTAAAGAATCAAGGTTTAAGAGATTGGATCTTAGATGTGGATCATATATTCCCTGACATTGCTACGATCAGATTTGAGACATGGATCAGATCTTCCCTAACGCTGTTGCGATTAGATCTATGTTGCAGTCTGGGTCTCCAATAATGAGCGTCGCTTGTGACGTTGTGACATCACCCCTCTCTACTGAAGACTCTGAATCTTTTCGAAGGCTAGTTTCTGGACAAATCCCGAAATCTAGTCGTACCCCTATTCCAAAGTTTGTGAAGAAGCTGGACGAGATCTCGACCATTGATCTCTCGTCACAGCAACCCATGAAAATAGTCGTCTCTCTAGAATATCAAGTGTTGGTTGGGAATTTCACTGGGATTTGGTCATCTCCCAATTCATTTGATAACTAGATCCAGAAAATTGGTGATTTCTCATCACCAATAGCATTATGTGCTATGCTCTAGGTCGGGGTTTTTTCTCTTTGAGTTCATCTCCAAGGAAGACTGTGATCCGATATTTCATAATGGGACTTACTTCATGGGTCCATAAGGCCTCTATTTGAATCATTGGATGCCATATTTTTACCATGCGATGGATGTGCCTAAAGCAGTGTCGATTTGGGTCTATATTCCAAATCTGGTGATCCACTACTTGACTTTGTCCTCCCTGCAAACTATTGACAACGGACCTGGAAAATACATCAATAAAGCTAATATTATAAACCAATACTCTTGTACCAGGATCTATGTTGAAGTATATCTGGAAGATGGTCTTCCAAAAGATATCAATTTAGTGGTGGGAGAATGGCAACATTTCTAGAAACTGGATTATGAGCAACTACCTTTCAAATGTAGGAATTGTCATGATTACAGGCACTTTCAAAAGAATTTCCAAAATCTGACCCCAACACAAGTTGAAAAATAAGTCGAAGAAGTGTGGAAACAAGCCAAACATACAAAAGAAAATCCTAAACCCATGCAAAAAAGAGAAGGAGAAACCCTAATCCCCCAATTCCCAGAAAGGAAGACTTAACCCAATAACTTCAATCAGAGGCAGGAAACAAGTTCACTGCTATGGAAGGAACTTTGGATGAAATAAGTTCGGAAGCAAAAATAATACTAGTTGAAGAAGAATTCAAGAAGGCTCCCACGCCAAAAAATTCTAGAGCATAGGGAAAAGGCTTTCCCGACAAAAGTAAGCACAAACCTGAGGAAGCTATAGCACATCCTGAAACACAAGAGCCAGAATCAGAGGAGGACTCGTCAGAGGAAGAGGAAGGATAAATAGGCACACCACAGGTTTCGCATAAAAAAGTTAGAAGAGGAAGGAAATCGGATAAGGAACATAGAGAGGAAGCCACCTACAGAGATAAACTCCTAGGATCCCAAACAACGATCGTAGGAATGATGAATCCCAGATATACAAGACAAAAATTCCAAGCCTCTAAAGGGGCTTACCACCTCCCTAAAGGTAAATAATGAAGGTTGTATCTATGAAATTCAGTCACATCAATCTTGAGACTAAAGCATAATCTTACAGAAGATTCAAGACAATTTACATACAAAATGACATAACAGTGCTGCAATTAGAGGTTGCAGTTGTTTATTATCAATAATCAATAATGATATAGTGATTCAATGTCATACACTTGCATGAATAGTAATACAAAATGAATCCCAAGGAGGTCATTCGAATTGGAAACATGAGAGTCGCTTAGATGTCCATTAGCCACACTAAACACACCAGTTAACCACTAATCATAGCCATAATTGACTCTAATTGAGTTCTAGTTGAATCAGAGGTAAGTAATGACTGATTCTAATTGAATAGAACTCAAATTCATGTCAATTAGTAGGTAGGGGCACATATCTAACTCAAGTCAGCTCCGATGAAGTGAAGTGAACTGAAACTAGTCACTGAAAGTTGTTGGAGGCACCTTAAACCACTCTAGTTAACCCAAATCATCCCAAAATAGACAAATGGATGAGGAAGGCACTTTTCCAACTCATCTTAACTAATTGTTAGGTGAAAAAACATTCAGTTAAGTAAAAGCTGCACTTCTGACAAGCACATCACCCCGGATTTTCTCCCTAATTGAAGGAGGAAACCTAGTTAGCCTCCCTGATTAAAGTAGATGGCTTAGTTGGCCTCCTTAATTGAAGGACTGTTCTGGTGCTGATTTTGTTGTTAGGAGTGTGTTGGTGTGATTATGTTGATGTTATTAATTTGAGTCAATTAACTTAGGATAGTGGGTAACTAGGAAAAATTGTCCAAATAAAAGGTGTGTGGGTTGGATAATGACTCCAACAGTATCCTGGAATTGTAGGGGATTAGGGAGCAGGAAAAAACTTGAAGCAATGACATATTTAATCCATATGTCCAATCCCGATATCTTACTGATCCAGGAGATGAAATTGGAGAAACCTGAGTTCCCTTAAGCTAGAAAAAAGGTGAAGGTGCAGCAATGAGTGCGAGGGGTTCCTTTGGAGGGCTTGGCATGCTGTGGAATTTATCCATTTTAGATCTAATTCAGGCCTCCTCCTACACACACTGGATTCTCACAATCCTTC
Organism: Pseudotsuga menziesii; assembly: GCA_001517045.1. Lineage (NCBI taxonomy): Eukaryota > Viridiplantae > Streptophyta > Pinopsida > Pinales > Pinaceae > Pseudotsuga > Pseudotsuga menziesii. Next base: position 172,096 of record LPNX011073199.1, on the reverse strand, counting down.
TCCACAAATATTCCATCCACTTGGTAAGTATTCTAAACATCTATATCCCATCTTTATTTTCAGAAGAAAAAAAAGAGTGTTGGTAGAGTGTCTAAGAAACTTTGGCCTCTCTTCATCCTGAGAATATTACCCTAGATGGGGATCTTAATATTACCCTTTGCATCAAAGATTAAAAAGGGGGTTCATATCTGAGAGATACTCTTCTAGAAGCATTTGAAGACATAATGAGGGATTGGGATCTAGAAGACATTATACCAACCCAATGTCTCTATACTTGGTCTAATAGAAGACTCGGTCCTGGCCACATTGCAGGAAAGCTTGATAGGTTTCTGGTTTAACAATATCATCTCTTGCTTGGATTCAGGGTCGATTCTTCCATCCTTCCCTTAATTATGTCTGATCATATGCCAATCCTCTTGGATCTATCTATGAAGAAGAATATGAGTCCCATACCTTTCTTATTTAGTCCATCTTGGATCAAGCATGAAGGATTCTAGGATATAGTTCAATCATTTTGGAAGGACCCGATATTGGGATACCCCTTCTTTTTTTAGGAGTAAAAACTAAGACATCTCAAAGTAGCACTCAAATCCTGGGCTAAGACCTTCAAAACTCCAACCATGCAAAGAATCAAAGCACAACAGAGTCTAGACCAGCACCAAATATGGAAGGAATATCATCCAATGGATGTGGAAATCTTGGAAAACGAAGCTTCTCTCCACTGAAGCCTCCATATATCTAGCAGGATAGAGGAAGATTATTGGAGACAAAAGTCTAGATGCCTTTGTCTAAATTCTGTGGACAAAAATACTAGTTTCTTCCACAAGCAATATGAGGGTTGTAATCATTTCAAAGTTGTGAAGGAAATTCATAATCAAGGTAAATTTATTAAGTATTTTGAAGAAATTAAGCAATTCAATGATGAGCACTTCAGGAATATATATACTGAAGAAATACCCCCAACAACTATTCCAAGCCCTCCCGTTATAAACTTGATTCCCTCCATGATCAACCAGGAAAGTTATAGGGCCCTTACAACACCTATCTCGAAAAAATAAATAAAAAGGACTCTTGCTAGTATGGAGCCTAACAAATCTCCAGGTCCTGATGGATTCACAACCAGGTTTCTCAATTCATGTTGGAAGACAATTAGACATGATATTCAGAAAATGGTAATGAAATCCTAAGCTTGCAACAAGATCGAAGGAAGTACTAATTCAACTTTCCTTGCTATTGGAGGAGCTAGTCGGTAAGCCGACTAGAACGATAAACCGACTAAGTCGATCAGCCGATTGATTAGAGATTAGGTCAGCCACATAGGGTCGTGTCTGTTAACCCAACCAACAGGTATTTATTTGTAATTGTTTTGTCAATCATATATATTAGGCTGCTGAGCCAGATAAGAACTCAGTTCAGTTCTCTGTATTGTAGCGACCCTTTCACTATAATATAATCTGTTATTCTACCTATGTTCTTGTCTCTTGTCTTTGTTGTATTTGTATGCTTTTAATGTGTATTATTGGTAACCCTATGTGATCTGTGAGATTACAACATTGGTTCTGTTGCCGGTAGTACATATCTGAGATGAATACAAGCAGATGATATCAGAACAGGAGATTAAGGACTGGTGGGAGCATAAGGTAGAAAATTATTTGTAGAATTACGCATGAAGAAACAGATTAATGACCGCTCAAGCAAAAGAAAGGTTCTTTACTGAAACCCATGAGAAGTCTGTAGAATCGGTACCCCAGCTCTTGACAAAACTTCTAGATGAAAAATTGGAAGCGACTAAAGACCAACAACTACTAGAAAAACTGATTCGAGGGGGGAGGACAAACCTGTCGGAGTGGTTTAAAATGATCACCGATGAATTCTACGAGGAACAAGCTATAGAAGAAAGAACTTCGGTGGAATCCATTCAAAAGAAATTCTATACAGACCTTACCAAGCAATTCCTATGTTCCTTACCGACTTTGTTGTTCAAGTTCCTGATAGAAAAAGGAGTGGCTCATATTGTCGAACCTCATCCTTTAGTACGCGAACCGCCACAAAATACTAATTGGGCGGAGAAACAAAATAAGTGGGAGAAATTCATTGCTGAAAGGGAGTGGGAATATTTCCTAAGCAAGTAAACAGAACTATCCAAGTTTTCTAAAGCGTCGAGCAGGCTATGTGGGGGTAGCTGGTCATATGTCGGGGTAAAGTGGAGAGGATTCTAGTCGACTAAAAAGAGATACCATCACCAGCGATGAAAAGTTGTCCTGAAAAGGAAATCGAATGGACAGTGTCACACAAAGGTACGACGGATTTACAGAAAATAGAGAGAGAGAAGAGGCTGCAAACAAGGGAAGAAAGAAGAGAAAGAGCTATAGCCTTGCAAAGAGAAATGAATACTAGGGTGGCAAACCAAGAGAGAAATCCACCAGAGTCGGTTCATGACCGACAAGAAGAAGGTGTGGAAGAAGAAGCGTCACCCATGGAAGAATATTTGTGGATAGAGCAGTGAGAAGCTCTCCAAATAGAAGTTCCCCAGGAGGTAAGACCTCTATATCCAACGAATCCAAGTACCAGGATACAAGCCATTGTCTAAGAGGACCTCAGACTAAGAGATGGCGAGTTTGGTATATGGAGCTGACTAGACGACGAGATAAACAATGATAATCATCTACTTATCCGTCGACTAGAAGAAGGAAATTGGGTCACGATTCAAGCGTACCCCTCCAACCAAATTATCCACTTACTTTACCTGAAACATGAAGGAGCACCCCCCCTACCAAATACAGCTTTGGAGAATATAGAAAAATTGGACCTACAGACAAATAATTGCAGTTGGACATCGACAGGAGAATTCGACCCTGACTGACTGCTTGTCGGAGGAGAAACGACAAATAAAACAACCGACAAAAATGAGAGTTATGTTGACAACAACTCTGCACAAAAAGATAAACAAAACATCCCACTACCCCCACCACCACCCCCACCACCGCCACCTCCTAAAGAAGACAACGATAGCAAATCCGAAATGGGTCACGGATCAACGCATATCCCTCTATATGAGGGTGACGAAGATCCCAGATGATGTTGGTTCATCTGTGAGTCGACATGGGAGGCCAACCAGGTTACAACAGAAGACAAACAGATGGCACAGTTCACTGGTGCATTGAGGAAAATAGCTCTAACTTGGTATATGACATTTTCTGAGAGAACCCCCAATGCATCCAAGGCAGAAATTAAAGCACAATTTCTATCATTTTTTAAAACTCCAGATGCTAAACATCTGGCAGCTAAAAAATTAAAAACAACTTTGCAAAATCCAGCAAAATCCATCCGAGAGTACGACAAACGCTGGCAGGATCTTCTTAGCCAACTTAACTACATAATTGATGAACAATTGCTAATTCAGTGGTTCCTTGCAGGTCTTTCACAGAAAATTTGGCGGCATATAAGCCTGGAGACATTCAAGACATATGAAGATGCACTTACTAAATCCTTACAAGTAGAGATGGATGAAGACTTCCTGGCATATCCCACAGATAATAGATTGGAAGAGCAGCTCGAGATCATGCAGAAATATTTAAAAGAGCTAAACCTTAAAAGTCATGACATCTGGTGCACGAAATGCTCATCGACCGGACATTCAAAAGATAACTATCGACGGGATATCAATTGACAGGACATTCGATTTATGTAAACAAAGTTTTTTTGTGACATTTTCCAAGAACACAGAGAACACACGATGAAAGATTGCCCATTCAACATGAAGAATGGTAAAGCATCATGGTGTGCCATCTGTGAAACTAAAAATCATACCACTGTCGACTACCACCTGAATCTAAAAAATTGACAAAACTACCACACAGTCATGCAGAAAAATGAGAAACAAAACAATGTGCAAAATGATCAGAATAGTCAAAGGTACGAAGTTCGTCGATATGAGCGTCGGTTTGACAATTGACATGGAGGATATGGAGGTCAAGGTCAATTCTCTGGGAATCACAACAACTGACCACGTTGGCCCATCCAATGTTTCACATGTTACAAAGAAGGACACCGATATGCAGACTGTCCATACAAGGAAAGAACTGACTTAAAATTCTATACTAGTTGTGGAGTAGGGGATCACTCATTAGAGGATTTCCCTACTATGATTGAAAAACTAAATAAAAAGAATGTTAATGTCTTGTCATGCATACAAAAACATGATATTATCAATACAAAGAACTTGCATATTGTAACCCAACAAGGGACAAAAATTGGGAATGATAACCCACGAATAAGCAAAATAAAATAAAAGAATGATTATCCTGACCCAGTTAAACAAAAACAACTGTATAAAGATACAACAAATGTATTTAGAGAATTTGCTCGATAGGAAGAAGAGGATGATATTTGACAAGACACAGGAAAAGAGTTAATACACTTAGTACAAAAATATAAAACAGTATCTCAATTCATCGACTTATTGTATAAAATAAAACACAACAATAACACCAAAAAACAAACAAAGAATAACTGCATCCTACACCAAAAAGATAAAAGTGATGCCGACCCACTTATCGACCTAGAAATTTAAGGATACCATGTCTGAAAAGTTGTACTCAATTTCAGATCACAGGTAAATATTATGACTCGTGACACTTGGGAATAGTTAGGCAAACCTCAATTATACGAGTCAGGCATATACCTGAAACTAGCTTACCAAGGCCTAATTGAACCTATTGGAGTATGGAGAAATGTCAACACAACAATAAAAGGAATATCGACTAAAGTCGACTTTTAAATTATTGACCCTAAGGAAGGATCCAGCTCCTTCCCAGTGTTAGTAGGTCGACCTTGGGGAAGAAAAATGAAAGCATCGATATCCTTAGATAGAGAAATAATAAAACTAAAAGGAAATGGACAAAAGGTCATTGTACCTATTCATCCATCCCAAGGAGAACTTTGCGCAGAACCTATTGATGAAGAAGTTGACATCCGACAACTATATAAGATACAGAATAATGAAGATTACATGTAACCTAATGTCTACGGTGAAATTTAGTTAGGCAACCAAGATTCAGTAGGATACAATTCAGATGCGGAAATATATGATTGGGAAGTCGAGAATTACGAAACACAAACAAGAGGCTGCTGGACTATTCAAAAAGTGCAAAAAAAAACAATCCAACAATGCTTCTTGGTGTCCATCATCCCAAAATTATTTTAAAAGAAAACTAGGGAATATCCTACCTTGAAACCAATAAATATAAATAGTACACAAATACCAAGGTACAAAGAAAGATAATCACCAGTCATGCATATAGAACAAGTATCCATAAACATTGGTGAACATGGCCGACTACAAAGCTTAGTGGAAACTTTTACATGACAAGCTGCTAGATGGTGGGATACCCATCAATCAAGACTGCAGACATGGACAGCAGCTTCAACTTTCTTCATAGAAATATTTGGAGGGAAAAATTTAACCAATCAATCCCAAATACCTATGTTCATCCAAGGAAAGGATCTAGAAGACCACATAAGGACATGTGAAAAATAATGGAAAAGACTTGGGTATAAGGATGAACATACATGGGCACACCTGTTTCCATAAACGCTCTTCGACTTACCAAACAAATGGTACAAAATGGAAGAAGCTCAAGGTGAAACATTTCTATGGCATGAACTCAAAGAGAATTTTATCAAAGATTTCAAATTTACACTACAAGATGAGAATCTGGTCAAAATAGCAAAATAGATCAAAGCATTTATACAACGACAGAAAACAAAACCCTAAAATACAGCCGACCGACAATAAACTGTAATAACATACAAACCGGGACAATACCACAATCAACAAGACTACAGATGGAAAATGAAAATCTAGAAGGAAAAGCTTTAGATGGAATTCAAACCATGCCGAAATAACAAAACCAATTCGTACAGTGCTCAAAGTTGAGACAACCGACAAAGAATATATCAATCGAATGACTGCAGCAGACTTTCCTGCCACATTTTCACAGTTTAAGGAAGGGAGCTGACCAATCAATGTGTTGAGGCCTAGAAATTTGTAGGCAACAACAACAAGGGATTCTCCCCAGTCAACGTTCCAAACTAGCCCATGACTGTTTGGTGTAGGGAATTCGTCTGGTTTGCAGTCCGGCTATCGTAGGTCAGGTAACAAAAATAAAAAGGTTTTACCAGTTGCAGCCCGATCCGCCGTGTATATTTTTGTATTTTTTAGTTTTAAGTATGACATGCAAATGACTATCTAAAATGTAGATTGATTGAGAATGCAAGGCGCAGTCACAATGTGATGCGCAGGTTCTTACCTCTCATCTTAGGCTCTCTTGCATATAAATCACACACACAGCAAGAAATTAAAACTACCTACCTAACCTATCCCTAGGGAGAAAGATTGTCACTTATTAATGAGTAATGTATTTTGTGCATGCATTGTAATAAGAAATCACAGATAGCTGATACTTCTTTCAAACACATGAACATTGAAAGATATTTCAACAACCAGATAGCCAATTGTTTATGAACAACATTCATTACTCATAGTGGAAATTTCCATAAAATAAACCAGAGATCACTCATACAAGAACATAGGTTCAAAGAGTTAGAACGATCTCACAGTTAATGGACAAAAAGCTAAAAATGAAATAGTTCCTCTTCAACAAATCCATAGCATAACATTTGGACATTCCACCAAGCTTTCTCCAACAGGAAAACTGTAGTTATTTATTGCAAAAGGAAATAGTTCTTTTTACAATATGTCTTCACCAATCTAACTGGGAAAAAGTCCTCCTTCTTGTCTAGATACTCTATATTTATACTAAGAACAAAACTGTTGGGCTTCCCACACAATGACTCTTGGGCTTCCCCAACTCTTCACCTCCCACATTTTCTTTCATTAAGTGTTTACAATATATTACAAAGATAAAAAATGAATAAGTGTTAGGATTATTAATCCTCCCTTGTCCAAATTTGATCATATGTCTAAATCGGGAGTCATGTCTAAATCGGGAGTTCATCCAGTCTATTTATAGTCATTAGCACCATTGGGTAAACTTGACCTAATTGGGGCACATGTTTCAGTTACCAAAGTGTGGGGAACACTAATTGAGGCTCACTGCCACTTATTGCACTTGATTGCATAAGTTTAGGAGTCTCCTAGATCAATCCCTACAATTTAGGAAGCAACTGGAAGTGCCAAAACCAACCAAGGTCAGTTCACTTCAGTTGATGACTAGTCAAGCCAAGTTAGGAGTCAGTTACATTCAGTTCTAGCCCTCTACATTCAGTTAGCGCTAGGTTTAATTGATTGCACACATGTGGGGCGCTTTTCTCACCTACCACAGTCAGTTAACCATTAGTCAACACTAAATGTAATGCTTGGTTGTGTTTTAAAGCTCCTATGAACTCCAGTTATGATTTAGACAAGGACAGTTAACTACTGGGTCCTCCGATAGTGATTTAGACAAAGTCTTGGTTACCTACAGTCAAGTAGAGTCTAATCAATTCGAAATTCCTCATGTGGATTCGAATTGCTTGTGGCTATTAAAGCCATTTTACATTATTGTAATTATCATCTGAATTACTTTTTTGATTAATGAAAGCATTCATAGCTGCAAGATTTTTGCATTGTTTCATTCTTCAATTGCTGAGTAAATTGTGAGATCTTCTTTGTGAGTTGTGTATTTGTCTACATATCTATATGCTCAAATTTACATGGTATCAGAGCCTCGGTGGACAAGACTCCTCTCCTCCTCAGATCTCCAACCGGATCATTTTGTTTGTTTGATTGTGTGACAGGTTATCAGGTTTTCTTACAGCATTCGCTACAAGCAGCCTCTACTTCTCATTGCATTCGCTACAGCAGCTCAGTTCTTCCTATTACTTCGAAATGCATCATCAAATAGAGCCTCTCACTCCCTTCAACTATCACCAGTGGAAGGAAGACATGAAAGTATTGCTCCACACCAAGCATCTCTTCAGACTCATAGAAGAAACAGAGGAAGAGCCAGAATCAGATAAAGACAAAGCTAAGTACATGAACAAGCTTGATGAATCCATTGGACTCATGCAATTCTCAGTCTCTAGGGATCTTCAATTTCACATCCAAGACTTGGACACTCCCAAGGAGGTTTGGGACAAGCTTGCTTCCTTGTTTGATAAGCATGATGAGATGAGGATCCATCAGCTCGAAAATGATCTGATTACTCTTAATCCATCAGATTTCGAATCTCTAAATGAATTCTTCTCAAAGTTCAAGAACCTGATATATCAGTTGAAGCAATGCCAAGTGAAGAAGGATGAATATCAGCTCATTCTTGCTATTCTCACAAAGCTCAATTCAAACTACTCAGTCTTTGTATCCACCTTCCAAACAGCAAGGCTCACTACTCCAAATTGGAAGATGCCCACTCTTAATGCTTTCATTCAATCTCTTATTTCTAAGAATGATAAATTGATCCAAATGGGGATCATTCGATCTCCCAAATATCTAGCTCTTGTTGCAATAGGAGATAAGGTAGCGAATGACAGAGGGAAGCAAAGAGATGAGTCTAAACAGTCAAAAGAACCTTCAAGTTCGAAGAGAAGCAAGAAGAATGGAAAAGGCAAGGTCCTCTGCCCTTACTGTGGAAGGGGCTTCCATTCAGAAAGCTCCTGTATGAGAAGACAACTTGATGAAATAACACTTCTTTTGAAAAGGCACAACATTTCTGTACCTGCTAGTGCAAGGAAGGAAGACTCTAAAGAAGAAGAAGAAGAATACCCAAGGAAAGGACATGCACTGAAAGCTTGCTGCACATCAACACCTGCCTTCCTCATTGATTCTAGAGCTTCCAACCATATGGTTGCATCCATAGAATCATTCTCTGCTTTTCAGTCCTTTGATGGTCCTAGTATTCAGATGGGTAATAACAGTAAAATCCAAACCAAAGGGAAGGGCTCTATCCAACTTGAACATGGAAGGTTCAAAGATGTGTTGTTTGTTCCTTCCCTAGCTTCAAACCTGTTATCTGTCTATCAGATGACCCATACTGGATCTCCAAAGCGAGTGATCTTTGGTCCTGACTCAGTGGAGATCACAAATATCTCTACTGGGAGCATCATAGCAAAGGGTATTGCGAATCATGCTTCAAGAGCATATGATTTCTCACATTTCATGCCTCCTTCAGAACTAGTGCACTCTCAGCATCCACCTACAAGGGAAGGTAAAACCATTGCATCTACTTCTTTTACAGCTTCTACTAGTATTGCAGATCCATCTATATCAGTTTATGACATTAAGATTCAGGGTGACTCAGATCTAGATTCAGTCCCTACTTCCAAACTGGAAGCTAGGAAGATGACTGGAAACTCAACTGACACTCAGAAAGGAAAGACTCTTCGCTATGCCATACTATTTTTCCTCCTTCAGAGAGATGTAATAGACTTCCTATAAGATGCAATATGGCAAGGTCTCAGTCTTACTACATTCAGAAGAATGGATATGATCATACACCTCTTCATTCAGCAAGAGACAAAAGTTACATTCCTCCTTCCTTCCATCATCAGTTTTGGAGAAAAAGGAGAAGTCTACATGCCAGGCCCCAGAATATCTGTGCACAACACACCATGCATGCTGCTTCACTACCTCACAGAGATGAAGATTGCAGCAACATGTTTTCAATTTTTTCAAACTTGAGACCTGATTCTACCTGCTTAGATAGAAGGAGGGCTTTTCTCCCACGTGGTTTTTGCCCTAGCTTCTTGTATTGAGCAGTTACTTTATTTTACTTGATGTAATGGGTGACCTATGGTCTTAGTTACCAGGGCCCACAGTTTGTCCAAGTTAGCATTCAGGGGGGGTGTTAATATTATTAATCCTCCCTTGTCCAAATTTGGTCATATGTCTAAATCGGGAGTTCATCCAGTCTATTTATAGTCATTAGCACCATTGGGTAAACTTGACCTAATTGGGGCACATGTTTCAGTTACCAAAGTGTGGGGAACACTAATTGAGGCTCACTACCACTTATTGCACTTGATTGCATAAGTTTAGGTGTCTCCTAGATCAATCCCTACAATTTAGGAAGCAACTGGAAGTGCCAAAACCAACCAAGGTCAGTTCACTTCAGTTGATGACTAGTCAAGCCAAGTTAGAAGTCAGTTACATTCAATTCTAGCCCTCTACATTCAATTAGCACTAGGTTTAATTGATTGCAAACATGTGGGGCACTTTTCTCACCTACCACAGTCAGTTAACCATTAGTCAACACTAAATGTAACACTTTGTTGTGTTTTAAAGCTCCTATGAACTCCGGTTATGATTTAGACAAGGACAGTTAACTACTGGGTCCTCCGATAGTGATTTAGAAAAAGTCTTGGTTACCTATAGTCAAGTATATTCTAATCATTTCGAACTTCCTCATGTGGATTCGAATTGCTTGTGGCTATTAAATCCATTTTACATTATTGTAATTATCATTTGAATTACTTTTTTGATTAATGAAAGCATTCACAGCTGTAAGCTTTTTGCACTGTTTCATTCTTCAGTTGCTGAGTAAATTGTGAGATCTTCTTTGTGAGTTGTGTATTTGTCTACAGATCTATATGCTCAAATTTACAATAATATGATCATGAGGAGGGTCCCTCTTGACTATTCAAAAAATTCTTCCACGCTGAAGCTTCTAAGGCAATACTTTCAAATTCAGAAGGTTCTAAGAAACGAATATTTCGAACTTAGCAGCCTGATTTCTTATGACTTCTATTCCGGCTGTGCTTAGGTGAAGTTGTTCTTCTAACATCTGCACACTAACTACGGAATGATCTACTTCATTCCTCAGGGTCTTCTCATCTAAATATTTAATGTGTTGTATCCTTTGTTCATCTCCTTGATATATTCTTTGCAAAATCTCCAAAAACAGGCTGTGGTCTGGAAAAATATCCATTCTTTGCTCAACCTCTACCTGGCATCGATTATAAGTGATCAGAAGTCTCCTGAAGAATTCTGCACAAGCCCCTTTTGTCTTCTTAACATCCTTCTTGAATTCTTCGGTTGTGTTGATGGAAATCTCCAGTAAATCATAGTCTTTCCTTAGGTCTTGTTGATCTTTTGAAGGTAGATCGATAGGGATTTCTTCATTCGCTTCTAATCCCGCCATTCTTCATGTTAGGACTTCTAAGATGTCCTGCGATCTGTCAACAAAATATGAAGAGGTTTCTAAAATCTCTTCCATCTAATTGTCCACCTATAAGGCCTTGCACCTTTGTTCCTCTATGGCCATTTGTAGCTGGTGCATATTGCTCCTCTGTGCTAGGACGTGCTCCTTAAAATGATGAAGACTGACCTGTTGTTCCTTGTCCTTTTCTAGAGCTGCTATCAATGAGGCAATCTGTTCCTTAAGTTCTGCATTCTGCCCTTGAGATTTCCTCTCAGATTCCTCCAAGGTAGCCTTCTGTAGCTCCAACTCCCCTATTCTGCCTAGCAGCTGCTCCTTTTCTGCCCTCAACCCTTGACATTCTTGCTACACTTTCTCCAGACTTTCTTGGGCAGCCTCCATAGATATCTTCTCTACTTGGAGGTACTGGAGCTCCACTTTTGAAGACTTTATTTCTCATTGTATGTCTTCAAACTTTCTTTTCAACCTATTATTTTACTCTCTTTCTTTTCTTAGGGTATCTTTGAGCTGGGAAGAGGACTTCTTTGACTGTTCAAGATCAGTCATTATTCTATCCACATTGTCCTCGGAAGCATGGATCAATGCAGCCCCTACTCTGATAATGAACTTGGGGTCCTTGTCTGTCCCATATACTACAGATGTATCATTAATCATTTTATCGGACTTCCCCCCAGTTTCGACCTTTCTCTCAATCCTCTTTACTATCCTTTTCCTTTCCCTATCATAAAAGATAGTGTTGAAATCTGGTACCTCCTCCCCTTTCTTCTGCTCAAACGGGATTAGCCTAAGGGTGGGGACCATAGCCTGTCCTGGTGTGCTGCTAGCAGCCGCCTCAAGATCTTGAATATCAGGCTTCCCCAAGTCCTGAGCCTGACTGTCTGCTTATCAGAAGTTGATTGTTTTGTCACTGTCTCTGTCAGCTTTAGCTTTTCTGCTTCCTGCTTCTTCAGCTCCTCATCCATCTTTCTTTTCTTTTCTTCTTCCTCGCTCTTGGCAGCTTCTTCTACCTTTCTGGCTGTCTCTTGTGTAGCTCTTCTCTTTTCCTCCTCTTCTCCTTTGAGCTATCCTTTGGCCTCTTGTGCTAGTCTCCTAGCATCTTCATTTCTTTTTCTAGTTTCCTCCTCCTCTTCCTTTGCTTGCTCATCCTATCCTTTTCCACCTTTGGTGGTGATTTTCTTCTTAAACCTTCTTCTTAAGGCTGTTATATTTTGTGCACTGCGGAAAATGGATTCCTCTTTGTCCTAGTGGCTAGTGTATTCAAAATGTACATTTTCCTCTTTGCAGTGCTCTGCAACCTTATTCCAGGAATCATTCCTGTGGAAACGCATTTACCCAAAATGGAATTTCCCCAACTCTTCCACGAATTCATCGACTTTCTTCACCCTAGCAAACTTGTAGCTTCCCAACCTGAATGGAAAAGGAGGGTAAGCCGCTTTCTTATGTTCGAACATAAATCTCCCTATGCCATCTAAAAAGACCTGTCTAACTGCCTCTTTATGGACTACATAGTCAGTGGCATACTTAGGTAGTAGTGATGGTGCTCTAGAGCATCCAAACATTTTGAAATATAATCCATCCTCATTCAAGTAATAGTCTGCATATTTTTCAATCACCTACAATGCCTACACCTATGCTTCTGGTAAGTGGTAGGCTAGAGCCACATACCCAGGGCTATAAGCGGCATAACCCTATTTAGCAACATTTTCCAAAATCATGGTGGTTACATCTGCCCTGGGTAGAATCCACCCAATCACCTCTGAGCATGGAAAGAGCTCAGGTCCAGTAAAAATTTTCATCAAGGAAGATCTCTCTATATTGGCATAGATGGTTTCTTCTTCAAAACCTATGTCAGGTACTTCTCGGCGCATTATCAATCTGTAAATTCCCCCCCATTGATATTCGGGTTCCACACCAACTATGCATTTGGTGTCCTCGTAGGTGTATTCAACTTTGGTAACGATTTTGACTTCGGGTTCCTCTTCAACTACGGGAGCCTTCTTCTTCTGACATTTAGACATCTTGAATTCTGAGGAATTTCCCTGTCATATACAGGAATTTCTTTTAGGTTCTGTTGGGTCATTTCCAAATAACATTCAAAGATAAAGACAACAATATAAGCGTTTTACCTCATCTATGCTAAACATGAGTGCAACTATGAAAAATAAGCAAACAATGTTCAAAATCAAATGTTCCTGTCCAAAGACTAAAACCAGCTCATGCCCAACAATTTATGGATTTACTTAGAAAAGCATGGGTTTTCTAAAACGATGAAAAGTCCTCTTCCTAATGCTGAATAGAAAACAGTTTCAAAAACCCCCTCTCAGCGCTGTGGATTACAACGTTACACGGTGCCTAATCTCAAGTGAGGACATTGCAAGTGGTAGCGCACTAGAAGATAAGGGAAAGCTAGCTTGCTGTAAAAATGCTCACTTCATGGTTTGAATAGGTAATGCACTCGAAACCTAAACTGGGTCAAGGTTCATCTTCGAGCTTGAACAGTCTCACCCTAAGCGAGAAGTAAAAACAACATCGTAGTCCTAATTCATGAAGACGAGGGTGACCGAACTGTGGAACCAGACTCACGGCATCCTGGCAGAAAACCATGAAAATGCCCCCTCGGACGGCCACACGCAGACTGGGGGAAACTGGTGCGGACAGCGTAACGACCGTCTGCACTAGTTTCCCCAGCAATCGAATGCAGTTTGCAAAACCTCAATAGCCGTGGGAGTCATCATAAAAAAACTAAGAAACCCCCCACCGGGCAGCCATATTCTTAACTCGAAAATATATACAGGTCGAGATGGGAAAACCTAGGAAAACACTAACCGTGGAGACAGCAAAAGTAGTTCGACCAATCAAATGAAATGGTAAAACGAGCATAAGGGCCTACCTAGCACTGTGCTGCGCGACTGGTGGAGGAAAACCAGTGAACTTCCATGGCGGAGCCACCTAGGAGCGAAGGTACTGACAGTGAAAATCTTGGTCCGCTCGAGCGAAAATGATAGCACAAAGAAAAATCCAAAATAACAATAAAAATTGAAACACCCCAAAAACCACTATATATACGTCGTGGTCAACATGCAATCGGCAGGAAAAATTATATCATCAGACGGTAAAAAGGCTATGGGATCGGCGACCAAGGTATTATCTCCTCTGCAACGACGAATGAAGAAAACATCAGAGCGCCCGCAATGGTGTTGGCGGGAGAAACAAATCAGCACTCGCATCAGAGTTCACGAGACTAAGACCTCAGGTCAATAGATGGTTAGAGAGCCGTAACAGTGAAAACATAAAGAGAATGAATTCTGCATACCAGCAAAATCGGAGTCAAAATAAACATGCATCAAGCGAATAAATATCGACCAAGCGAAACAAATAAATCAAACTATCGGAAGCATAGTTCTTTCTAGATCCGCAACGGTGAAAGTTGAAGAGAACCAAAGACCTACGAAACAACACGGCGGTGTCGAAAAAGGATGAAGCAACTCTCAGACAACTTCGCAGAACCATTTCTACAACTGCGGAAAACGTACAGACAAAGGTCCCGACGGGATTTCAAAATAACTATCGATGAAGAAAAATACATCGGACACCAAATACACTTGACCTCGGACTGATGTCTGGTTCTTTTACGCAACGGTGGATGCGCCGATGACTAGACTCCCAACTCAAAAGTCCAAAACACTTTCAATGGCGAGGTAAAATTAATTCAAACATTAAACAAAACCAAAAACTGAGCAAAAAACGAATTAAAGGAGGGTCCCAATGTTTTTTGAATTTTGGGAAATAGTTGTAGCTACAACACAATGAATCCAAAGCACCAGAATGGCTAGATGCTAAAGTCAAAACTAAAGAATTCAACATCTCAAGTGATGACCGACCAAAAATGGATAAAATTGGAGACTACTGGAATGAAGAACAAAAGGCAGAAATAGTGAACTTATTAAAAGATTTTCAGGATGTATTTGCCAGAGATTACAAAGATATCAAAGGTTTAGTCCATGAAATGGGTGAAATGAAGATCGACATTGAACCTGATATACGACCTATAAAGAAAAGACCATATAAAGTAGCTCATAAATACAAAGAGATAGTCAAGAAGGAGATTGATAACATGCTTGCAGCAGGTATTATCTACCCTATTGACCAATCAAAATGGGCAAGTCCAATGGTTGTTCAACCAAAGAAACACGATCCAACAAAGCTAAGAATTTGTGTCGACTTCAGAGAGATAAATAAAGTTACATTAACAGACCCATTTCCAACTCCTTATGCAGATGAAATATTAAATGAGGTTGCAGGACATGAATGCTACTCGTTTACAGATGGATTCTCAAGTTACAAACAAGTACCAATAGCCAAAGAAGATCAGAAAAAGACAACATTCGTATGTGAATTTGTCCCAGCTTTTGGACCAAAAAACATACCTGTGGTATTTTCTAGAATTGTGGTCAAAACATTTCAAGAATATATTACAAACAATGGCATTATACTTTGATGATTGGACAATATACTATATGTTAAAAGATCACTGCAAATGGCTAAGGCTTATGTTGGAATGATGCTGACAAATCCAGCTATCTTTGAACATCAAGAAGTGCATATTTTTTACCCCCATAGGGATATTGTTAGGACACATTGTCTGGAAAGAAGGCATTAAGGTCGACTTCACAAAAATAAAAATTATCCTCGACTTAAAACCACCAGTGAACCCGAAACAAGTCAGGGTATTACTTGGTCATACAGGATATTACAGAAATTTCATAAGATACTATTTAGACATGACCTACCCTCTGGAAGAATTATTAAGAGAAGATAAGGAATTCGACTAGACAGAGGAATGCAACATATCATTTGAAAAACTAAAAAGAAAGCTAGTCGAAGCACCCATCTTAAGGTTTCTAAACTGGTTGACTAAATTCCATGTACACATCAACACATCAGGCCTAGCAATAGGAGCAATCCTAACTCAACCAGGAGACGATGGAATGGACTACCCTATAGTTTACAACAACATAAAATTAAATAAATCAGAAAGAAACTATTCGACAACAGAAAGAGAAGCATTAGGAATGGTCTTCACACTACAAAAATATCGACACTACCTACTAGCTAATCCATTTATCTTTTATACCGACCACCAAGCACTAAAATATCTCATAAATAAGCCTTTACAACATGGGAGAATCTGTCGATGGCTACTTCTATTCCAAGAATCTGAATTCGAATTCGTTTTTAGACCAGGAAAATTAAATGTCGGTCCCAACCACTTATCTCGAATCAACACAGGAGAGGAACCGACAGGAGTCGAAGATGACTTACCGGATGCACTTTTATTTCGAATAGAAGCAGTCCCAGCATAGGTAAAAGAAATAACTCAGTTTTTAGAAGATCGAAAAGCACCAGAAAGCATGAGTACGAAAAGGAAACAAATCTTAGCCATGAAAGTTGCACCATATAGCCTCATAAATGGATTCTTATATAAAATGGGGTTGGACGACATCCTCAGAAGGTGTGTACTAGAACATGAAAGAAATAATATAATGTATGAAGCACATTATGGAACCGCGAGAGGACATTTTCAAGTAGACACAACTGCCAAGAAAAGCCAACAATCAGGGTTATGGTGGCCGACACTTCATAGAGACTATAAAAGGTTTGTAAGCCAATGTGACAGATCTCAATGATTGGGTCGACCTCTGCCTAGTACAAAAATTCCCTTGATATCAGTAAACCCAAGATTGACATTTGAAATTTGGGCCATCGACTTCATAGGACCATTTCCCATACAAGCAAAAAGAACAGGTGCAAGGTACATAATAACTGCAGTCGAGTACGTAACCAAATGGGCAGAGGCAGAACCACTCGACACATGTTCCAATGAGATAGCTGCCAAATTTATCTATGAAAATATCATTACCCGATTTGGATGTCCACTAACCCTAATCAGTGACCAGGGAACACACTTTATTAATAAAACTATTAAAACACTAACAGATCAGTTCCAAATCGACCATCGTCGGAGTACAACTTACCACCCTTAGTCGAATGGAGCAATTGAAGCATTTAAAAAAAATTAACAAAAGGACTAACAAAAATATGTAACACTGACAAAGATGACTGGGATGAAAAGATACCTTTAGTACTATGGGCGTACAGAACAGCATACAAGCGTTCAACCGACCAAACACCATTTCAACTAGTTTATGGACAAGAAGCAGTAGTTCCACTACACTTTCGACAACAGACACCTATTATCACAGAGATTTTACATGTCGATGTCGAACAAGGACGAAAGGACCAACTGATGCAATTAAGTAAACTAGAAGAACACCGATTGATCGCTCTACAACATTAAGAAATCCAGAAACAACAACAAAAAGCATAGCACGATCGTAACATCAAAAACAAAAACCCGTCGATAGGGGACCTAACTTTACTATACAACAGTCGAGTAAAAGGGAAACCCAAAAAGCTACGTATAGAGGGGATGGGACCCTATGTTGTCGAAGAGATTCATGCCAACGGATCAGTCAGACTAAGGACGTTACAAGGCATAGTATTTCGGAAACTAGTTAATGGTTACCGACTAAAGTTGTACAGAAAATAAACAAGTTTTAAAAAAAAACATATAACGACCATAACGGTTAAACAAAAGCTATACAAATCTGAAAAATCCAAAAATCAAAATAGATCCGATATCTATAAAAAAGTATGACAGGGAATTAACACTTCGACAACCGACATCATGCCCATCGACATAATACCATCGACCGCTCACATGATCGACACCGACCAACAACCTCTAAAGTCACATCACGCCTTCATGACTACGAGCGCCAAAATAAAATCACCATTAACGCAAAATCGAGTGCTCACGCTGAACCATCACATTCGCCATTAATACACCCCTCGACAAAAATGTTAAATGCATCAACTATAAATACTGGACCGCAAAACGATCAGTTACAGTATTTCAAACAAAGAGAGCAACTTGGAAACCAGAATACTGAAAGCCGAGAATATCGAAGTAAAGTCGACCAACAAACTGATAGAATGGTGCCAAAACAAACCAGAGCTGCAGCCAAGTTTAAAGAACTACAAACTGTGGAGACACCATTAATAAGGAGACTAAGAAATATCAAGAACGCTAAGGTTCAGGAGAGCTCATGGGAGAAACTATGGGCTGAGATCAAAGAATGGGCCTATGTCGACAAAAATCCTATAGCAGCTGCAGAGAAAATAAATCACGGTACTATTGTGAACTACATAAACGCACCGTTCATGGCCAGTTTTGGAGGCACAAAGGAAACAACAGTGAAATTCATCATAAGCTGATACCACAACGACAGATTTTATTTCGACAGACCAGTCGAGATCTCCGGTGAAGTAATCTATAAATTGACTAGTTTATCAAACCAAGGTGACCCAGTACCAGTCAGCATAAAAGAAGGGCTGGTAGAGGAACTAACTGGATCATCATCGGGAAAAAACTCAAAAGGGCTAATGATTATCCAAATACAAGCCCTAACACCACAAATTGTGGCTAAAATCATAGCCACTAGGCTTACACCAACATGTCAAGGAAGAAACCTAAAACTAGATATGTTGGAGGTAGTGGATACCATTGCCAACACAAGGAAAGACTACAGATGGGATGAGTACATCGCCGACATGATCAAAGGCATCTGTGAAAAATGCCAGGAGTTGAAAGGGATTATAAGGTTCCCATACCTTATGATATGGATAGTCATGTATTACTTGTGTCCTGTTGGGGACAAGCAATTTCAAGAACCCATATGTGGAGATTCAAACCATTTGCCCAAACTGGAACAATGAAGGAACTAGCAAAAGGCAAAGTGTTGTTGGAAAACTGGTTCCAACAGCTAAAAATCCCTACGACTAGATGGAGGGTGCCCCAGAACATCTGACGAAGTCTACCCAAAACTGCCCACATACAGTTAGAACTTGACCATACCGCAGTATGGTATATGCAGGGTGCCAAGGAAAAAGCAAAGACTCTCGACTACTACCTAATAGTTGAAGAGATCTTTCGGGAGCTAGCTCGACAATCAAGTACAAAACTATTGATACCAGCAAAGGCCAAAGAGATAGACCTATCAATAGAGGATCCACTAACAGACCAAGAAAAAGAAGAAGATTATGAGCTTCGATTACACATCAGCACATTTGTGTCGGAGGAGACACCAGCAGAAGGCATCAGTTGACTACAAATTACAATTAAACCGTTGACAACCCAAAGGGAAGAGACACCAATAGAATAGCAGGTAACCAATCAAGCTGAATAAAGCATCATCTTGTCTCAACAACAAGGGGGATAAATAGAAACTGAAAACCCCAAGTATGCTATAACCAAAGAAAAAATACACAAACTGTCGAAGGAGATAGCAGCCTCGAGGAAAAGGAAAAGAAGCCAGGAGTAGGAGCAGGGGAAAGGAAAACACAAGATTATCATCGTGGAATCATCAGAAGATGAAGATAAATTAGCAGCAACAGTGGTTGACATCATCGAAGACATTGTTGCGAATAAAATCCCGATGGAAGCACAGTTCCAAAAATTTGTCGAAGCGGGAGCACGGTAGGGTCGACCGAAAAAGGAAAAAATCACAAATACCTCAACGGCCGAGAATGTTGTTGATCTCATGTCTACATCCCCACCCCCGTCTCTAACCAAAATAACCCAAGAAACAATTCCAGAGCCTCCTACCATAATTCCAATCGACATATGAAAGAATGCTATGCCGAAAAACTTAAAGGAAAGGTTCGACCGAGACAGAGACTTCTAGGCATACATCAAAAAATTGCCTGAGTTACTCACCTCGGTACAGAATATCACCACCAAGTGCCCTTTGTTCGAAGCTGGTGGATCTAAACTGCCCACTCCTCAACCTGGACAAGTACCCCAGAAGCCGAGGACTGTTGCAATTTTTAGTTTGACATTTCAAAGAAACCACGATAATCAAGCTGAAGTTGTCGCAAGTTAGACTACACCCATCATTCCAACTAACCCCAAACCCTCCCCACCATCCATTGAACCAACAAGAAATGAGGAAGAAGAGAACATGGAAGAAATAAACCGAGAAATCGACGAATTGTTCTCCGACCTTCAGGAAGGTTCACCTCCACAAATTCATGATCCAACATCTGACCACATTCCCACCACTCTAATCACACTCGACCATTCACCATCACCATCACCATCACAACCACCATCTCCAACCCAAAACCTGCACCCGAACCATCTGCATTAGAGCCACCTCAGCCACAACCTTAAGTACCAACAACCTCTGTATTTGGACCCTTTGTACAAAATCAACCAGATACACACCCAGCTGAAGCACTCATCCAACCGACCCAACTAGAAATGCCCCCGACCACTACAGGCTGACAACCAGACAACCCATTGCCGAAAAACCTGACTCTCACAGGTACACAAGTACAAAAGCAAGCAGAACAACAGAAACACAAAAAGAAAAAAGATAGAAAGAAGAAGGACAATCCAACCCAAAAAAAAGGGTCCACATCAGTCAACTTGGGTCGACCATTGCAGTCGACACAACCAAGCTGAAAGATGGAGAGTTGGGACAACTTCTGGAAACCATGTCCATCGAAGCAAAGATAAGGATCCAGAGTAGACGCAAGGAGCTCGACAACAACGAAAGAGAACAAGTAGAGTTCCTAAAAAAATGCAGAAACCTTGCACAGTCTGTGATACCAAAACCAATAGAGGTTGACACCGAAAAGCCGCTGGAGAAATCCTATCAACTGTTTGAGAGAGTGGTGTCAGCACTACAGACACAGATGCAGACCACAAAAGAGGAGCAAAAATAAGAAACAGATTGACTGCTGATGCAGTAGCACACAGCTTTCTCTGAAGCATACAGAGTACTACATGATCACATGGAGGAGCCAGTCATTACAGAAGGAGTACTCCAAGACTGGCCTGCTTATTTGGGAAAATCTTCTAGCAGACACGACAGACCCGACAAGACATCCAAGCACTCGAGAAGAGGAAGAGCACAAAAGAAGCACTCAGGAGCACCATTGAAAATCAAATCATGCTTGAGACAAACAAACTACAGAAGCTCGAGCGACAAGCACACTAGTGGGTACAACAGGAAATTCTGGGCTTGGACAAACTAGATATCATCTACCCACAAATGAAATGACTTCTGGAGATGGCAAAAGAAAAACACCAGTTTTTGGGTCCCGACATGGAAAGGATAGTAGACCTTTCAATTCAAGAAAATATGTCGACATTGTCAAGCCTTACAACATTAACAATCGACATCCAAAAAGTACTTCAAAGTTGGAAAGAATTCCAACATCAGCTAGCAGTGATAGCTGAAGCAATTGTCGAAGTCTATGTATAGAAAATACCAACTATCAGACTTCACAACCCATGAAAGTCGAAACATAGCAATAACTACTTAAGACATGTAATGCATTTTTTTGTACCTCCCTATTCTTTGGGATGAAGAACAATTTTGTTCATGGGGGAGATGTTGGATGAGCTAGTCGGGAAGCCATCTAGAACGATAAACTGACTAAGTCAATCAGCCGACTGATTAGAGATTAGGTCAGCCACATAGGGTCATGCCGGTTAAACCGAACCGGCAGATAGTTATTTGTAACTATTTTGTCAATCATATATATTAGGCTGTTGAGCCAGATAAGAACTCGGTTCAATTCTCTGTATTGTATGGACCCTTTCACTATAATATAATATGTTATTCTACCTATGTTCTTGTCTCTTGTCTTTGCTGTATTTGTATGCTTTTAATGTGTAGTATTGGTAACCCTATGTGATCTGTGAGATTACAACACTTTCCCTCATTCCAAAATAATAAGGGGCCATCTCTTTTGATCGGTTTAGACCTATTTCTCTCTGCAACCTTGGCTATAAAATAATTACCAAAGTCATAGAAAATAGGCTCAAAGGTGTCCTCTCCCACATAATCCTTGAGAATGAAGGCGGTTTCATAAAAGGAAGGAACATTGCAGATAACATCATTCTCATCCTAGAAGTTATTCACTCTGGTCTCCAACCTCATGAAAAAGGTACGGTCGTCAAGCTTGACTTAGCTAGTACTTTTGAGAGAGTTAGACATGAATTTATGTTCTAGGTTTTGCTCCAAGGTGCCTCGTGGAGCTAGATCAATTATAGAAAAATTCAAATTTATGGGTGGAATTGCAATCCCAAAGAGATGTCTTATATCACCAGATACCTAGGAATAGAAGGAAGGCCTCAATGGTATGCTTTTAAATATTTAGGTGTGCATATTTTTAAGTCTACCCCGAAGTCCTCCAACTGGCTCCCAATAATAGACAAACTAAAAGCTAGGATCAACACTTGGGGATCCTCTTGGTTAAATCCTACAAGGAAAGTTGTGTTAATCAAATATGTCCTTTCCAGCATTACCATTTACCAATGTTCCATCCTCATGGCCCCAAAAGGTGTAATCGCTCATATTGAAGCTCTTCTAAGGAAGTTTCTTTGGAAAGGAGGAAAACAAAATGAAAGAAAAATATCGTTGGTAAGCTGGGGGAAAGTTTCAAAGCCTCTGCCGAAAGAAGGACTTCAAATGCGGGACCTTTGGGCACAAAATATTTCCCTTGGAGCCAATATCCTATGGAATATAATCACAGGTAGCACTTCTTTGTTTAAGAAAGCGTTGTGGAAAAAATACTTTTATGTAAATTAGTTAAGATGTCTTGATAATCCTCTTGTGGCAAGAAAATGGTCTCATATATTTTATATATGCTCAAGGGCCCATGGTTTATTTTCATCCGATCTTACTTGGATTCCAAGAAATGGAAAGCACATCAAAATTTGGGAGGACTCTATCATGGGAGACCCACCCCTTGATCAACGTTATGGTATTGATCAAATTAAAGGATATTTGCGAAGACAAAATATAGCCACAGGCTTTGGGACATTTCAGATTGGAACACATATATTTTAAAAACTTGGAAAAAGTGGCACATTCTAGACTATCCCCCTCACCTCCAAGAGGAAAAATATTCTCTGCTATCCCATATTCAAGGGAAATATTCAATTTCGAGGAAATCTAGGGATACTCGAGGGTGGGGGAAAATGACGGGTATTTACTCCACATCTGTTGGTTATAAGATTATTAAAAATTCTCTGCATGTTCCTGACAACCCAACAATTTAGAAAATCGTTTGGAAAGTAAAAAGTCTCCCCAAAATAGATTTTTTTGTCTGGACCCTGGCCCATAATAGGATTCTAACTGGAGACAATCTAAAGAGGAAAGGATGGAAAGTCCCTACTATATGTCATTTCTTTCTTACTAATGAAGAGTCAGACGAGCATTTTTTACTCTCTTGTCCCTTTACTGAAGATGTTTGGAAAGTGACCCTTCTCGGCTAGGTTGGTTCAGTTCAACTCCCTGAAAGAATTCACTCTATCCTAATCAAATGGGATTCTTTGTGTCCTTTATATAGTTTAAAAAATGCTTTGATTAAATCCTTCTATTTTACTCTTCCTAAATTTATCTTATGGAAATTATCGTTGGAAAGGAACTACCGCATATTCAGAGGGAAATCCTCCTCTGTAGAGAAGGTTGTCACCAAAATCACCAGTTTAATATGATACTGCCTTAAATTTCTCTAGAATGACTCTTCTGGCTTCCCTCTCACTCCTTCTGAAGAAGCTTTCCTCCACAATCTCTCTCCATATTTACCAAGCGCAGCTATAACTCTCCAGAAAAACTGTTCTCATGGGAATTAAGGATAGAATAATATGAACTTGACATATGGATGATCAACTTACAAATAAACATCCTTTTATTTGATGGAGCATCGAAAGGAAACCCAGGGGAGGAAGGGGGAGGAGGGGTTCTCATCACCCTAAATGGATTTCAAGAAACAATCTACTCTTGGGGACTAGGAGATGAAACAAATAATGTTACTGAAGCCCTTTCCCTTTGGAAAGGTCTCTGCTAAGATAGAATTCAAGATATCGAGGAAATAATTGTGGTCAGTGACTCAATATTAATTATTCAATCTATTTCTACCAATTCCCTTCCTTCTTAGTTGCAGATTCAATAGTTTATCAAAAATATACAAAGCCTCACCAATTCCTTCAGGAAGATCGATTATTTTCATGTCTAAGAAATCTAAATGGCAAAGCGGATCAGGCTGCAAATGCCACCTCTTCCCTAAACATAGGTGCTCTAGTGATTAATGGATTTATCTCCTCCTGCCAAATACCATAGGAACAAGGCAAATGGTCCAAGGGTCATATCCCTAGCCCCATCCACGTGGAGCCATCTTTTCCTACCCTTGGCTCCTGGCGCATCTCTCCTCCACTTGTCGGATTTGGGTTGCTGCATGCGACCAACTCCTCGGATTTAAGAAGGACGGGTCGTACCCATCCTACGTCTCGTCTAAAACTATTAAGATAACTTGCATGATTCTTGATCCTAGTCATGTGTCCTTTGTAGTCCCTTCTTCATCTTGGGAGCTCGTCGAAAGATCCAGGAAATTATGAGCGCCAAGGGTGATGTTTTAGAAGATAGCTAGTTCCCAATTCTTGTTAGCTCGTAGATACCAAGAAAGAAACAAGGTCAAATTTATTAGGGTTTTGACTTCCTTTGTATTAATGGATACCTCCTCTGAATCCACGGCTTCCTCTAATCCTGTCCAATATGTTGCGGCCGAATTAAGGGAAATTAGTAAGAAAATCAAGCGGCAAAATCGTTTTCTACATTAGATGGACATTGGAGGGAAGCGTTTGGAAATTGTTGCCTGTGACATTTCTCATCCATGGGAAGAATTCACTTGATCCATCTCTCATACAGAGCAAGCAATGACAGGAATGCTCACAAAGCTGGAGGTCAGGTTCAATAAGTTGGAGCTAAAGGTGAAAAAATTGGAAACCTCTGCATTTAAAGGTTTGTCATCTCAACATGTCGGATGAGGAAAGTAATCTTGGACTCCCCAGGGAGATTTTTGCATTTTTGTTTTCTTTTTATAGGTGTGCATAGAAAGCATCTAGCGAATTATGGCTCTTAGTAGTTTTTTTCTATCTAAAACTTCATGTGTAAAGGAAGTTTTTTAGTTGGGTTGGGTGGAAAATTTTTGTGTATGGGAAATAGTAAGTCAAAATTATAGTAATTTGAATGTTTTCTTCTAATGTAAGTGATTAATTTTGTGGCTCTTATTTAGTGGTTACATCACTGATATACTAAGACAAATATAACCGTTCTTGTCCAAAAAAAAAATCAGGGTTTAAGAGGGAGATGAGCACTCCCTGCAATCCACAACAAAATGATGTTGCAAAAAGAAATAACATGAAAATAATGGAAGCAATGAAAGCCATGATCCATGATAAAGATCTTCTGATGCACTTATCGACTGAGGCATCAAGAATAATAGTCTATGTGCATAACATAACATCACATCATGTATTAGAGAAAAAGACACGAGAAGAGATATTCAACAAGAGAGAAACCAGAAGTCAATCATATTAGAATATTTGGTTTCCTAATATACATGCATATTCCCAAAGAGAAGAGAACAAAAGTCTGATGTGAATATTTATTCACTTCACACAATCAATATTACTAGAACACCTAGAATATTCAATAAGCCATTAATAGGACAAATATATATTGATGATTGGATAGATAAAAAGATGTTTTACAAGAATTAGTGTCGGGTATTTTATACCCTAAGTGGTAAGGGGGGGTGAATTTTCAAGTTACCTCTTGAGTAATTAATTAATTACCCTAATTAGTCTACTGAGTATTAAATGTTAATATTTATAAAATTTATATTCGTTACATTGCCTTCCCCTTAAGGGTAGATTTGTCCTCAAAGCTTGTATCGACAACAATGTCTGAATTCCCTTGAACTATTGTCTCGAGATCCGTTCCTTTTTGTAATTATGACACTTGATGAAATGAGACGATACGAGTTATGGATTCCCAAGGAGAATTGTTGCATCTTATATGTTGTGGTCCATCCCATATCTTCTTTTATCAAATCTATGAGATCATTTTGTGGAACAGGTCATTTCAATTGTTGCTTAGCATGTTGGTATTTTCGCCTGTCAACATAATTCTTCTGTGAGTGTTTGTTTTGATCCTGTTGTTGGTCAAAATAATGATTATAATTAGGATGTCTATAAGGTGTATGTGTTGTTTGTTTTTCTTTCTTTTGGACTGCAGCGAGGATTGTCTTCACTTCCTCGATTTGATTTTTGGATGCATTTTCCTAGATTTGTGCTTCTTGGATCTCCAATATATTGTTATGATTCTAGATCTTTTCGATTCTTTCATCTTGTGACTTTTTTTCAATTTATAATTTCTTTATTTGATTCTCTAGTTCCTGATTACGATTATTTAGACACTGGTTTTCTTCTTGCTTTTCCAGTATTCTTCCTTCAAGGTATTCACCCGAGTGTTCCTTCTTGCTACTGTTTTTCAATTTTTTTATATTTGTGATCAATGTTTTGTTATGATTTCGTAGTCAATAAACCTCTTCAGTGTTGCTTGATAACACCTTGTTTCCTTTTGTCAGTTCTAACTTATGTGTCATCTTACTGTTGTCATACTGCTGCTAGAGTTTTTCTTTTTGTTGTTGATGATGACATAACTATGTTTCCTGATTTTCTAACTTCATCCATACTTGCACCAATTCATCATAGTTTTCCATGATGATCTTGTTTAGATGATTTATTTCTTCTTATAAATCATTATCGTTTCCATTGTTAAGTTTTCATATGCTAGACTAGATTCAATAGTATTCAATTCAAATATCACAGCAGCATATCAAGAATCACTGATAGAAACAAAATAACAAGATGGACACATCATTTATCCTGGGAAACCCTCAAGGGGAAGAAAACCCAACAAAAAATTCCTTTGTATAATATGTATAAAAGACAACCAAAAACAATTGTTCTCCTCCTTATGTTCTCTCTCTCTCTCTCTCTCTCTCTCTTATGTGCTACATAAGTGAGTGAGTCTATGTTCAAATAAGAACCACATCTCCTCTATTTATACTAATTGTCAATTGACTGTTTGCACTAGACAAGTTGGCCCCAATAAACTGTCTGGGCTGACTTCACCTAGGAATACACAAGAGGAGCCTTTACCTCATGACTCTATGATGAACAAATACAATAGTAACACCCCGTCGGAGGAATAATAACATCTCCCTTGGGTTAAATCCATAAAAATACATTTAGAATATCCTTTGAAGTTACAATATTTCAACACTCCCCCTTACAAGAAGGTTATTCTACTAACAACATCATCATAGACTATAGGAGAATAGAGAGACAATTACAACAGTACATTGAGGATATACATCTATACGTCATAGGAATTTTTTCACAATTACTAACTTGGAACAGTTACTCTTCATATTCTGCATCACATTATCACTTTATCCTTACTTTGCAGCAACACATCGATCTTTCGATCCTTTGTAGCAGCACTTCGATCTTCTAGATCCTTTGCAGTAGTACTTCGATCTTCAAATCCTTTTTAGTGGAACTTTGATATTCTGATCCTTTGTAGTACTTTGATCCTTTGAAACAACACTTTGATCTTCTCAATCCTTTGCAACATCACTTCGATCTTCTCGATCCTTTGCAACAGCACTTTGATATTCTCGATCCTTTGCATTGGCACTTTGATCTTTTGTAGTAGCCTTCTGATCTTCTCAATCCTTGTAGCAACACTTTGATCCTTTTTTATCCTTTAGCAGCACTTCAATCCTTTGCAGCAGCACTTTGATCCTTCTTGATCCTTTGCAACCGCACTTCGATCTACTTGACCATTTGTTGTTGTACTTCGATCTACTTGATCCTTCATCGCCATGCTACCTGCAGTACACATGATCTATTTGTGGGATGATCAATACCGATCACTTTAGGACATAAGTCCAAGGAATATGTAATCCTCCATCAGCATGATCAATGAAATTGATCCACTGAATCATATACAACTAAATGCAAATCTCGACCACACCCAGTGCCAGCCCTATCATCTGTGAGGACTCATCGTAGACCATCCATACCACATAGGTTAGGACCACTCACAAGTGAGTGTTATACTACGGTATCTACACTCACGTGTAGGCATACTCTACCAAGTAACAGTATTGTCTGTAGAGCATATCTCAATTGCATACACAATGTTGGCACATCATAGAACATCCATACCACATAGGTTAGGACCACTACCAAGTGAGTGTTATACTACGTCGTCTGTGAGGACTCATCATAGAGAATCCATACCACATAGGTTAGTACCACTCCCAAGTGAGTGTTATTCTATGGAATCTACATATGAATGTAGGAATACTCTCCATACAAGAGTATTTTTTGCATAGCAGATATCGACTGCATACACAATGTTAGTCCTGGCGTTTGTGAGGACTCATCGTAGAGCATCCAAACCACATAGATAAGGACCACTCCCAAGCGAGTGTTTAATATATGGTATCCACAACTAAATGTGGGTCCTCTCCATGAGAGTAACATATTATAGGTCCATCCTTAGCTAGTAAGGACCACTCCCATGAACAAGGTGTTATACTTGCTATCCTTGAGAGAGGATACTATCGTCTGCAAGTGAATGTGAGTACTCTCCATGCAATAGTATAATCTATAGGGCCATCCTTATCTAGTAAGGACCACTCTCATGAAAAAAATGTTATACCTGTCATCCTCAAGAGAGGATACTATATTCCACAAACAAATGTTAGACCATCATCACTATCATCCATTATTGATGTCAGTCTCATCATTACTCCCCATTTCCTAGGAAATTTCCATATCTTGCTCCCCCTTTTTCTGAGGAGGGTCCATGTTTCCGACCTAATATTCCTTTTTTGAAGAGGGTCCATCATTTGTAGTCCCATCACTTCTCCTCCTTGCGAGGAAATTCTTTCAAAACTACACCAATATTGTCGTGGAAATACTCTAACTTCATTTGAGATAGATTCTTGGTCAGTATATCAGAAACTTGCTCATCATTACCCACATATTGGAGCTTGATAGCTCCTTTTTGTACCATATCCCTTATATAGAAATATCGGATTTCTATATGCTTTGATTTGTCATGGAACACCGGGTTCTTTGTCATCTTTATACAACTCTGGTTGTCACAGAAAATTACTGTGGTGTCCACCTCCATGTTGAATATTCTTGACATCATCTTTCAAATCCATATCGCTTCACAACAAGTGGAGCAAGCTGCAATATACTCTACTTCAGTCGTGATGAGAGAAACACCGGACTGTTTCTTACTAAACCATGAGATCATGGTGGATCCCAGACAATAACATCCACCTGATGTGCTTTTCCTGTCTATAGCACTTCCTGCCCAATATGAATCCATATACCCATGCAAATTGTAGTCATGATCTCTTCCATAGTACAGTCCCAAATCAATCGTAGCTTTTAGGTACCTAATCACATGCTTTGCATCTATCAAGTGAAATCATCTAGGTTTAACTAGATACTGACTCAAGGTGTTCACAACAAAGCATATATCTGGCCTTGTGCTTGTCATATACATTAACGACCCAATAATTTGTCTATAGCGAGTCATGTCCATTAGCTCGGATGTCTCATCAGACAACAACTTCAATTTGGTGTTCATGGGTGTGGCCATGACTTTACAATCCAACATATCAAATATTTTCAAGATTTCTATTGCATACTTTCCCTGATTCAGAAATATTCCTTTTGAGATCTGCCACACTTCTAGCCTCTAGGAAGTAATGCATCAATACAAGATATTTCATCTCAAATTCTTTAGTTGGCTTCTTCTTTCAATCCTTGATCTATTTCTCATTTCCGGTCAGAAATAGATCATCCACATATAGTAATAGTATGACTAGTTTATCATCCATAATCTTCATATAAAAATTTGGATCGTCTTTACTCTTGGTAAATCCCGTGCTTGTCAAGAAGCTATCTATTCTACCATACCAACCTCTAGGAGCTTTCTTTAGTCCATACAAAACCTTTTTCAACTTACATGCATGAGTCGCTTTGTCTTAAACTTCAAAACCTTGTGTATTTTCGATGTAAACCTCTTCCTCAATCACACCATTAAGGAAGGTTGTATTTACATCCATTTGGTGTAAGACCCACTTCATCATGGAAGTAAGTGCCATGATAGTTCTAATGGAAGTGTACCTTGCTACTGGAGCAAAGGTCTCTTCATAATCAAGCCCCTCTTTCTGAGAGAATCCTCTAGCCACAAATCTTGCTTTGTACTTTTCAATACTTCCATCTGTAGCATGTTTTATCTTGTAGATCCATTTCGAAGAAACCACACTCTTGTTTTCTGGTTTGGGAACTATATCCCAAACATCATTCTTCATGATCTACTGGCATTCTTTCATCATTGCTTCAACCCATTCTTTCTTCTGTGCAACGTGTATGCAACTTCCTCATAGCTATTGGGTTCTTGGTCTACAAGATCACACATCAAAGCTACATAACTGGAATATGGCTTTGATCTTTTGTTTGTTCTTGCGGAGCCTTTTGGTGCTCTGTATATTTTTTCTTCTTGTATGATTTATCTTACCCAAGAAGGTTTTCTCTTTTGAGAGATATCCATAGTAGGGGGTTCCTGAGGCTCTAGCATGTCATGATCTTTTGAGGCTACTATTTTAGGAGTTTGTTTAGCTTTCGTCCTTCTGGGAGGTACATCTTCTTCATGTACTTCTTCAAGCTGACACCTTCTAGATTTCTTAAGAGCTCCCTCTTCATCGAACGTTACATCCCTACTAATCTCGATATGAT
This sequence comes from Pseudotsuga menziesii, assembly GCA_001517045.1. NCBI lineage: Eukaryota > Viridiplantae > Streptophyta > Pinopsida > Pinales > Pinaceae > Pseudotsuga > Pseudotsuga menziesii. The sequence goes on along the minus strand of LPNX011073199.1, from coordinate 141,121 downwards.
GAAATCCTGAAATGTATATCATGAAGGATTTGGAGACTTCACATTATCCTACAAATATTCCCTTCTTACCATAAGGAAACAATTTGGTTCTCTTCTCTTTCAGAATATGTACATATACTGGACATCCAAATATCTTGAGATGGCTTACTTCAGGTTTCTTTTCAGAATACACTTCTTCAGGAGTCTTGAATTCAAGAGCACTGTGAGATAATATATTTTTCACATATACGTCTGTTCTTCAGCCCATAAGTGCATAGGAAGGTATTGGTCATGAATCATGGTCTTCACTATTTCCATGATAGTTCTATTCTTTCTTTCCACAACACCATTTTGTTGGGGATTATAGGGAGTGGTTAGTTCCCTCTCGATTCCTGCCTCCTTATAGAATGCTTCAAATTCCTTTGAAGTGAATTCCCCACCATTATCTGATCTCAGTGTCTTGATTCTCTTTTCTGACTAATTCTCTATCAAGGCTTTGAATTCCTTAAATTTCCTGAACACTTCACTTTTATTCTTCAAAAGGTGTATCCAAATATTTCTTGAATAATCATCAATAAATGTGACATAGTATTCATATCCACCTAAGGATATGGAGGGAATAGGACCGCATACATCAGAATGGATTAGTTCCAACGTACCTTTAGTATTTATGTCACTTTTTGGACAGGGATTCTTGATGTTCTTTCCCTGTGCACATCCCTTGTAATTTCCCTCATGTCCGATCTTCAGATCTGGTAACCTTGTTACCACCTTTCTCACATAGGGAAAAGCTTTGTAGTTGATGTGAGAAAGTCTCCTATGCCACAATTCACTTGAGCTGGTACTCTTATGGACAAGGGTTGTCTCTGGATGTCCTTTGAGCTTGTACAGTCCACCTTCTTCTTCTCCAATGACTACAGAATCTTCAAGTGTCTTACCCTTGGACCACATGAGTACTTTTCCATCTATAAAAGCAACTCTATATTATTTCTTGTCTAGAAATGACATGGAAAGTAGGTTCTTTTTCAAACCTGGTACATACAGTACTTCCTTCATCTTCATGGAGGTCCCAGAGTCAATCTTGTAGCTTGATTCACCAATACCTTTGATGGGATATTGATAGTCATCTCCCAATGATACCTTCTAGGAGGAGTTCTTCTCTTTAATATTTGACAAATTTGTTTTCTTTCATGTCATGTGCTTAGAGGCACCACTATCAATAACCCATGTATCTTCTCCAGGTGTTACAGACCCAGAGAGTGCAAAGAATAACACATATTCTTCTACATCTTCACCTCTAGTTATCTTTCGAGGTCTTTCTTCATTCTCATCTTCATCTACATGAGCATGATGTCTTTTGTTGTTGTTGTTCTTTAATGATGGACATTCTCTAGCAAGATTTCCTATCTTATGACAGTTGTAGCATTGATATTTTGAGTAATCCTTATTCTTCTTCCTTTTTTGGAATTTATTCTTTGAAGGATTATGATTAATCTTCTTGAATTTTAATTGATTTCTTTCCTTAGTATGGGTAGCTAGAGCCTGATCATATTCTCTTAGAAGAGCTTCTCTATTGGCTACTTAAGCTTCTTCTTGTATGCAGTCTTTCCATACTATGTCAAACATCATACTTTCTTTTCTAGCACACAGAGTTTGGATGAATGAGTCCCAAGGTCTAGTGAGGCCATTGAGAATAGTCATAACCAATTCATCCTCATCAAGAGTATATCCAATAGTACTTAGCTTCTCTTTGATCTGGGAGATCCTTGTGAAGTAATCTTGAACAGATTCTCCTTTGCTCATCTTGGTGCCCTTCAATTCAGTTCTTAGATTCATATTTCTGTTGATGTTCTTTCCTTCATACATTCTGGAAAGTGCATCATATATTTGCTTAGGTTTCTTCTTGGATGGCACTTGAGGAATCAAGTGATCCTTAATGGAATCAGCAATGATCCTCATTGCCTTAATTAGGTCTTGTTCATGTTTCTCCTTATATTCAAATTATTCAGGTTCCGCAATCTCTTTCTTGATATATTTCTCAAGACCATTCTCTCTCAGAATGAGGCCAATCCTATAACTTCCAAGCCATGAATTTTTCTAGGCCTTCCAATTTGTCCTCAAGCTTAGTGCTTGGGGCCATCTTGACCAATAAGTCACTCAAAATGAAATTTATCTAAATAGGAGATTGAACTTACCAGTAGATGTGCTTGGAGGAGGTAAGTAGGTTGATCCAACTTCTTTCTGGAGATCCCTAATCTTCAGTCCTCAAATCCTACTTGCAAAGTTGCAACACTGCAGCTTTTCTGGTTCTATTTTGCTGTAGTTTTTCTGGTTCACTGCCAAACTAGGGTTTGGATTTCCTAGAGATCTAGCCACCCAAAAAATTCGATATAGGGCTCAATAGATGCACTATGGGAGGGCACAAATTTTTATGCAAGAAGATATTCAATCCTCCAACTTTTGTAGAAAACCTAATTTCTTCCAGAGAGGGAGGAGGGAGAATTTCACCTTGTGAAATCTGCTCTAATCAGGTTAGCTTTGATACCATGTTAAGTTTTCATATTCTAGATCACTAAATTCAATAGTATTCAATTCAAAAATCATAGCAGCATATTAAGAATCACTGATAGAAACACATTCACAAGATGGACACATTATTTATCCTGGGAAACCCTCAAGTGGAAGAAAACCCAGGAAAAAATTCCTTTGTATAAGATGTGTAAAATACAACCAAAAATAGTTGTTCTCCTCCTTATGTTATGTCTCTCTCTCTTTGTCCTATGCTCTACACAAGTGAGAGAGTTTGTGTTCAAATAACAACCACAACTCCTCTATTTATACTAATTGTCAATTAACTTTTTGCACTAGACAAGTCGACCCCAATAAACTGTCTGGGCCGACTTCTCCTAAGAATACTCAAAACAGTATATTATATTATTAATTGGGGTACTAAAGACCTGACACAAGAGGAGGCTTTACCTCATGAATCTATGATGACCAAATAAAATAGTAACACCCAGTCAGAGCAATAATAAAGTCTCCCTTGGGTTACATCAGTAAAAATACATTTAGAATATCCTTTGAAGTTAAAATATTTCAACATCCATATGGTGATTTGTTGTCATTTTTTGACTTTATGATCTGGTCTTCTAGGTTTTGATTATGAATTTTTAAACATGATATTTCTTTATCTTGATCAGATAACATTTTCTTGTTATCTCTTATGGTTCAATCTAGCTTTTGATTTTGATTCCATAAGCAACGACTCTCATTGTCTTTCCACTCTTTCAACCACTTCTATGTCTCAACCTCAGCTTGTAGACTTTTATTGATTGTCTTATATTGCTCTAAATCATCCACTATTGTTTGTAGTTGTGACTTCATTTCCGAATATGTAGGTGCCATTGTTTGTGACTATGTTTTTACTTCACTTTTGTCTTCTTTTCTCCTAGAAGGGTAGATACAAAAGTTGTAATAATTCTCAATATGTCTCTTTTAATATCTTCTTTGATTCTATTTCCTTCTTGTATAAAGTAATAATTGTAAATAACACAATTATTAAATAATAATTATTAAGTAATTATTATTATTATTATTATTATTAATTACTATTATTATTAAAAATTTAATAATAACAAATATAATATATTACCAATTATTATTTAAAAATAATAATAGAGTATATATATTTTTTGTGAATTGGGTCGAAAGGTATTTTGAAAAAATATATAACAATAATAGATTTTATTATCACTAATAGTATTATTGAGATATATTTTCTTATGAATGGGGTGGAAATAAGGGTTTAAACCCTAGAATTAAAAAACCATTTATTAAAACAAAACCATGGGTGGAGAAACCACTTGTGGTTTTACTCTTTTTTTTTACTATTTTTTAACCTTCCCTTTTTTATGGCAATCTTCCTTCTTCTTCTCTCTTTTTTTTACCTCTTCCTTTTTATTTTTTATTTTGACTTTCTTTTCTTTTTTTACTTAGTCAAAGACCATAAATTTAGGGAGTCCCTAGGATTATGATTAAAAATCACGATATGGCCAAAGGCCTGGATCACAAACTAGCTCTGATACCAAATGAAGCGAATATTTATTCACTTCACACAATCAATATTACTAGAACACCTGGAATCTTTGATAAGCCATTAATAGGACAAATATATATTGATAATTGGATAGATAAAAAGATGTTTTACAATAATTAGTGTCAGGTATTTTATACCCTAAGTTGTAAGGGGGGCGACTTTTCAAGTCACCTCTTGAGTAATTAAATAATTACCCTAATTAACCTACTTAGTATTAAATGTTAATATTTATAACATTTATATTTGTTACAAATTGGATCCTTCATGAAATAAGGGTATCTTCGTCGGATACAATGATACATCGAAGGCATACATAGTTTATATATCGGGATTCAAGAAGATTGAGACTATGAGAGATGTTACCTTCAATGAAGATGTTGCTTTAATTGAATCAAAATAGATTCACTTCGATGAAGTACAAGAAGAAGAACCTGAAGATCCTAGAGATAGAGATATAGTTATGGAAGATATGATTCCATAAGAACATGAAGACCATGATATGACCAAACCACAAAGACCTGTAGATCCACCCCAAGAGGTAAACAAACACAAGAGAAGACCATGTTGGGCACGAGAGGCCATTCAATATGCATAGAAGTATCATTAAAGGAAATTTGATGTCTAAAATGAGCCTCCTAAGGAAAAAAATAAAATAATATTTATTAAGTTTAGAGGAAGAAAGAAAAAAACTAATTTTTCTTGTTATGTCATCATCATGTTTTTTTTAGGTATTTCATTTTTGGGGGGGTAGCTGGTTCTGTCAAAAGTATGCAGTGTGGGTACTCTTTGGATGTGGAATTTAATTATGCATCAACAATTTCTCCCGCTCAAACTTTGAGAAAAAATGTAAAGAGATAAGTTGAAAATATAAACAAAAAATAGTTTTTTATGACAAATATGTCAAGTTAACCACTAAGGTTGACTCATTTTATTGAAATTATATTGGTTCTTGAATTTGAACTAATCAAAAAATTATAGTTGGCTCGTTTTATTATAAGGCCAGATTTAGACCCGAAATTTCCTCTAATGGGTGTTGTTATGATTCTTATTAATCCTCCCTTTGACCACATAAGTATATTTGTTTATTTCCCTAGGTTATGAGGTCTTCACCACTTCACCAATGCATGGGGGACACATCTAGTGAATATATACCACTTATTGCACTTGTCTGCATGAGTCTTAATGCTCCAAGGATCAATCCCTATAATTTAGGAACCCACTCAGAGTGACACCATCACTGTCCAATAGTTGATTCTAGTAGGTATTCAGTTATGTCTAGTTATGCTCTCATTCCTATCAGTTAGTTCACTCTCAGCCTCTCTAGCGAAAATTTGCATGATTTAAGGGAGGGAGGGAAAATTTACTCACCTACCCTCTTCATTTAACTGGTTATGAATTGTTTTGGTGATCCAGAGTTGCACTAGTTAGCTCTAGTGTTGATTTTCCCAGACTGAGTTAGCTATTGAGTCAGTATAGGTTGGTAGATCCAACTGTCTCTTTAGGTATTTGAATTATTCCTTAATGATGTATTATATACTCACCCATAATGATGAATAATATTGTATGGAATATTTATCATATTGTTATTCAACTCATTGTGTAATAGAAATTATTCTTCTTCTTTATATTTCTCTTGTGCAATCTAAGTGAAGACTATTTTTGTCCCAAGATCTGCATGTCAGAATATAATATGGTATCAAAGCCTTTTCAGGATATTCTAATCCCCCTTAGATACTTCCATTGATGAACCAAAAGCAGTTGGGTTCCACATAATTCTTGGAATAATTGCATTGCTCCCTCTAGAGTCTATCCAAGCGAGTTGCACCCAAAGAATGTGCTCATTGTCGAAGTAAAAAAATGTCTTTATATTTTTGTGTAGGTATCCAGTTCCCTCACCGGTAGCGCAACAACAAAGAATGGATCTATCTAAGATAGTAACCTTTACTTCCTTCAATTATCATGAATGGAAATTCAAGATTGAGACATTGTTGTGCAGCAGAGGTATCTACAAAGTTATTATGGCCTTAGAAATCGAGCCAAATCCAGTTGTTGAGAAAACAAAGTGGCATAACAAGAAGGATGAAGCTTATCGATTGCTTTGTCTCTCTCTCTTTGGAAATTTTTTTCCATCTTGATGGCTTAACATTCCCTAATGAAGTTTGGATCAAACTTGAATCCCTCTTTGGAAAGAAAGATGGTATGAAACCAGGCTCTACATTAGATTACTACCGTTTACTTGCTATTCAAACTCATTTGTATTGAAAATATTAGAGGATATCGATTGGAGAATGAGTTGATCTCATTGAGATCAAGTGAATTCGAAATCATTGAGGAATCCATCACCAAGTTTAAGTCATTAGTGATTTTTCTCAAGCAGTGTGGAGTTGAGAAGAAAGAAGAGAATTTAATCCTCTCCACCCTATCAAGGTTGGGTCTAGAATACTTAGCTTTTGTGTCAACATACCATGCTACTAAGCTTGCAGTTCAAAATTCGAGGATGCCATCCATGGATGCATTCATAAATTCTATCACTCAAGATAAAGTCAAGCTGATTCAAATGGGGACACCCAAAACCTCAAAGAATCATGTGCTTGCATCTCTTGAAAGTAATAATTTCTAAAGTGAAGGAGAAGAGGCCAAAGACAAACTCTGAAGATGAAGGTTCTTACTTTACTGATGAAGGCTTGAATTCCAAGAAGAAGGGAAACAAGAAAGGAAAATAAAATTGTGCCTATTGCAGAAAATCTTCTCACAATGAAAAATGTTGTTTTAAAAATAATATGAACATCATGACTCAGTTTCTCAAAATAAACAACATTCATGTTCCATATTTTGCAAGAAAGGAAGGAAGGGAAAATTTTGTTGATCCCCAGGAGCACTGTCACAGTATGCAATTCAAAAGTAATGATTGTCATGATTTGGTTTCCATAAATAAATATTTTCCTGATGTTTTTGATGTTTATACTCATTATGATATATCATAATCATAAATATCTTGACCTCCCTTGGAAAATACACCTATCATTTTCACAGAACCATCTCCTCTCAATACTAGTTTTTGGTCACTAGTTTATGACTTGTCTTCATCCAACTCTCTCAAGCTCAATTTAGATTCTATTTCCCCTGATTTAGAAGATTATTTACAGGATGATATGCAGGTTATGACACCCTTATCCCATCCATTTGATTCTCGAAATACCCTACAACTCCCAAATTTTCCAGTACTAGACAATTTCATGGTTTCATATACTGTATCACTGGTGCAAGTTGTTATTATGTCTTTGTTTTCCATCATTGGTTGGTTTTTCATATCACTGGCTATATGTGAGTTTTTGTTACATATATTTGGATCTGATATCACATTTATTAGGTCAAATTTTAGATCCTTATACTCTCCATATTTTCCCAATTGTCAATGTAGACTAGTTGCACCAAGTTTTACTATTGTGACTCAACCCAATTTTGGAGCCATTATACCTTGGTTGTTTGCTGCTCCATATGACTTAATTTCTGATATTTTGGAGTCTCATAAGCTCTATTACATAATTATAAAGTTTTCACATCAGTTATGAAAGAAGGTTTATGATTGGGTTCACCATTGTGTATCTACAATAGAAATTGAGCCTGTTGATTTCATTGATGTTCTTTTGTTAGGAGATGATTGCATAGATCTCTTTTCCATGTCTGATTTTATGTTCAGATCTGATATTTTATGTTATCGCATAAAGAAGCATTCATATGATGCTACTTCATCACCAGAAGATGAGATTCAAGGGGTTTCTCCTCATGTTTTTTGTTTACACAACATTGGAAAACTGATACATGATCAAGCCATCTACAACAACTCCACAAAGTTTTTCAACAAAAAGCAGTACATTCAGCTTATTCAAGTGATAAACAAGATAGAGTGAAGATATTCATTTAAATTATGTGCCATGTCCATTTTTGAGGAAGTATTTTCCCCATGCGGTTTTTCTTTTTTCCTCAATTTACATGGACAAATAATTGTTTACATTTAGATTGTATGGGTGACCTTTTAGACTTAATTTCTAGGGCCCAAGTTGTCCAAAGTTAGGACTAAAGGGGGGTGTTAGGATTAGTATTAAACCTCCCTTTGGCCACATAAGTCTATTTGTTTATTTCCCTAGCTTAGGATGGCTTCATCACTTCACGAGTGGATGGGGGACACGTCTAGTGGACATCTACAACTTACTGCACCTATCTGCATGAATCATGGTGCTCTAGGAATCAATCCTATAATTTAGAAACCCACTCAGAGTGCCACTAACAGTTGATTTCAGTAAGTATTCAGTTATGTCCATTTATGCTTTGATTCCCATCAGTTAGTTCACTCTCAGTCTCTCTAGTGCCAGTTTTCATGATTCGAGGGAGGTCAGGCGAATTTACTCACCTACCCTTTTCAATTAACTGGTTGTGAACTATTTTAGTGATCCAGAGTTGCACTAGTTATCTCTAGTGGCAATTTTCCTACGCTGAGTTAGCTCATGAATTAGTTTAGGTTTGTACATTCAACTGCCTCTTTAGGTATTTGAATATTGTATGGAATATTTCTCATATTGTTCTTCAACTCATTGTGTAATATCAATTCTTCTTCTTCTCTATATTTCTCTTGTGCAATCTAAGTGGAGACTATTTTTGTCCCAAGATATACCTGTCAGAATCTAATTGGTGCTCCATAAGGGACTTCCATAGAAAGTAAGAGCCTCGACCATACCCCAACTATGTAGCACTATTATGTGATATCATTGATGCACAACCTTCCAGCTATGAAGAAACGGTCGAGAAGAAAGAGTGGAAAGATGCCATGACCAAAGACTACCAGTCGATCATGAAGAATGACATCTAGGATGTGGTTCCAAGACCAGAAGGGAAGTCCATAGTGTCTTCCAAATGGATCTATAATATAAAGCATGCAACAGACAACAATGTTGAGAAATACAAGGCAAGATTTGTGGATCATGACTTTTCTAAAAAAGAAGGCATTAACTATGAGGAGAATTTTTCTCTTGTAGCCAGATACACTTAGATTAGAGATATACTTGTGATATATGCAATGATGAAGTGGAAGATACACCAGATGGGCGTGAAGACAACCTTCCTGAATAGTGTAGTAGAAGAGGAGCTATATGTGTTGCATCCACTAGAATTTGAAACACATGACATAGAGACACATGTGTGCAAATTGAAAGAAACATTGTACGGTTTGAAACAAGCACCCAGGACAGGATACGACAGGATAGATGGATTTCTAACAATCTTGGGATTTACCAAGAATAAAGAATATTCAAAACTTTACATCAAGGTTGAGGATGGGAAACCAATGATACTACTATTGTATGTAGATAACATGTTCCTTACAGGTGACGAGAAGCTCATTGCATAAACAAATAAGAAGCTTATCATAGATTTTGAGATGAAAGACCTGGTTATGATGCAGTATTTCTTAGGTATTGAGTTGTGGCAGAATCCAGATGATATTTTATTTAGGCAATGAAAATAGCAGTAGAGATCCTAAATAGATTCGGGATGATGGATTGCAAGGCCATGGCCATACCAATGCCATTGAACTTGAATTTGTGTGATACTACTTCATAGACATTTGATTCCATAGTATATAAGTAGATGATTGGTTCGTTGATGTACTTGGAAAACATGAGATCAAATATATTCTTTACCGTGAACACATTGAGTTAATATATGGTAGAGCTAAGACATGTTCACCTAATTACGACAAAGCATGTGTTGAGGTATCTGAAAGGTACAGTTGATTATGGGCTCAAATATACGACAGATCAACATATTATCCTGGAAGGCTATGTTGACTCAGATTGGGTGGGTAGTGTCACAGATAAGAAGATCATTTTAGGATGTTACTTCAATTTTGGGTTTGACATGATTACATGGTTCAACAGGAAGCAGACAGGTGTGGCACTGAGTACAGCCAAGGAAAAGTACATTACAGCTTGTTCAGCTAGATACAAGCCAATGTGGCTTCAGAAACTACTTGGATGATTGTTGATCTCGAGTTAGAGGTAAATTTTATCTTCTACAACAACCAAAGTTGTGTAAAGTTGTCTAAGAACCCAATTTTTCATCTCAAGTCGAATCATATAGAGATCAAGTACCACGATATAAAGGATATGGTGTAGAGAGGAGCAATGAAGCTCTAATATGTGGAGACAAATGAGAAAATAACTGATGTGTTGACCAAGCCTTTGCCAAGACTGTACTTTAGGGACAAGCTTGGATTTATCAAAGAGGGAGTAGTGAGTGCCATAGCACGTGTGAGATACAGGTAGTCCTAGTGACGTAATTTGTGCTCCTAGGAAGTCTCCACTTGGGGTGATGTTGTAATGGGTTGTCACTTCGATGACGTAATTTGTGCTCCCATACTACACTTATCAGGATGCAGGAAGTAGTTACATTGGTGATGTTGAATTCCTGTAACTTCAAAGAATATTCTAAATATATATTTTTAGTGGTCCCTGATGCTCCTATTGGGAGAATCAGTTGTATCTCTTTGTACCCCGATGTTTCTATCGAGAGAGTTACTAAAAGTCATGAGGAAGTCCCCTTCTTTGTAAGTCGAGTCATTAGTACCCTAGTTCTGGTTACTCAATCATACATAATTGAGTTAGGATTACTCAATCCTACATAACTGAGTCAGATATTAAGTGAACTAAAGAATATAAATAGAGGGAGGCACTCCTCATTTGAGACACACACACTCACTTGTATAGCGCATAAGAGAGAGAGAGAGAGAGAGAGAGAGAGAGCTATAGCTGGAGAAGGAGGAGGATCCGTTTTGGGTTTTACCTTTTTATATTTTGGGAATCTATATTGAGGAATATTTTGTTGGGTTTTTACCATTAGGGTTTTCCCAGGATAAATCTTTGTGTTCTTTTTTGTGTGGTTATGCTTGTCTATCTTTAAGTGATCTTTTGGCTTATGGTTATGTTGTTATGATGCTAAATGTTTTAAGATATGATCTAACCATTAAAAAATTAACATGGTATCATAGCCACCCTGAAAGAATTCATTGTGTAGCTGAAACAGTTCTACAGCTACAGCTATTGAAGATTAGGGTTTCATGCTTGAAAACCCTAAAATACTAAAACTAGTAGTTTTGGTAGATTCACTATATCTCGAGATTGGAGAAGGATCAGAAGCCAAAAATTTCATAGTCCGAATAAAAATTCCTAATGTACACTGTGTAAACATTTCAGCCTCATATTCGCTATATTCTGGGAGATATGATTCCCCCAAGTTAAGGTTTCAGCCTCTTCTAGGATTCAACCTTAAACGGGTGACCTAGGGAGAATTACTATATCTCAGGCTACGAAGGTCCAAATGAAATTTAGCAATATGTTCCAGAAAGGGAACAGACTTTAATTTTGGTGGTAAACATTTTAGACCCTGAAGGAAAACCAGTGACACGTGGAAGTCTGTACAAGTTTTCTCTTCTAAACAGTCCTGAAATAAGTCAACGTGGGAAAACATGCATAAGCCCCAATTGATGAAACCAATTCTACTCAAACCTGCGGTGTTGAAAAGAATACATATGAGGCTACCTTAGTAAGAAATTTTAGATATAGAGAAGTAGTAATTTTGGATATATCGCATAAACAATATCAGGCATTTTGCAGAAGAAACTGAAGAAAACTAAGGCACCAGATCTTTTGCAATTCTGATCACAGCTTTGGGAAAATGAATATACTGCTCAGCTCGCCTTTAGGAGGCACATATTTCTATCCAAAAATATCTTAAATACTCGAATTTTTTAAAATTAGGGTTTCTCTGACAAACCCTAGATCATCCAAATTTCGAACCAGGACGAACACCTCAAACCGGTTAGATCTAATCTTTTTCCATTTACATTTGAGGTTCTCACATCAAAATGACCTAGCACCCTAGCTTGATGACAATGTTGGTAAAGCTGAAAATTTCTGAGCATGGAAGCATAGGTTTTCACTGGTTCTTGAAGAAAATGAATTAGACACCTACATAAATGGAGAGCTTCTAGTTCCAAAGGGAAATAAGGCTAAAGCCTTACACAAGAAGAAACTCGACTCATAATAAGAGAAGAGAAGATGGGAGCAACTGAATATCAAGCACTCATGATTCAAAGAAGATCCCTCAATTGATGAGGAATATGAAGAACCTCTTATCCATCTTAGCATTTGGATAAGAAATGATGATGTCATGAATGAAGAAGATGATGAAGCAGAAGGATCAAGAAGGAGTCTACCCATGAAACGAATAAAAGATAAGTATTCAATTGTCATTTCATGATATTGTTTTATATTCAGTTGATGTGTTATGCATGATAAAATGTTTGCATTAATGATAGTATACTACTATTATGCATGTGATGGGTAAGTAGCTCACAGTGCTATACAACTCTCCATTGCTACTTATCTAGAATGAAACCTCTTTGCTGACATATTGGATTAGTGCACAATCTCAATGATGTCATGGTAGAGATGGAAGGAATCTAGAAATTTTTCGTGAGATATGGATGAATTTTGTCGTTATGCATGTGTTCTATAAAATCGTTCTAACCATGCAACTGGTGCATTTTACTTGTAGGAAAGGTCATGTACAACCACCTACAAGAAAAGTAGGATGAGCCTTGTTCCGAAGAAAAAGTGATGACAATTCAAAATTCACTCCAATAAACATGAATCTGAAGCTCCCAGGGTCAGAGACACCGTGACGGAAGAAAGAGCTTCAGAGAGTGGTAGATCCACCTCGAAGGATGAAGACCTTGGGTACAAGAGATAACTCAAGATGAATAAAAGTACAGCGAGGCTTCCAAGTGGCCTCATACACACTTTAGTCGTGTAACACAGTTGGGTGACATCATTGATGCTAACCTTTCCAGCTATGAAAGAAGCTATGATCAAAGAATAACAGCTGATCATGGGGAATGATGTCTACAATATGGTTTCGAAACCTGAAGGGAAGTCCGTAGTGTCTTCCATATGAATTTACAAGAACAAGTGTACAAAGCAAGGTTTGTATTTTGCCTCAGAAATAATAGACTATGGCATGATATACTCTATTGACCAGACACACTTCTCTAGTAGAGGTACATATCGAATAGAGAACCACCTATACAGAATATGCTTTGTACAAGATCATAAAGCACCCATAGAAAAGCACATCAAGGAGATTGACAGTGATGAATATTTTAACCTTTGCTACAAGGTTAAAGATGGAAACCTACAAAAGACAAAAAGCTCAGAGATGGCTGCATGAGGGAGCTTTTCAACAAAATTCAAGACAAAGGGATCTTGGTAAATTGAGATAGATACATAGTAGCAGAGAATGCTAACTACCACTCCAGTACAAAATGAAGAGGGAAGATGATGCTCCGCTTTAGGGGGAGTGACTACAAAAGATCTATAAGTTCAACATGGTACGACATGGTGGACAACTTCCTAATAGACCGAGACTTTACCAAGAGTAAAGTGGATTCAAACCGTCAAGGTTGAATGCGGAAGACAAGGATATGTTGATGACCTAACATAATGATGGAAGAATTCCAGAATGATGTTTGGGATATAGTAACCAAACCGGAAAGTAAGAGAGTGGTATCTTCCAAGTGAACTTGCAAGACAAAACATGTTGCTGATGGAAGGCAAGATTTGTGGCTAGAGGATTCTCTCAGAGAGAGAGAAATGATTATTAAGAGACGCTTGCTCCAGGAAGCAAGGTACACTTCCATCAGAAATATCATGTCACATGCTTCCATGATGAAGTGGGATCTACACTAGATGGATGTAAAGACAACCTTCTTGAATGGTATGATTGAGGAAGAGGTTTACATCGAACAACCAGAAGGATTTGAAGTTAAATATAGATGGACTCACATATGCAAGTTGAAGAATACCCTGTACAACCTAAAGCAAGCTCCTAGAGCTTGGTATGGAAGGATAGATAGTTTCCTAACGAGCTTGGACTTTACCAAGAGTAAATATGATCCTAACCTTTACTACAAGTTTATAGAAGATGAACCTCTCATAATATTATTGTATGTGGATGATCTATTCTGTTAGGGAATAAGAAACAGATTGTGGAATGCAAGAAGAAGCTAGCTGAAGAATTCGAGATGAAAATATATTGGATTGGTGCTTTATTTCCTCAAGCGGGAAGTGCAGAAGAGTTTAGAAGGAATCTTTCTGAACTAGGGAAAGTATGCTGGGGAAATCTTAAAGAAGATTTGCTATGTTGGATTGTAAATCCATGGCCACATCCATGGATAACAACATGAAGCTGGTGTCTGATGAGACATCAGAGTTAGTGTATGTGACTCAGTACAGAAAGATTTTTTGATTCATTGATGTATCTGACGAACCAAAGGTCAGATATATGCTTTGTTGTGAACACCTTGAATCAGTATCTAGGTAACCCTAGACATGTTCACCTGATAGTTGAAAGGCATGTGATGAGGCACCTAAAAGGTACGACATACTTGGGACATTACCATGGTAGAGATCATGACTATAGATTATATATACGGATGCAGATTGGGTTAGAAGTATCTCAAACAAAAGAAGCACATCAGGTGGATGTTATAGTCTAGGGTCTGCTATGATTTCATGGTTTAGCAGGAGATAGTCCAGTGTTTCTCTTAGCACGGCTGAAGCAGAATATATAGCAGCTTTCTCTGCTAAGTTGTGAAGCCATATGGCTTCAGAAGCTGATGTTAGTTTTATTCAGGCTAGATTTGGATACCACCGTGATTCTATGTGATAACCAGAGTTGTATAAATATGACGGACAACCCAATGTTCCATGATAGGTCGAAAGCACATATAAATACGGTATTTCTATATACGAGATAAGATACAGATGATGATGTTTCAATATTCCTATACTGAAGATATAGATGATGATGCTTTCAGTATTCACATACTGGAGATACAGATGATGATAGTCCAGTATTCACATACTGGAGATACTAATAATGATAGTTCAGTATTCACATACTGGAGATACAGATGATGATAGTCCAGTATTCACATACTGGAGATACTAATAATGATAGTTCAGTATTCACATATTGGAGATACATATGATGATAGTTCAGTATTCACATACTAAAGATGTATATGATGATGTTACAATATGATGATTCAACACTGATGTGTTGATGAAGCCTCTATCTTGGGTAAAGTTCAAACACTTTCGAGACAAGCTTAGTGTTGTTCAGAAAGACCTTCCTCGAAAGGGGGAGAAATGATGTAGCAGTGGGACTGTATCATCCCTAGATATTAGTCCTAAAGTGATAGGGAGTGATTATCTCATAATTGTATCCAGTGAATTCAATTTTTGAGAATGAAGAGGGATTGTATCATCCCAAGACATTTGTCAAGAAGTGATCCGGTGATTTTGGTCCTTGAGAATGAAGAGGGATTGTATCATCTTGGAACATTTGTCTAGAAGTGATCCGATGAATTTGGTCCTCGAGAATGTGGTAGGATTGTATCATCCTTGAAATTATGTTCAGAATGTATCTGGAGGCTTCGATCCCTGAGAATTTGGTGGGATTGCATCATCCCTGAACTTCAGTTCATAAAGGTATCTAGAGGCTTCATTCCCTGAGAATGTGGTGGGATTGCATCATCCCTAAACCTCGGTTCAAAAAGGTATCCAAAGGCTTAGGTCCCATAGAATGTGGTGGGATTGCATCATCCCTGAACTTCGGTTCAGAAAGGTATCCAGGCTTCGGTCCCCAAGAATGTGGTGGGATTGCATCATCCCTAAACTCTAGTTCAGAAAGGTATCCAGAGGCTTCGGTCCCCGAGAATGTGGTGATATTGCATCATCCCTGAACTTTGGTCCCCGAGAATGTGGTGGGATTGCATCATCCTTGAACTCTGGTTCAGAAAGGTATCCGGAGGCTTCGGTCCCTGAGAATGTGGTAGGATTGTATCATCCTTGAAATTTTGTTCAGAATGAGTCTGGTGACTTCAGTCCTCAAGAATGTGGTAGAATTGCATCATCCTTGGACTTAGGTCCTAAAATGATCCATAGACTTTAGTCTTCGTACTGTGGATTGCAGGTTGTTTTTTATGATGATGATGTTACTAATCGAAAAGATCAGTGTGATGATGATGATGTTACCGATCGAAAGATCAAAGTGTGATGATGATGATGTGACTGATCGAAAGTTCACAGTGCGATGATGATGATGTTGCTGATTGAAAGTTCACAGTATGATGATGATGATGTTGCTGATCAAAAGTTCAGAATGTGATGATGATGTTGTTTCTGATTGAAATTTCAGAATATGATGATGATGATGTTAATCAAAAGTTCAAAATATGATGATGATGATGATATGGTTGTTGATCAAAAGGTCAAAATGATGATGTTGTCGATCAAGCGGTCAAAGTGTTGCTACTACTGAATATTGAAGATGAAGACTATATGTTGAAGATGATAAAAAAGCTTCTAATGTTCTATAGATGTATCACCCTGATGATGTTAATGATTCCCTCTTTCTCATACTTTTGTTGTTGTTGTTGTTGTAGAATACCCTTCTCGTTAAGGGCGAGTGATGAATTATTGTAACTTCGAAGAATATTCTAAATATATTATTTAGTGGTCCCTGATGCTCCTATCAGGAGAATCACTTCCCTAATGCTCTTATCGGGAGAATCACTTGTATATATTTGTACCCTGGTGTTCCTATTGGGAGAGTTACTAAAAGTCATGAGGAAGTCCCCTCCGTTGTAAGTCGGGTCATTAGTACCCTAGTTCTGGTTACTCGAGCCTACATAACTAAGTCAAATATTAAGTGAACGAAAGAATATAAATAGAGGGAGGCACTCCTCATTTGAGACACACACACTCACTTGTATAGAGCATAAGAGAGAGAGAGAGAGAAAGAGCTATAGCTGGAGAAGGAGGAGGTTCAGTTTTGGGTTTTACCTTTTTATATTTTGGGCATCTATATTGAGGAAGCTTTTGCTGGTTTTTTCCCATTAGGTTTTTCCCAGGATAAATGTTTGTGTTATTTTTTGTGTGGTTGTGCTTGTCTATCTTTCAGTGATATTTTGGCTTATTGTTATACTGTTATGATGCCAAATGTTTTAAGATCTGATATAACCATTAAAAAATTAACAATTGATGTAATTAAGCTATCCTAAATGTTAGTGCTATGGAATTCATACACACGTGCGAAGATGCAAGTTACAGGCTTGGGCTAATCTCCTCATGAGGTGACATGGTAGTAGGTAGTCACATAGTGACGTAATGTATATTCCTAGGATACACCCACGATTGTTGTGTTTTTGTGATATGTAAATACCCGGGTTGCAAACCTGGGTTGTTGTCCACATGACGTGACGTGGTAATGGGTAGTCACTCGGTGACGTAATTTGTGCTCCTAGGACACACTCACAAGATGATCTAGATGTGATGGTGGATAGTCACTTGGTGACATAATTTGTTCTTTTAGGCCTCAGTCATGAGATATAGTGTGGTAACACAAGTAGTCACCTAGTGACGTAATCAGTGCTATTGGGTTGTACCCACTTGATGGCTTGCTCATAAAGAGAACTTCTTATGATGTATAGATTCGAGAGATGTCAGTAGTCAATGTTCTGAATACAGAGTTTCAACAACTATGAAGATGATGATCGTGCTAGAATAATACGTTCCTTTAAAGAGGAAGTGTTGAAGATTATGCAACTTCAGAATATATTTTTCTTGTATTATTGATGTGTCGTTGTATTATTATTATATTACCATTGAGTATATTATTATTGTAATCATCCATGTAAAGTAACTTGAACGAATCAATGTAAACCCTATCAGTTGGGTTGGCCCAAAATAATCTAGAAAGAACATATTATATTGTATCGATGTAAAGTCGACCCTAGCAGATTAGAAAGACGACCCTACAAGGAGAAGTCACTTGGAAAACAAGTATAAATAAGGGAGGCACCCCCCTCATTTGGACACATTACTCACTCAAGCAAGTTCTCTAGTGAGAGAAGAAAAAGAAGCTCGCTTGTGAGAAGAGTAGCTTCATGGAGAAGACATATTGTTCTTGGGTTTATATCTTGTCTTATTCCTCGGATCTTCGTGTGAAAGAGCATTTAGCTCTTGGATTGTACTAAAAGACATTGTACTTGTTGAATAATCTATACTAAAGAAGTTTGTTGGGTTTTCTTCCCTTGTGAGGTTTTCCAGAGGAAAATCTGTGTGCTCTTGTTTTGTTGTTCTTGTCTTTCTTTCAATAACCCTATTTTATATGGCCGTTGTATTATGCTTCAAATTATTTGAAGATCTAACATAACCATTGTTGAGTATAAAATTCTAACAATAGAAAATATCTTTGTAAAACACTAAAAATCTTATCATAATAAAATAAGATAAAATAAAATATTAATTTCAAAAAACAAGTTAACATTCAATGTTTTGTTCTCTTCAAACTTGATTTTTTTTTTAAATAATACTTTTGTGGGATCGTCACACGTATATATGTACATGTATTACTCATATTAATGTTTTAATAATAAATAAAATTATAATAAAAATTTGAAGAATTATTCTTTTCAAGGTAGTATCCATTATTCATAACAATGTTTTAATAATAATAATAAGATTATTGGAACCAATAGGTACAAGAATAAAAAGGTCAACCCAAGACTAACATAAATTGTGAAGGAAAAAGAAGTCGACTCATCTTTAATATAAGAGAATTTATTCTTGTCACATGCAATTCTCTGTTTCACAGTAGCAAGTTAGGATTTCACTTCATATATAATGTCTATTCCAAGCCACCCAAATTTGGTCTCTTACACTGAATGTGATTGCTTTGTGTAATTAAGAATGCATAACTAATTTAATAATATAATAACACATAGGTACATTCTTACAGGTGAAATTATTTATTTATAATATATTGTCGTTTAACAATTAATTCTTTACCCTTCTTATGATAGCAAAGGCATAGATATGTTAAACTAGCGGCAATAAGGAAGGTCTTCCTACATGCATGTGTTCTTGCATGCAGAAGACTTAAATTAGGAAGCCAATTGTATTTAATTATTTCTCATGAGTTTACTTTGGAAAATAACTAAAGTGATATAACTGTTTATTAACTTTAGTGAAACACTAGTTAAAGTGAAAGTGAAATTATAATTTTTGCTTTACCACTAGTCAAAGTGAAAGTGAAATTAGGGTTTTTGCTTTACCTAAAGATGTAAAATAGAGATCAATTGGTCGAGAGGACACACACTTGTATTCCAACAGAGACATGATTCAGACAGGGAGAGAAAGTTAGACAGAGGATTTAGTTGAGAAGACGGAGGAGCGAGCAACAGGATCATCGAGCTTCGTACAGTTGGGCCCTACACTCACACAGGAGGGTGTTGAGGTTTAGCTGGGATTTACCCAGTGATTCTACCCAGTGCTGCATTCACCAGGTTTGGGTGAATTTGCAATGATTGTAAAAGTTCCATATTTTTTCATAATAAAATCTATATCTGACTATTGCACCGGTTTTCCCATCTTGGGTTTTTCTGGGGGTTTCCATACCCAAAATAATAGTGTCAATATTGTGATGTGATGTTGTGATTTATTTCTCAGTTTTATATTCTGCTGCATACTATAAAATATATACATGTGTGGTTATCAATTGATATTTTGCATGCATTGTTTATCCCTAGTTGAATATTAAAGGAAAATTTACATGGTATCAGAGCCTTGGTGAGCTAAAGCTGAGACATTTACAGCAACAGTGATAGATCAGGGGCATATCTATAGGAAGACACAAACCTAGACTTCCAGATATAGGGTTTGACAAGTACACTTCACTATGGCCATGCAGTTGAGATTTGAGGATAGACTACAGGGTGCTCAAAACTTTCCTACATGGAAAGAGAGAATCATAAGGATCCTAGACGTCATTGACGCTGAGGAGCACATTGACTCCACAAAAGTTGCACCCAAATATCCAAAAGATCTGATAGCTTGGAAGAAGATTGATTCTAGAGCCATGTTGATTATCATGGATGGAGTGAAGGACCATATAGTCCCTCACCTTTCTGGTAAGAAGACCGCATTGGAGATGTGGAAGGCTTTGGAAAGTCTATACCAGAGCAAGAATGAGAACCAAAGAATGGTGTTGCAAGAGAGGATGCGCAACACCAAGATGACCAAGGGAGGGGTGGTACCTTATCTCACGAGGCTCACAAAGATCAGGGATGAGCTTGGAATTGTTGGCTCTAAAACTGATGAGGAGGAGCTAGTTCAAATAGCCCTCAATGGCTTCTCCAAGCCATGGGACACATTTTTCAAAGGTGTTGTGGCTAGGGAGAAGCTCCTTGGTTGGAAGATACTATGGGATGAATTTGTGCAGGAGGAAACCCGCATGGGTCAAGGATCAGGCCCATCCAGTAGTGCCCCACAGATTGTGGATTAGGAGGCTCTATCCCTTACATGGAAGAGCAAGAGGAAGGCAAAGAGGAATAAGGACGGTAAGAAGAACCTTGACATGTCAAAGGTTAGGTGTTTTATCTACCACAAGTAGGGACACTTTGCCTCCCAGTTCCTAGACAGGAAGACGAAGAGTAACACTTAGATGGATGGATCTGTAGAGGTAGATGAGTTCATCGGGAACTTCAATGAGGAGTTTTTTTTGATAGCTTGCATGGAAAGCACCACAGGGAGCAACATATGGCACATTGATAGTGGAGCATCTAGTCACATGACTGGACAGAAGAGATTCTTCAAAGACCTACAGGAGGGTGGAATAGGGATCCACATTGAGTTCAGTGATGATGCGCGGTATCAGGTGCAAGGAGTTGGCACTGTTTCATTTGAGAGGGAGTCTGGAAAACCCCTCAATTTCACTGATGTGTTATATGTTCCATGATTGACCAAGAACCTTATATCAGTCTCCACTCAGGAGGACAAGGGATATGAGGTGAAGTTCCGTGACCATAGAGTGTATATCAGGCCCAAGGGGTCGAATAGGATCTTGGATTGGGTGATTGGCAGAAGGAGCAAGAAAGTGAACAAATTACACTTTGAGCTTGCAAAGGATCTAGTCAGCAGTAGTCAGGGTGAGTTTTGGCATAGGAGGATGGTACACTTACACCATGGGGAACTGAAGTATTTGAGACAGGCAGTCATTAGAGTACCTCAGGTACAAGAGGAAAAACATAACCACTGCAAGGGTTGTGCTTTGGGGAAGAACATCAAGAAGCTTTTCCCATAGAGTGAGCACAAGTCTAAGGAGCCCTTGGACTTGGTGCATTCAGATGTATGCAGACCTATGAGTGTCCATTCGTTCAGTGGTTACAGTTACTGCGTAACTTTCATTGATGATTATTCTAGGAAAACCTGTATCCATTTCCTAAAGGCCAAGTCAAAGGTCTTTGACATGTTGCAAGAGTTCAAGACTCTTGTGGAGAACCAAACAGGAAAGAATATTCGGGTGTTGAGGACAGACAACGGGGGTGAGTACACTTCCAATGACTTCATGGATTATTGTTCGGCTGAGGGGATCAAGAAGGAGCACATTGTGCCCCATACCCCACTGCAGAATGGAGTTGAAGAGCAAAAGAACAGGACTATGGTTGGAGCATCCAAGGCCATGCTATTTGATCAGAGATTACCACTATTCCTCTGGGCCAAGGCATACAAGACTGCAGTATGCATTCATAATAGGTGTCCCCACATAGCCTTGGGGAGGAAGACACTAGAGGAGGTCTTCACAAGAACTAAGCCAGATGTGAATCACATTCACATATTTGGAAGTGTCTGCTATTGTCATGTTCATGCTGCAAATAGGAAGAAGCTAGACCCTTCTGGAGAGAAGGGGTTCCTTGTTGGTTACAACGAGATTTCAAAGGCATATATAGTTTACATTCCTGCTCGTAGGAGGATCATTGTGAGCAGGGATGTCCAGTATGATGAGGACAAGGCCTTGCGAAGATCTCTAGACTTACCAGGAGAGCAGCACCCATCATAGGAGTTGGGAGTCAAGTTGGAGGAGCTAGATGTACAGGTACAGGTACAGACATAGAGCACAGGTTCTAGTGGTCAGAGGGAGTCAGGTGGACAAGATCCTTCAATCATTGACTTGAAGGATGAGTTGTAGCAGGAGACGGATATCCAGTAGCCATAGTAGGTTGACACTAAGCCAAGGCCTAAGTGGTTTAGATCCACAGTGTAGGACTCCAGACAGGTAGATCCTCCACAGACATCTTTTAGACAAAGTGTACCACCAGAGAGGCTTAGTTATATGGCACTGATGATAGAGTTGATTAACTCTGAACCTTCCAGCTTCGAGGAGGCTCCACAACATGGTGTATGGCAGGATGCTATGGTTGAGGAGGACAACTTCATTACAAAAATCTAGGTATGGGAGGTTGTGCTGAGGCCACAAGGGAAAAAGGTGGTTGGATCCAAATGGATCTACAACATGAAGCATGCAACACACAAAAGCATGGAGAAGTACAAAGCGTTCTTCATGGAAAATGGGTTTTCATAGAAGGATGGTATTGGGTATGAGGGGACCTTCGCCCCTGTTGCCAAGTATTCTTCCATTCGAACCATTATCTCACTAGTAGCTGAGATGGGTTGGCGTGTCCATCACATGGATATCAAGATTTTCTTCCTCAATGGAGTGATAGAGGAGGAGGTGTATATTGATCAGCCAGAGGGGTTTGATGTGGAGAACAGGGAGACGCATGTATGCAGACTACATCGAGCTCTTTACGGGCTCAAGCAGGCACCTCGAGCATGGTACTCGAGGATTGACAGCTATCTACAGGAGATGGGATTTCAGTGAAGTAAGGCTGACCACAACCTGTACTTCTTGACAAGTGAGGTGCCTCTCATACTGGTCTTATATGTGGATGATCTCTTTTTGACAGGAGATGAGAGGCTAATTGGAGACTGCAAGTCCAACCTTGCAGTGGAGTTTGAGATGAAAGATCTTGGGCTGATGCATTAATTTTTGGGCTTGGAGGTTTGGCAGAGAGATGGATGCTTCTTCATTGGACAGTTGAAGCATGTAGTAGATATCCTGAAGAGATTTGGGATGGAGGACTGCAAGCCTATGGCCATACCTCTAGTTTCCAACTGGTGGAAGATTGATGCATCAGGTTCAGACAGATTTGACCCTACCTTGTATCGTCAGCTTATCGGATCACTTATGTATTTGGTCAACACTTGACCAGACATTAGCTTTGTAGTCAACTCCTTGAGTCAGTTCATGGTGGACCCTCGGAGAGTGCATTGGACGACTGTAGGGGGAGTATGGATTTGTTTATGAGCGCAGGGGGAGTGTACAATTAGCAGGTTTCACAGATGTTGACTGAGCAGGATGTGTAGAGGACCGGAAGAGTACTTTAGGTTGTTGTTTAAGCATTGGATCAGGGGCTGTCTCTTGGTTCAACAGGAAGCATACGTCAGTTGCATTGAGCTCGACAGAGGCCAAGTACATGGCAGCTAGGATGGCTGCTTGTGAGGGTATGTGGCTGAGGAAGTTACTTATTGGGCTGTTCAAGTGTGAGCTAGAGGCTACAGTAGTTCATTGTGAAAATCAGAGTGGTATCAGACTATCTGAAAATCCAGTGTTTCATGACAGGAGCAAACACATAGACATCATATACCACTTGAGAGATTGTGTTCAGAGAGGAACCATTTGGTTGGAGTACATACAAAAAGATGAAAAGGTGGCAGACATTTTCACCAAGGCACTTTGCAAACAGAGCTTTGTGAAGTTTAGCGATAAGTTGAGGTTGCTACTGAATCCCTTCCTTGTTGAGAGGGAGTGTTAAACTAGCAACAACAAGGAAGGTCTTCCTGCATGCATGTGTTCTTGCATGCAGAAGACTTAAATTAGGAAGCCAATTGTATTTAATTATTTTTCATAAGTTTACTTTGGAACATAACTAAAGTGATCTAATTGTTTATTAACTTTAGTGAAACACTCGTTAAAGTGAAAGTGAAATTAGGGTTTTTGCTTTTACCATTAGTTAAAGTGAAAATGAAATTAGGGTTTTTGCTTTACTTAAAGTTATAAAATAGAGATCAATTGGTGGAGAGGACACACACTTGTATTTCAATAGAGACAAGATACAGATAGGGAGAGAAAGTAAGACAAAGGATTTAGCTGAGAAGACGGAGGAGTGAGAAACAGGATCACCGAGCTTCGTATAGCTAGTTTGTACACTGAGCCAAATATTTATTCGCTCACACAATGAATTCACCAAAAGACTTGGTAAATCAGATAAGCCATAAGGAAAGTATATATTAATGATAAGATAAGAGATGATATGTTACAATGGTGGCTCTACCTTAAATATGGCGTGGGCATTTGAAATGAGGAGACGCCTCATTTCATAACCTAACTTAGTTAACTTATTTATTTAATTATTATCTTATTTTATGTTTGTTACATTGCCACTCTCTTAGAAAGGCTTTGTCCTCAAAGCCTTCATAATGTTTCTGCCTCATTTTTTGTAGTGTCGTAGCTGACGGAACATGTTGATATGAACTGATAAGAGTGGAGCATAACTTAAGATATGTGGATGGATCAATCCATCCCAAATTGATTTGTTGTGGATTGTTGGCATTACATACTAATCTATCGTTAGGAGCTTTGGTCACATTGGTACCATTAGCTTTCGATAGTTCCCACTTTTTAGGATATCAGTTTTTATGGTTAGGGTGTCGATAAGGACTTTTCACGATGTCATTTTCTTTTACGAGTGTCGTCTTGTGAGCATTGATCTAAGTTGGAAGTTGTAATTTTGTCCCTTGAGGTTTTAAGGTTTCTTTCTGTATCTTTTCCAACTGCACGTAATCATTTTGAAACTTCTGAATCACTTCTATCATCTTCAGACTTCTTAAGTTGTTCCTTAAGACCTTTGTTATGACTTCTAAAGCAATTAATTTCTTCCTACTTGTCTAGAAGTTTCCCTTCAATGTCTTCCGTAGATTGTTCTGTCTTCCAACTATTTTTCAACTTCTTAATTTTTGTGACTAGTGTTTTGTTATGATTCCTTAATCTGAAAATTTCTTCGGAATTGTTGGATAGTGTTTTATTACTTTTTGCAAACTCTAACTTACGAGTCTTTTTAGAGTCGTCATTTTGTTGTTGAAGAACTTTTATCTGTTGTCGATACTGGTCAATCACTGATTCTTGATTTTCTAATTTATGTTGTATCTACGTTAGTTCTTCATCCTTGTCGCTAACGATTTTGTTCAACCGTGTTATTTCTGCTTCATAATTGTTCATTTCATTCTTTATATCTTGATTTTTCAATCTCTGATTAAAATCGTTTTGAGTCTTTTAATTTCTCAATTTGGGCAGACAATTTTTCTATATGATTTTTCTGGTTCGAAATTTTTTGTTCCTTGAGCTGTTTTTGCATCTCATGTATTTTAATTATTACTTCCGAGTTCGTATTCGTGTCTTGTAATTCTTCATTGTCTCTTCGATAACGCTTTAACTTAGCTTCTAATTTCTCGATTTGTAGTCGCAAACCAGCTTCCATGGTCTCTAACTTCTTTGATGATAGATGGCTATCGATTTCTTGATGAGTCCTCCTTTGATTTGGCTTCTTCGACGATATATATAGTCTTGATTTATTTTCTTATTTTCTTTAGCTTCTTCAATAGATAGAAGATCTTTTTTTTTTTTCCAATAGTTATTATTAACTAATAACTATATATATAATAATAATAATACTTATAATTAATAACAATATTATTATAAAAAAAAAATTGAAATAGATTCAAATAATAATAATAATTTAATTGTATTATTATTTAAATGAAATGTAGGTTTTTTGAATTTTAATAATAATTATTAAGTAATAAATATTAATAAAAAAAAAATTAAATGGGATGGTTAGAGTTTTGGTGTTGGCGTGTCGATATGGTGGAGGTGTTGGCAAGGTGGAGGTGAATGGAGAATGTGAGAGGGAGAGTGCACGTCGATGTGGCAGCGCGCGGAGGAAGGGTTGTGTGGTGGGTTGGCGGTGGCAAGGTTGATGGAAGTGGATTTGGTGGTAGTGGGAGGACGTAGCGGTGGTGGCAGCGCAGAGGGATTGTGCAGGCGGGTGTGGCAATGCAGAGGAAGGGTTGGCACGTTGCTTGGTGAAGTGGAGGGAGTCGGTGTTGGAGCCATGAGGAAGAGCGAGGGTGCTCATGGAAGGGATAGTGCGAGGTGGGTGGAGGTGGATGGAGGAGTTGCAGAGACTGTGGGAGATGGAGGAGGCGTTGGGTGGATGCGCGGAGATGGAAGGTGAGGGAGTTGGGCTGCAAGGAGCTGGGCGCGTGGGAGCTGGGCAGCGGTGGAGCGGAGGAAATGTTTTCTGCACGGGAGGAGAGGAAAGGAAAACGGAGGAGGACAGATGGGGGTGGAACGCAAGCAGAATGGTGGAGTTTGTGGGGATCGGGAGTAGGTGCAGAAGTGGAGTGGAGCTGGCAGATTTCGATTTTTTTTTTTTTTTTAAAGAGAAGGAAATGGTCAAAGACTTGCAACACAAGGAATTTTTCAGACAAGGTCTGAATTTGTTGACCACCGGCCAGATCAAACAACAAACATTCTGAAACCAAATGAGCTGCATAATTATTTGCTCACACAATGAATTCACCAAAAGACTTGGTAAATCAGATAAGCCATAAGGAAAGTATATTAATGATAAGATAAGAGATAATATGTTACAATGGTGGCCCTACCTTAAATATGGCTTCGGCATTTGAAATGAGACGCATCATTTCATAACCTAACTTAATTAACTTATTTATTTAATTATTATCTTATTTTATATTCGTTACATACACTCACACAGTGGGGTGTTGAGGTTTAGCTAGGATTTTCCGAGTGATTCTGCTGGGTACTGCATTTGCCAGGTTTGAGTGAATTTGCAGTAATTGTAAAAATTCTATATTTTTTCATAATAAAATCAATAGCACCAGTTTTCCCATCTTGGTTTTTTCCAAAGTTTTCCATACCCAAAATAATAGTGTCAATATTGTGATGTGATGTGAGTTATTTCTTAGTTTTATATTCCGCTACATACTGTAAAAGATGTGTGGTTATCAGTTCATAATTTGCATGCACTGTTTAGCCCTAGTTGAATATTAAAGGAAAATTTACAAGATAAGCCCCAAGGGTTAACTCCATTTCCTGCAGGGGCCTTAGGATCATTCAAAACTACTTCATCATGTATGAAATTTGCAAACTTGTTACGCCAAACTAATTCAATTGATTTTTATGATCTTACGTGTCATTGAAACAAAACCTATTCTTAAATATCCATTGGTAGATGCTCTTATGCTAAGTCTGCAAATGTCTTAGGATTAAATCTCATCGCCTCATTTGAATTTAATATTTGGAAGACATTGAAGTTGAAAAATAGTTGGAAGACAGAACAATCTACGGAAGATCATAAAAACCAATCATATTAATGACATGGAAGAAGAAGACTTCAATCATATTAGGATTAAATCTCATCGCCTCATTTGAATTTAATGTCTTAGGATTAAATCTCATGGAAGATCATAAAAACCTATTCTGAGTAATATAGCGCTATACAATTATTCTCCATAAATTGTGAAGGAAAAAGAAGTAGACTCATCTTTAATATAAGAGAATTTATTCTTGTCATGTGAAACTCTCCGTTTCACATTAGCAAGTTAGGATTGCACTTCATACATAATGTCTTTTCCAAGCCACCCAAATTTGGTCTCTTACACTGAATGTGATTGCTTTGTGTAATTAAGAATGCATAACTAATTTAATAATATAATAACACATAAAATAGGTGCATTCTTACACGTGAAATAATTTATTTATATAGGTACATTCTTACAGGTGAAATAATTTATTTATAATATATTGTCGTTTGACAATTAATTCTTTACCCTTCTTATGATAGCAAAGGCATAGATAAGCCCCAAGGGTTAACTTCATTGCCTACATGGGTCTTAGGATCATTCAAAACTACTTCATCATGTATGAGATTTGCAAACTTGTGAAGCCAAACTAATACAATTGATTTTTATGATCTTACATGTCATTGAAACAAAACCTATTCTTGAATATCCATTGGTAGATGCTCTTATGCTAAGTCTGCAAATGTCTTAGGATTAAATCTCATCGCCTCATTTGAATTTATTTCATCATATGCGAGGCTCTAATACAATTGATTTTTATGCTCTTCCCTGTCATTAATATGATTGGTTTTTATGATCTTCCATGTCATTGTAACAAAACCTATTTTGAGTAATATAGTGCTATAAAGTTAATCTCCAAAAATTTGCATAATTAATTTCTAATGAAACTTATCAGCGTCATTGGTGACTTTCATTAGGAGGGTCTTGTCTAGTACGAAAAAGACTAATTTGTGTTGATATCCCGTAATATCAATATAGACCTTAAAAACAATGACATCAATCAAATTGCCACATCCACCATGTCTAACTAATAATTTAATAAAAATAGCCTTTACTTGCATAGTTGCCTCTAATAAGCTTTAATGCTTCATATTTTCAATAAATAACCTTTACGAGGTAGTAATTAGTAAGCTCTAAAGCTTTTTATTTTTAATACCATTAATTAAATTCACAATGCAAGTTTATGCTCTTTAAATTACTTCGAAAATTAAACTCTCAAATTCCTTTTTTTAATAAACTTAGGTCCCAAGACACAATCTTGTGAAAAAAGCATCAAATATACAAATTATAGTTCACTTTCAATCTAGCCTTTCATATAACCCCATACTCTGCAGACAAAAATTTAGGATGTGCCCACAACACTATCGTCTCTTTCGTCTGTATATATGCACACATTATAATTGAATAAGCATTGTTATAATATGATATATTGTCGATCAAAATTGAAATGGCTAGTCTTCACAACTTGTCAAATGTTACTTCAAGACTGCCACATTAAGCAAGTCATTTCATCAGTAACAAAATATTCGCAGTAGAATTAGCATTACTACAAGAGTATTTGATCTTAAAACAAAGTGGTTGACAGCTCCACACTTGTTGGGGAGCCGAGTCAAAGCCAGGCAGACTATCATAAGAACCTCACAAATGGATCTGCTACTCCGCTGTAAAAAAAAGCCACTTATAACATGTTTTTGTTATAAGCTGCGACAACACCTGTAAACTATGATATATGATTATATTACCAATATAACATATCAAATAAATACATCTTTCATGGCATTTAATAATCACAATACGAAGCCTTGATCAACATCAGAAAGAAGCTCATGGTTTATAAAGAGATTGTTTTCTAAAATCCAAGACAACTTTTTTCCTATAAAAGCAGTGGGTTCGATGTGGCCAAGCATGCTACTCCGTTCCAAATGAATGCCAAAACCGATATGGTGGTCACTGACCTGTACGCTACTCTGTTCCAAATGACTGCCAAAACCGATATGGTGGTCACTAACCTGTACACCATTTGAAATGCCTCAAATTATTATAATTATAACAATCTATCACTTTCATATATAGAAAACTGAATTCAGCAAATCTAACAAAATGAATCCAAAGTTGGTTTTTCCAGCTCCAAAAATTTACAGATGAATGTTAAAGATATACTCCATTGTAGGGTACCACTGTGTGTTTCAATTCTTTAGAAGTTATACCATTTAACTCCTCCCGTTGTGTTTATCATGAACTAACTGAATACCACATTACTTCCCTTCATCCCGTTTTGTCTAATTGCTGCAGATAAAGTTACATATCTAAACTAGATTTACAAAACTTAATTACAACCCAAAGGACAATTGGAAAAATATTGGTTTGTCATTTAAGACTTGACAATAAAGTGACGTGAAGAAAAACAACAGATGGTTATTGTGTAAATGCAACTTGCGTCGACGCAAACAGCCTAACTGTATACTGTCAATCATTGTCTTCATCACCGTGATTTCCTGCATGGTTGATTTTTTGGGCCCGGTACATTTCTACAATCTGGAAATTTAGCAGCAAACGGCATCAAGAAATTGCACTCACACCAGATGGGCGTGAAGCAACCGTCCTGAATGGTGTAGCAGAAGAGGAGGTGTATGTGTTGCATACACTGGAATTTGAAACACATGTCATAGAGACACATGTGTGCAAATTGAAGGCAACCCTGTACAGGCACCCAGGACAGGATACAACAGGATAGATGGATTTCTAACCAGCGTGAGCTTTACCAAGAATAAAGCACATTCAAAGATTCAAACCTTTACGTCAAAGTTGAGGATGGGAAACCAATGATACTACTATTGCATGTAGATAACATGTTCCTTACAGGTGACGAGAAGCTCATTGCATAAACAAAGAAGCAGCTTATTGCAGAGTTCAAGATGAATGACCTAGTTATGATGCAATATTTCTTAGGTCTTGAGTTGTGGCAGAATCCAGATGCGATTTTCTTTAGGCAAGGAAAATTTGCTGTAGATATCCTCAAGAGATTCGAGATGATGGATTGCAAGGCCATGGCCACACGAATGCCATCGAACTTGAAGTTGTGTGATACTACTTCATTGACATTTGATTCCATAGCATATAAGCAGATGATTGGTTCGTTGATGTACTTGACGAACACGAGATCGGAGATATGCTTTACGGTGAACACATTGAGTTAGTATATGGTAGAGCGAGACATGTTCACCTACTTACATCAAAGCATGTGTTGAGGTACCTGAAAGGTACGATTGATTATGGGCTCAAATATGCGACGGATCAAAAGATTAGCCCGGAAGGCTATGTTGACTCAAACAGGGTTGGTAGTGTCATAGATAGGAAGAGCACTTCAGGATGTTGCTTCAGTTTCAGGCCTGACATGATTACGTAGTTCAACAGGAAGCAGACAATTGTGGCACTGAGTACAGCCGAGGCAAAGTACATTACAACTTGTTCAGCTAGCTACAAGGCAGTGTGGCTTCAGAAACTACTTGCATGATTGTTTGATCGCGAGTTAGAGGTGACTTGTATCGTTTGCGACAACCAAAGTTGTGTAAAGTTGTTTGAGAACCCAATTTTTCATCTCAAGTTGAAGCAGATATGGTGTAAAGAGGAGTGATGAAGCTCTAATATGTGGTGACAAATGAGCAAATAATTTATGTGTTGACCAATCCTTTGCCAAGAGTGTACTTCAGGGACAAGCTTGGAGTTGTCAAAAAGGGAGTAGTGAGTTCCATAGCACATGTGAGACACTAGTAGTCCTACTGACATAATTTGTGCTCTTGGGCAGTCTCCACTTGGGGTGATGTTGTAATGGGTAGTCACTTCAATGACGTAATTTGTGCTCCCAGACTACACTTGTGAGGATGCAGTAAGTAGTCACATTGGTGACGTAATTAAGCTCTCCTAAATGTTAGTGTTATGGCTGGCATACACACATGTGCGAAGATGCAAGTTACAGGCTTGGGCTAATCTCTACATGAGGAGACATGGTAGCAGGTAGTCCTGTAGTGACGTAATGTATATTCGTAGGATACACCCACGAGTGTCATGTTATTGTGATGTGCAAAGACACGGGTTGTAAACCTGGGTTGTTCTCCTCATGATGTGGCGTGGTAATAGGTAGTCACTTGGTGACGTAATTTGTGCACCTAGGCTACACTCAAAAGATGATCTAGATGTGATGGTGGATAGTCACTTGGTGACATAATTTGTGCTCCTAGGCCTCACTCACGAGATATAGTGTGGTAACACAAGTAGTCACCTAGTGAAGTAATTAGTGCTACTGGGTTGTACCCAATTGATGGCTTGTTCACAAAGAAAATTTCTTATGATGTATAGATTCAAGAGATGCCAGTAGTCAATGGTCTAAATACATAGTTGCAACAACTATGCCAATGATGGTCGTGCTAGAATAATACCTTCCTTGTTAAGAGGAAATGATGACGATTATGCAACTTCGGAATATATTTTTCTTGCATTATTGATGTGTAGTATTATTATTGTACTACCATTCAAGATATTATTATTGTAATCAATCATGTAAAGTAACTTGGACGAATCAATGTAAACCCTATCAGTTGAGTTGGCCCAAAAGAATCTAAAAAGAACATATTATATGGTATTGATGGAAAGTCAACCCTAGCAAATTAGCAAGACAACCCCATAAGGAGAAGTCACTTGGAAAAGTAGTATAAATAGAAGAGGCACTCCCCTCATTTGGACACATTACTCACTCAAGCAAGTCTGCTAGTAAGAGAAGAAAAAGAAGCTCGATTGTGAGAAGAGTAGCTTCATGGAGAAGACATCTTATTCTTGGGTTTTCTATCTTGTCTTATTCCTGGGATCTTCGTGTGAAGAAGCATTTAGCTCTTTGGATTGTACTAAAAGACATTGTACTTGTTAAAGAATCTATACTAAAGAAGTTTGTTGGATTTTTTTTCCTTGTAAGGTTTTCCAAAGGAAAACCATGTGTGCTCTTGTTTTGTTGTTGTCTTTGTTTCAGTGACCCTATTGTATATAGTTATTGTATTATGCTGCAAATTATTTGAAGATCTAACATACCCATTGTCGAATATAAAATTCTAATCATAGCAAATATCTTTGTGAAACCCTAAAAAGCTTATCATAAAAATATAAAATTAAATTAAATATTAAACATATTTTAATTTAAAAAAATAGTTAACATTCAAAGTTTTGTTCTCTTCAAACTTGATTTATTTATTTTTTAAATAATACTTCTGGGGGATCTTCACACGTATATATGTACATGTATTACTCATATTAATATTTTAATAATAAATCAAATTATAAAAAAAAAAAT
This sequence comes from Pseudotsuga menziesii, assembly GCA_001517045.1. Lineage (NCBI taxonomy): Eukaryota > Viridiplantae > Streptophyta > Pinopsida > Pinales > Pinaceae > Pseudotsuga > Pseudotsuga menziesii. Next base: position 108,243 of record LPNX011073199.1, on the reverse strand, counting down.
GAAAAATTATTCTTTTCAAAGTAGTATCTATCATTCATATTAATGTTTTAAAAATAATATTAAGATTATTAGAACCAACATTGATAATAATATTAAGATTATTGGAACCAATAGAAACAGGAATAAAAAGGTCAACCCAAGACTACCATAAATTGTGAAGAAAAAAGAAGTCGACTCATCTTTAATATAAGAGAATTTATTCTTGTCACGTGCAACTCTCCGTTTCACATTAGCAAGTTAGAATTGCACTCATATATAATGTCTATTCCAAGCCACCAAATTTGGTCTCTTACACTGAATTTGATTACTTTGTCTAATTAAGAATGCATAACTAATTTAATAATATAATAACACATAAAATAGGTATATTCTTAATAACACATAAAAGAGGTACATTCTTACAAGTTTACAAGTGAAATAATTTATTAAGAATATATTGTCGATTGACAATTAATTCTTTACCCTTCTTATGATAGCAAAGGCATAGATAAGTCCCAAGGGTTAACTCCATTGCCTACAGGGGTCTTAGGATCAGTCAAAACTACTTCATCCTGTATGAGATTTGCAAACTTGTTAAGACAAACTAATACAATTGATTTTTATGATCTTACGTGTCACTGAAACAAAACCTATTCTTGAATATCCATTGGTAGATGCTCTTATGCTAAGTCTGCAAATGTGTTAGGATGAGATTATTAAATCTCATCGCCTCATTTGAATTTATTTCATCGTATGTGAGGCTCTAATACAATTGATTTTTATGCTCTTCCATGTCATTCATATGAATGATCGGTTTTTATGAATAATATAGCACTATACAGTTATTCTCTAAACGTTTGCATAATTAATTTCTAATGAAACTTATCAGCATCATTGGCGACTTTCAATAGGAAAGTCTTGTCTACTACGAAAAAAGACTAATTTGTGTTGATATCCCATAAAATCAATATAGACCTTGAAAACAATAACATCAATCAAATTGCCACATCCACCATGTCTAACTAATAATTTAAGAAAAATAGCCTTTACTTGCATAGTAGCCATTAATAAGCTTTAATGCTTCATATTTTCAATAAATAACCTTTGCAAAGTAGCAATTAGTAAGCTCTAAAGCTTTTTATTTTCAATAATTCACAATGCAGGTTTATGCTCTTTGTATTACTTCGAAAATCAAACTCTCAAATTCCTTTTTTTAACAGACTTGGGTCCCAAAGACATAATCTTGTGAAAAAAGCATCAAATATACAAATTATAGTTCACCTTCAATCTAGCCTTGTGGCAACATACCCATACCTTTCATCTAACCCCATACTCTACAGACAGAAATTTAGGATTATGAAATGACTTCCTTAACGCGGCAGTCTAGAAGTAACATTTGACAAGTTGTGAAGTCAAGCCATTTCAATTTTGATCGACAAGATATCACTTTATAACAATGCTTCAATTATAATGTGCGCATATATACAGACGAAAGATATGCGCACATTATAATTGAAGCATTGTTATAAAATGATATCTTGTCGATCAAAATTGAAATGGCTTGACTTCACAACTTGTCAAATGTTACTTCTAGACTGCCAAATTAAGCAAGTCATTTCATCAGTAACAAAATACTCGCAGTAGAATTAGCATTACTACAAGAGAATTTGATCTAAAAACAAAGTGGTTGAAAGCTCCACACTTGTTGGGGAGCCGTGTCAAAACCAGGCAGACTATCACAAGAACCTCACAAATGGATCTGCTACTCCACTATAAAACAAAGCCACTTATAACATGTTTTTGTTATAAGCTGCGACAATACCTGTAAACTATGATATATGAATTATATTACCAATATAACATATCAAATAAATACATCTTTCATGGCATTTAATAATCACATTACGAAGCCTTGATCAACATCAAAAAGAAGCTCATGGTTTATAAACAGATTGTTTACTAAAATCCAAGACAACTTTTTTCCTATAAAAGCAGTGGGTTCGATGTGGCCAAGCATGCTACTCCGTTCCAAATGACTGCCAAAACCGATATGGTGGTCACTGACCTGTACGCTATTCTGTTCCAAATGACTGCCAAAACCGATATGGTGGTCGCTAACCTGTACACCATTTGAAATGCCTCAAATTATTATAAATATAACAATCTATCACTTTCATATATAGAAAACTGAATTCAGCAAATCTAACAAAATGAATTCAACGTTGGTTTTTCCAGCTCCAAAAATTTACAGATGAATGTTAACGATATACTCCATTGTAGGGTACCACTGTGTGGTTCAATTCTTTGGAAGTTATACCATTTAATTTATCCCGTTGTGTTTATCATGAACTAATTGTATACCACATTACTTCCCTTCATACAGTCCAAATTGTTTAATTGCTGCAAATAAAGTTACATATCTAAACTAGACTTACAAAACTTAATTACAGCCCAACGGACAATTGGAAAAATATTGTTTTGTCATTTAAGACTTGACAATAAAGTGACGTGAAAAAAACAACAGATGATTATTGTGTAAATGCAACTTGCCTCGAGGCAAACAGCCTAACTGTATACTGTCAATCATTGTCTTCATCACCGTGATTTCCTGCATGGTTGATTTTTTGGGCCCGGTACATTTCTGCAATCTGGAACAAAATAAACCCATCAAACTTTCCAGCCTGTAAGAAATTTAACAGCAAATGGCATCAAGAAATTGCAATGTTGCCGACTTACCTGCTCTGCACTTGTCGCTTGGTCTGGATTCTTGTCTTCACGAACCCGTAGTAAACGTGGAAATCGAAGAGAGATACCCTTCATACAACAGAAAAAACCATGAAAAAGGAATTTCAAGCAGCAGTCTTTCTGATCCTAGACAAAATTAAGAGTCGACAATTTATTGAACAATGTACCTTGTTAGGATCGACCACACCAGCTGCTGCACGGTGAACAGGGCTAATACTTAAATCAGCAGCCTTCACCTCCCATACCTATAATTGGTAAACATCGGACAGATTAAAATGTTAATTCAAACAGACAAGAAAGGGCTTGTAACATGTAACAGTGAAAAACTCCATACATATAAAAATGTCTTCAATTCATATTTAAGATTCTCTATTGCTTTTCTTATTGTGCTAGATTCGAGACTAAACATCAGTTGAGCTAAATACTTGTTAATTTGCTTCTTCCACTCGAAGAGAAAATGTTCTAAGAATGTCTCCAATATAACTGAGAGAAGAAATTTTATAATTTTTACTCCTGTTGACACTTTGGATCATCAACTTCAAATTTCTCTGATTGAACAAACTTTTCTTGCAAACGTTGACTTGTCAAGTGCTTCTGCTCGCAAGTCAAAAAATAAACTTCTTATTTGCATGGAGTCCTCAACTTATCTACTCTACCTTCTATACTTTCCATCTTTTCCACCATAGAAACAGTGTACTTTAGGCAACCTAAATTTGATAGCTGCAAGTCTCAATAAAGTCCAGCAACAGTATAAACTTCTCTATAAGTGCCACGTTTAATTTTTTTCAACATATGAAGCACTTCAATGTACCACCAAACATTCTCTTGCTTGATAGCCAGAGAGTCCAGCTACAACCTTAAGTTTGTTATCATCTAATCATATTTCAGGATTGTAGATGCATAAACTTTAAGCCCTGCATGATCTCCTTGAAATGCAACACTAAACTCATCCAAGTCAGTATATTGCTTGGAAGTATTCTTACACAATCAACTTTGTGAAAGACTACAGAGAGTAGCTAAAGACAGGAGACTACAGCCAGAATGTTAAGTCGGCCTTGCCATAAAATATCTTGTCGGCCCAAAAAGTGATCCAACACTCGTCCAAGTAAATATGGAGCTTTGAAAAGATTGCACAATTCCAAGGAGAAGATGAAATTTCAGGGGTTCTTGAAGATAATTTTAAAGATATTTTGGATGCATTCTAAAGTTGTGCAGCGCTATGTGCACAGAAGAAGCTGTAGGGAAGCACAAATCTATGTGCGCAAGGAAAGGGTGTCGATCTAAATGCGCAGAATGGGACAATAGAATACAGACAGTGTGGATTTAAGTTGATACTCAGAGAAATCAATGTCCTCATTTAACAGACAAACTGGTGCTTGTTTGCACAAGTCGGTGCTTGCTGATTATGAGTTGGTGCTCATAAGACGATTGGTGTCCTCACAGGTTGGTGCCTGTAAACAGCAAGATAGTGCTTGCACAAGGGATTGGTGTCCCTGTCAGATTGGTGTCTGCACAGTTTCTGAGTGGGTCCTCACACCATTATTGGAGATTGGTGTCTCCCAACACTGTATGTAATCCAAGTTTTATTTTTATATAAAAAATTATAACTATCTTGCGCAAAGTGTTTTCTATTTGATGTTGATAAATAATTAATATTAATATCTGGTCATTTTGTTTAATGAAATAAAATTGCTGAAAACANTTTCTATTTGATGTTGATAAATAATTAATATTAATATCTGGTCATTTTGTTTAATGAAATAAAATTGCTGAAAACATAAGATACGGATTCCCCCCTCCCCCCCCCCTCAGTGTCTCGCGGGGTTAAACAATTGGTATCAAAGCAGGTTCCTTCAGATTCAATCTAACAAATGGAAGCCAGATCATTACGTACATATGGCCTGTGAAGAATTTGGTTTAAGCACAGACATAGCCCCTTTATTCAATGGAACAAACTTTTTATTCTGGAGTATAAGGATGAAACCTATCTGCAGCCACTTGGATTTGATATCTGACAGTCAATTGAGAATGGCTATACAACCCCTAAGAATCGACCAAAAGGTGCAGCTGCAAAAAGGTTACAATAGGACAATGCAAAGACAATGAATGCAATTTTGAGAGGTTTATCAGATTCTGAGAAAAGCAAAGTGGGACAATGTAAGTCAGCTAAAGAGCTCTGGGACAAGCTACAAAATCTTTACATAAAAGAAAATGAAGATGAGAAAAATAAAGAGCCACCAAAAGATGAAAGATTTGCTAAGGAAGCAAATGACAGACAAGACGTGCCAAGTAAACATGTTGATGATAAGTTTGCCAATCCCATCAAAAGACTGGAAAAGGAATCAAGCAATCTCAAAGAAGTCTATTTTAATTTGAATACAAAAGATCCTTCTGAAAATAAAAACAAAGCTTCTGAAGAACCAAGAGATAAAAAAGATGAAGTTGATCTTGAAAGACAACTAGGTTGTACTCAAGACGAAGTCAAGAAGCTCAAAGAGAAAAATGCATTTTGGGAAAATCTACTAGAAGAACCAAAACAGGAAAAGCAAAAAGACCGTGGGGAAACTGCAAGACTATAGTTGGTCTAAACACTCAAGTAGAAAAAGCAAGAAAAATTGAAGAAAGTGTGACAAACCAACTTCAAGAGAAAAAGAAAATTTGTCAAAACCAAGAGCTTGAGATCTGTTTACTAAAAAAGGAGTTGGATAAAACAGTTACTCATTTGGAAACAATTTCAAAGTTCAAGAAAAGCACCATGATTTTAGATCAAATCCTTAGTTGTCAAAGATCACCACATGAAAATTATGGTCTTGGATTTGACAACAATCAAAACACCACTCTGGGAGAAAAACATAATTATCCTAGGCAGTGAAACAGGAATTGAGGTCAAATCGCAATTAATTGCGACCCCTGATTTGGTCTTTCCCCAAACGATCCGAGTTGGATCGTTTCCCCAATAATCGCGATTTTTCTGAACCGGCCCGATTTTTTCCTCATACGCTGCAAACTCGCGATTAATCGCGTTTCTTTAAATTGGTGGGCAACAAGAAAAATTGGCGGGCAACGTCAAAAAGGTAAAAACATTCGTGGGTTTACTCCTACGCCGGCAGAGTTTTACTACTACTCATTCGTGGGTTTCATTGTCGTTTTTCATTGTCTGCAAAGTTTAGCATTTGCATTTGTGGCGGCAAGAGTTCTGTTGCAGCAGCCAGCTCCATGCGGGTTTCTCAGCTGCACGAGGCTTCCACGCTCCACGCAGGTTCCAGCTCCCAAATCCACGCTCCACGATTCAGCTCCACGCTACAGGTTTTTGTCCAATAAACGCTGTTGTATTATCTAAAGTTGTATGTTGACAGAGGGAGAGCCTTGGCCATTGATACATTCAATGAGCTGAAGGCCAAGAAAGCAAGGATAACTGTAGAACAAGCAAGTGTTGGAGCTGGTCAGTTTTCTTCCAATAACCCCTTGTCACCTCCCTCTGTTGAATCCTCAATGTCGGGTCCAAGTTTTACAAACATGCCTCAAAGTCAAGACCAAATGTTGCCTCCTTCCACTCCTACAAATTTGACCACAGGAGGTGGCAACATACACACTTTTTTGTTGCCCGCACAAAACCTGGTTCCCAACCTATCTTGGAAGCCACTGGTTGGAAAAAGAATGTCCATAGCCAGGAAAGGAAGGCCATTGCCAACTTTTGGTACTATTATGACATCCCTTTTCACTGTGCCAGAAGCCCTTACTAGCAAGCTATGGTTGATGCAATTGCTATTGCAGGTCCGGGGTTCAAAGCCCCTACATCTGAGAGCCTTAGGACATATTTGCTATTCGAGAGTGTTGATGATGTTATGCTCATACTTGTCGAATTTCGTTCATCATGGGCAAAAACAGGGTGCACCATTATGAGTGATGGATGGACAGATCAAAGGAATAGAACTTTAATAAATTTCCTTATATCTTGTCCAGCAGGCACAATGTTTCTCAAAAGGGTGGATGCCTCAAACAAGGTTAAGACTGCTCAGCTTATTTGTGAAATGATGGAGGAAGTTGCTTAGGAAGTGGGAGAAGAAAATGTTCTACAAATTGTCACCGACAATGTAGCTAATTATATGGCTGCTAGTATACTTTTTGAGGTCAGGCACCCCACCATTTTTTGGACATCTTGTGCAGCCCATTGCATAGATTTAATGCTTGAGGACATTGGAAAACTTGCTTGGATACATGAGGTTGTGGATAAGGCAAAATCCATAACCAAATACATATACAATCACACTAATGTCCTCCACACCATGAGAATATACACTGAAGGTAAAGAACTTGTTCAACCTGCAGTGACAAGATTTGCAACAAATTTCATCTCTTTGCAATCTGTGGTTCAACAAAAGATAAATTTAAAGAGGATGCTTTTGGGACCTGAGTGGATGGCTTCTAAACATAGCAAGACCCTCGAAGGCATTGAAATTGTTTCCCTTGTGTTTAATGACAATTTCTAGAAAGACGCCGAAGAGATTGTTGATGTGACAAAGTCAATTGTTAGAGATCTCAGGTACTTCAGGTCTTAACCTTTTCATTTTTTAAATTTCATTTCATTTTCAGATTTAATTGAATTTGAAAGTTTGATCTTTTAGGATGGTTGATGGTGACAAACCTGCTATGGGTTACATTTATGAGGTGATGGATCTCGCCAAGGAGGCCATCAAAAGAAGATATGGGGATGAGGAGGCCAAGTATATGCCTCTTTGGGTCATTATTGATGCACGCTGGGATAGGCAATTGCATTCCCCCTTACATACTGCTAGGTACTTGTAATGTCCTCTTCCGATTAGGCCTTGAGGCCCAAAACCGCTAACCTATGTGATTCCTGTGGGTTCGAGCAGTTACTGACAATTAGGGAATCATCTAAGGACTGATGCCATCCATAGAAAATCTAAGGCATCATCATTAGGTCAAGAAGGGCCACCGAGGCCAAGGGCCACCGGGGCCAAAGGCCACCTTCGTGCATGCCATCCAAGCATTATTTAATGATGCATGCACTCATTTAAGTCTCCAGGCACATGCATGCAAGTCAACTGCAAATTAGAAGATAAAGTGACCTAATTAGGTCAAAGATTAGGGTTTTCGCAGTTGAAAGTTATAAAAGGAGGATAAAGCGAAAGGAGACTTCATTTTTTATGATTATTATTTTGGGAGCTCTTGAATAACAACACAGCATGCAACACAGCAGTTGGGGTTGGAGACGGCGTCTTCAACTAGCGGGGTTTCGGCAGTGAAATATTTACCCTAGTCTCATTCAGGGTAAGCCATACAGGTTCACCATTTGCTCTTACATTCATTCATAGTTATCCAGTATACGGTGTAGATTGTTGCAGGGACACGTGTGCAGCCATAAAGGGGGTTTTCAGCCAGAAAGCCCTAATCAGTTGTTGGGTCTTCAGATCTCAATTTTACTCTGAAACTTGGGCACCCTTCTCATCATCGGCATCTTACTCCGATGCCCGGTGATTATAAGATCCGACCGCGCTCATCCGGAGCAGTTATTAGCTATTTCGGGATCAGGGGGGCGTGAGTAGCTGTCTCTCTGGAACAATTCGATATCCTGGCTAGAGACCTCCAAAACTCTGCATGTACCAGGCATTCTCTCTTGCACAGGAAGGCTATCAGTCCTGTAAATCAGCAGCCCCATCGAACACCTCCTTCACTGAAAACGTCACCCTTATCTAACCTGGGTTCTTGCTGCTGGGGTTTCACCGGAAGCAGAATATATCAATCCATCTTCGATTCAGTTCTTGATGCTTGCATACTCTTTCAAGAGCAGTCCAACCAGCTTATCAGCGGTAAGTGTTCATTCTATCTCACAAACCCTACCCTAATTTTTGCTATAAAATAGGGATTTTTGCATGGCAGTTTGCATGCCCGGTTGTATCAGTATATTTGCATCGAAATAGTAAATATCAGGATTTGGGATATTACAGTGGTATCAGAGCTATCTTCTTAGCCATCTGTGCCCTTAAGAAATGAGACATAGATGAATCCAGAGGGAGACCCTTTTGTAACCTATAGGAGAAGAAAGAGTAGATACACAGGGGACTTAGAGGATATCCAACTAGAAGATACCAATTTAGACATGGAACAAACAGGTATACACTCGGATAGGGGAAAAGGAACGGGAGAAGAGGAGGATAGGATGGAGTTTTGCAACTTAGTATTTGCATTGCAAGACTTAGCAGAAGGGCAAAAATATGTGCTCAATGCAATCAACAGATTATCGGCAAAACCAAAAATAGGTACCAACAGTACACCTCCCTCATCGGTAGATCGGGGATCTACAAGCAGCAGTGGAAAGGTTGCATACACTAATATGCAGAATACTTTGCACATATATAGCAGACCTTCCAACAGGCCTACCATGCCTCACTTCTTGGCAGATACAGTAGGTGGTTCGGTCATGCAAGTAGAACCTAGCGAGCCATTTGGGGCTTATTTGCAGGAGTATAGAGACTTAGGAGATGAGTTTCATGCTGCCATGTCCTTTTCAGATTTCTGCAACATGAAGGGTAGGAACAGTCCCAGGAATTTCAACAAGGGTTTCAATCACAACTATGAGTTGCAGAAGACCTTGTGTAGGTTGACCATCCCGAACTTTGATGGGACGCACGGAGGATCAGCGAGGATATGGGTTCAAAAGTTGGATACCTATTTCCAACTCAATCCCAAGACAAAGACAGATGCCATTAAATTGGCTACACTCCACCTGGACGGAGAAGCTCAAGAGTGGTGGTACCACGGATTGGTGACATTGGGTCACAACACCATACACTCCTACGGTGAGTTCACTCAAAAGCTCATAGAGAGGTTTGACAGGAAGGATCCAGAGATACATTTCAGGGAGTTGGCTCAACTCAAACAGACCGGTAGTGCAGAAGCCTTCATCTCAAAATTTCAAAGGATAGCAGTCATGGTAACAAATGTATCAGAGAGCAAGTTGACTATGTTATTCACTGAGGCCCTCACAAAGCCACTACCGGGATGGGTGAAAGCCTACAAACCCCTCACTCTGCAGGATGCCATTAGCAGAGCCAGAGATCTTCAGGATTCAATCCCCAAAAACAAGTTCCCGCTGAAAACCAATTTTCCTGTTAGGGACAAGGACAAGAAACCTTTCCAACAGGATGTTCCCAAGAAAACATGGTTAGACGAGGACACTAGGAAAGATTTGAGAAGGAAGAAACTATGCTTCATTTGTCAAGAACCATGGGTACCAGGACATAGGTGTGCAAGGAAGGCGAAGGCTCACTACATTGAGGTATATTTGAATAGTGATGAGGATGACTATGAGCAGGAAGCCACAGAAGAACTACGGGCAACTGAGGAAGAATCACACGAGGGTGATACACCAGAGGGAGTCAATGCTACATTATCTGGAGTACCAAGTTTCCATACTCTCAGGGTCAGGGGAGTAGTACAGGGTCACAGAGTAGGAGTATTGATTGATGGGGGAGCAACCCACAATTTCATTGACTCTACTTGGGTAGCCAAGAGAGGTATTCAGACCGAGAAGTTCGAAGGATTCACTGTAGCAGTAGCCGGGAACTCCAGCATGGAGTGCAACTACTGGATTCCAAAATTGAATGTCACCTTAGGTAACTATCAGATGACAGATTTCTTCTACGTAGTGGATGTATCGGATAATCATTTAGTATTGGGTGTTCAGTGGCTTTATTCTATAGGGGAATACACTACAGACTACAGGGCAATGGAAATGGAATTCTAGGGGCTAGATGGCAAACGGGTAGTTTTGAGGGGCATGAACACTTATCCCCCAAAACCGGTCTCATCATAGAGAATCGAGGCAATACTCCGACAAGATGATATAGAATGGGCTACAGAATGTTTTGTCACCTTTAGGAAGCCCCCACAGACCAACACACAACACCCAAGTGACATTCAAACCTTGCTATAGAAACATGAAAAGGTTTTTCGGGACCTTCCATCAGGTAGACCGCCAGGACGAGGCTTTGAACACATCACTGAGCTAGAGGAGGGGACACAAGCAGTCATCACCACTCCTTACAGGCATCCCAAAAGATACAAGGATGAGATTAAGAAAACAATCAAAGAATTACTGGAGCTTGGATATATTCGGCCCAGTTCTAGCCCCTTCGCATCCTCAGTAGTATTGGTCAAGAAGAAGGATGGTACACTGCGAATGTCCATCGATTATCAAGCACTCGACAAAAAGACCATTAAGAACAGGTATCCCATCCCCAGAATTGACAAACTCATGGATGAGCTTCGAGGAGCTAAATACTTCTCCAAGATTGATCTTCGCTTGGGATACCATCAGATCAGGGTAAGGGACCAAGACATCTCCAAAAACCGCTTTTCGCTGTCACTATGGTCACTATGAGTTTTTGGTCATGCCTTTTGGACTTACCAATGCTCCAGCCACTTTTCAGTCATGTATGAACCACACCTTCAGAGCACAGCTACGTAAGTTTTTGCTAGTATTCTTTGATGACATCCTGATTTACAGCAAAACATGGGAAGAGCATCTGAAACACCTGGACAAAGTACTGAGCATTTTAGAAGAACATTCGCTTTATGCGAAAATGTCCAAGTGTGAGTTTGGCATGAAGGAAATGTTGTACTTAGGACACATAATCAATGCAGAAGGAGTACAGGTTGATATGGAGAAAATCCGAGCTATCAGACATTGGCCTGCGCCAAAAACAGTTGAGGCTTCTTGGGTCTGTGCACTTATTACCAACGGTACGTTAAGGGATTCTCCCAATTTGCAGCACCCCTCACAGATTTCACAAAGAAGGGAGCGTTCACTTGGAAAGACTTAGCACAGAAAACTTTCAAGGAGATGAAGGTATTTATGAGTTCCTGTCCAGTTTTAGCATTACCAGACTTCTCACAACCCTTCGTAGTAGAACGTGATGCTTCAGGGGAAGGGTTAGGAGCAGTGTTGATGCAAAACCATCACCCTATTGCATTTGAGAGCCGTAAACTGAAGAACTATGAGTGCCACTACTCCATATATGACAAAGAGATGCTAGCCATCTTACATGCTCTCACAAAATTCAGACAGTACCTAGTGGGCAGTAAGTTCAAAATCAAAACCGATCATAACAGCCTCAAGTATTTCCTAGAGCAAAAGGAACTAAATGAGCGACAGTAGAAATGGATCAGCAAAGTACAAGCCTATGATTTTGAGATCGAGTATGTAAAAGGTAAGAATAATGTAGTAGCTGATGCATTATCCAGGCGTCCCACCTCATTATCTCTCAGTAGTATATCCACAGATTGGAGGGCATTTCTCTTAGTAGAATACTCCAAAAATAAATTCGCTTGTGACTTATTGGATGGACAAATTCAGGATGACAGGTACAGGATTGTTGATGACATCATCTATTACAAGAACAAGATATACCTCGTCCCAGAATCCACATTGAGGAAAAAGATCATTCAAGCAGCACATGATTTTGCACATTTCTTTTCAATATCATTAGACTACTCAACAACTCAAGTAGCTGAGTTATTCTTCAGGGAGGTCTTCAGGTTACACAGGTTACCTAAGGCCATTGTCAGTGATTAGGATAGCAGATTCACAGATGCCTTCTGGCAGGAACTATTCAGATTAGTGGGGACCGAACTGGCCACCAGTACGAGTTATCATCCCCAGAGCGATGGACAAACTGAAATAGTCAACAAGTGGATCAAAGGATATTTAAGGAACTATGTAGCAGGACAGCAACAGACCTAGATCAAATGGCTACACCTAGGGGAGTATTGATACAATACTACCTATCATATGTCTATAAGGATGACTCCTTTTAAGGCATTATATGGTTACGAGGCCTTGGACTATGCAGATTTGGCATTTGGAGATAGTAGGGCTCCTAAGGCTAAGGATTGGATATAGGACATTCAAGACATTCTGAAAACCTTGAAAGAAAACTTACAAACAACCCAGAATCAACAGAAGTTGTATGCCGACAAACACAGGGTTGAACGGAGCTTTGAGGTGGGGGATTTGGTATACTTAAGGCTCCAACCTTACAGGCAGTCTTCGCTTAAGAAGAAAGGAGCAGAAAAGTTAAAACCTTGCTTCTATGGTCCCTACAGAATAATCAGGAAGGTGGGAGAGGTGGCATATGAACTAGAACTTCCACAGGAAAGTAAAATTCACAATGTGTTCCATGTGTCTAACTTAAAGAAGACCCTTGGACAACACATTGCTCCATCTACAAAGTTACCTCCTTTAGATGACGAGGGACTGCTGATACTGATTCCCGAACGGATCATACAGACTAGAGAAAGGAAGCTCAGGAACAGAGTAATCAGAGAGTACTTGGTTCAGTGGAAAGAACTACCGCCAGATGATGCCACCTGGGAAGGTGAACAGGTATTGCAGCATCCCAGTTTGCAGTTGCTTGAGGACAAGCAATCTCAAGCGGGGAGGACTGTAATGTCCTCTTTCGATTAGGCCTTGAGGCCCAAAACCGCTAACCTGTGTGATTCTTGTGGGTTCAAGCAGTTACTGACAGTTAGGGAATCATCTAAGGATTGATGCCATCCATAGAAAATCTAGGGCATCATCATTAGGTCAAGAAGGGCCACCGAGGCCAAAGGCCACCTTCGTGCATGCCATCCAAGCATTATTTAATGATGCATGCACTCATTTAAGTCTCCAGGTGCATGCATGCAAGTCAACTGCAAAATAGAAGATAAAGTGACCTAATTAGGTCAAATATTAGGGTTTTCGCAGTTGAAAGTTATAAACAATGTTCCCCCAAGTTTTCGGGACGGGGGGACGCGGGAGCGGGGAAACGCACATTCGGGACGCGTGGAGACCACCCCCAAATTTAGGGATATTCGGGGGGGACGTGGGGACGTCTCTAAAATTAAAAAAATAAAATAAAATATCAAAAATAATCATTCATTTGATGTATATTAATGATTGTGCAATGTAAATAATAAATATATCAGTTTATTTTCTAAGTAGTACCAAGTAGGAATTGTAAAATGTGAAAATAATGGGAAAACATTAAAAAAAATTCCCAGGGGCATGGTTGGGGAGGGAAAGTTTCGCCCAGGAGTCCCCAAGTCCCCGGGACGCAAGAAACGTGGAAACGCGTCCCCGACCCTACGAGACATGTCCCCGTGGAACACTGGTTATAAAAGGAGGATTAAGCGAAAGGAGACTTCACTTTTGATGATTATTATTTTGGGAGCTCTTGAATAGCAGCACAGCGTGCAGCACAGCAGTTGGGGTTGGAGACGACGTCTTCAACTAGCGGGGTTTTGGCAGTGAAATATCTACCCTAGTCTCATTCAAGGTAAGCCATACAGGTTCACCATTTGCTCTTACATTCATTCATAGTTATCCAGTATATGGTGTAGATTGTTGCAGGGACACGTGTGCAGCCGCAAAGGGGTTTTTCAGCCAGAAAGCCCTAATCAGTTGCTGGGTCTTCAGATCTCAGTTTTACTCCGAAACTCAGGCACCGTTCTCATCATCGGCATCTTACTCCGGTACCCGGTAATTATACGATCCGACCGTGCTCATCCGGAGCAGTTATCATCTATTTCGAGATCAGGGGTCTCTATGGAACAATTCATTATCCTGCCTAGAGACCTCTGAAACTCCACATGTACCAAGCATTTTCTCCGGCACGGGAAGGCTATCAGTCCTGTAAATCAGCAACCCCATCGGACACCTCCTTCACTAAAAACGTCACCCTTATTTGACCTGGGTTCTTGCTGTTGGGGTTTCACCAAAAGCATAATATATCAATCCATCTTTGATTCAGTTCTTGATGCTTGCATACTCTTTCAAGAGCAATCCAGCCAACTTATCAGTGGTAAGTGTTCATTCTATCTCACAAACCCTAACCCTAATTTTTGCTATAAAATAGGGATTTTTGCATGGCACTTTGCATGCCCGGTTGTATCAGTATATTTGCATAGAAACAGAAAATATCGGGATTCGGGATATTACAGTACTTCTTAAACCCACAATATTTTTATGATAAGGCTAGATTTAATGAGGATGGGGAGGTTGGCAAAGAACTCATGACGTGCCTTGAAAGGTGCTTCCCTGATCAAAATGTCCAAAGTCATGTTATTGCTCAGCTACAGGATTATAGGACACCATCAAAGTTGTTTTCCTATACCAGTGCTATACAGGAAAGGACTAAGATGTTGCCAGGTACCCTTGAAGGCTTCATCAATTTATTAAATTTCTTTATTTGGTTTGTTTAATGAACCTAGTATTGACTTTTTATCATCTCCAATATGGATGCACGAACCCTTGGCGATTGCTAGGTCTTTGGTGGCAAAACTGTGGTAGTGATACGCCAAATCTAAAGAGGTTCGCCATTTGAATCTTGAACCAGACTTGTAGAGCTTCAGGTTGCAAGCGCAACTGGAGCATGTTTGAGAAAGTACATTCCAAGAATCGCAATCGATTGACACAGAAGTGGTTAAATGACCTTATATTTGTCAATTACAATCTTCGTCTTCGCAATAAGCAAATACAAGGTGACAGTCAAACTCAAGAGTCCATACATTGGTGACTGAGCCTTGAGGAACACAAGGCTTGGCTTAGTTTCTCTAAGGATTATGCATTTGAATTTGATGATTTGATTTACACTTTAAGATTAAAAGTTAAAAACTTTAAACTTTAAATTTTAATTCACATTTCCATGTTTCATGATGATGACAGGTTTTGATCATTCACCAATCAACCTAGAAGACCAAGACCAAGATCTGCAAACTACACATGCAGCAGAATGAGTCCAGTCAGTGGAGGGTCCTCTTTTTAGCATTGCTGACTTAGACAACCTTGAGAGTCAAGCAGCCCAAGATATGGGGCCCATTACTTCTTACTTTTTTTACAGTTTTACTGATTATTATGTAGTATTTTGTAAACTTTTAGAAGCAGATGCTTATGCTTCTAGTTCACTGCAGTCAAGTCTCGATAGAGTCAATACATTGGATCACATTTGGAGCCTGGACTCGTATCATATATGAGATACTGTTAATCATTTATGATATTTTGGACTTCTATTTAGTATTACTATTTACTATTGATATTATCATTATGCATTGTTTGGAGTCTGGACATGGTATTATTGAATATCAATGAAAAATGTTATTTTTAATTCAAAATGTCTGTATCTTTATTTTTTGTATTCACCGATTTTTTCCCGATCCGATTAAAACTCTTCGCTCTTTTGCCTCACCGATTCATTGCCGCTTCCGAGTCTGGTAACAATGATCCTAGGTCTGAAAAAAGTGAAAATAGGAAGGTTGAACTATCAATGAAACAACATACACTCAGGAAAAAAAAATCTTTCCTTGGTTATTGTTTCTGCTGCAATAAATATTTGGGCATAAAGCAGTGGATTGTAGCAATGAGTTCATGGACAAAACCAGAACAATGTATGAAAATGTTGACGGAACAGTTCTAGGCATATTGCAAGGTTCAGTAACAATGTAGCCTGTTACAAATGCAACATATTTGGCCACAAAGCCCAGCATTGTAAGAACACACAGAAATTGAAAAAAAATTGAAAAGAAAAACAAGAAAAGAAGGTTAAAGAAGAATCTCAGATAGCTCCATATGCCCTAAATAGTCAAACAAGTTTCCTGGAAAATAAAGAGAAAAAAATGCAGAAAAGTTTGGAAAAAGAGATTAGCAGATAAAAAGAGAACACTTGTGAATTGGTTCTATGTGCTGAGTCTTTTGCATTGAAATAGGAAAACATGTTAATTGAAGGTAATGATGCTGAAGAATTGGGAGATAAATCTTTTAGGATGCCCTTTATTCATGAATAAACTACATAAAACCAGACCTGTCACCGAAGGAGTTGTGTGCACAAAGGGACCGCGACAAATTCATGGAAAGAATTAATCATTGATAAAGTAGTAACAAGACCAAGATATCAACGACCGTAGATGATAGTTAAATGGATTTGGACCAAATCAAGGCAAATCCGAATAAATCAAGAGCCAATAATGAGCACGGGTGCTACAAAACTTCCCATACAAGCAATTGAAAAATTATAAATGCAACCATGAGCAGCTACAGAAGACATAAGTCATAGAGTAAACAATAGAGAGTGAAGTTAGAGCTAAAGGAAGGTTGATAGTTGAAGATTGCGCCCATAGAGACCATGGCACCCAAGAGGAAAACCAGATCAAAGAACCCATCCGTAGGTTTGCATAAAGGTACCGCACAGACACCAAGACCGTCAACATCGAAGCCAATAAAGCTCCCTTGCAACTATATTCCGCTGAGAAATCCTTCCGCGACATCTATCAATCTACCAAACATAGAGACGACAGCTATGCCAGTACCAAAGATTCCAGAGGGGGTGCCCATCAAAAGAGAAATGCTAGGCAAGTTGTACAAGTTTCAGTTTGTGGATTATGACCTAACTAATGACAAAATGTTTCTGGAGTTTGTTGACAACAATTACTTGAACAAAATGTTCAACTCAGAGCCGAAGGCGCCAATTGAAGTGGAACCTCGAACATGGGCGGTTGGATTACAAAAGTTGGGGATCCTGACTTTGTTGGACATTCTTCACTTTGGAAGAACTCCACAGGTTAAATTGTGCACAAAGACGTTGTTGTCATGTGTACATGGTGGGTTCTTATGTCCTCGTCTCGTGCCCTCGCATCAGGGGACTTAGTCTACCATCAATAGAATAATTAGCATTCTTCATCTTTTAAGTTGTAATCATTCTCATATACAAGAATCACTCAAGCCCTCCATGTAACATTATTTTCCTAAGTAACAGGGCACTTCCAAATAGTGCCTGTGTCCCGTATTCAACGTGTCGGACACGAAACTTTCCCTAATATGTGTCCTACACTAAAATTTTCGTGTCCCGAAATCTGGAAACTTTCCAGCACGTGTCGGACACGTGCCAAGAACGTGTCCTGATTTCTAGACACGTAAATTTGTCAAAAAGGGTATAGAGGAGGAGGAGGAGGATAGAGGAAAGAGCTACAACAGTAATGCTAATTTTGAAATGGAGGAACTGTAGGACGATTGACAATGGATAGTACCATTAATGAGCTATGATATTCTTCCCTGTGGTTATTTAGTATTTTCATTTTGTATCTAGTAGTACTGTAGATACTAGACTTAGTACTAAGTAGTATCTACTCTATTTTGTATTTTCCAGTGGCATTCTCTCGATATCTACGTAATACATTTTGATTTTTGTGGTTTAATCAAAAATATCAAGTATGTAGTTTATGGTTCAAAGTTCATGATTCATAATAATTTTGTTATCGATTCATCATTGTCAAATTTCAATTAAATGATATTATGATTGATGTACATTGTATAAACTTCTAATTTTTTTTAGAATGTAGATCTTTATGTATTTTTTTAATATATATATATATAATTTTTTAATATACATATAAAACGTGTCCCCCGTATCCTATTTTCAGGGCCGTCGTGTCTCGTGTCAAATACTCGTATTTTCGTGTCCTCCGTGTCCCGTGTCCTCGTGTCATGTGACTTGGTTATTTTCTAGTAATATTGTTCTTACGTAATAAGAAAATTCTACTATCTTCTATGCATACCATTCTAATAGCTAATGATATCCATAAGCATAAGATATGATCATCACAAACTATAAAACTAAACAAAATACTTTGAAGTTAACAATATTAATAACCATAGACAATAAAGATAACAGCATACTCTAGCCCTAACGCCAACGTTTGAAACTTCATATCTTTGCACTCTTAAAACCTTTCAACACTTATGACCATGAATATAATAGGCTAGTACTCTTATGTTTCATTGAAGCAATTCTGCAGAATGCATTAGTGTCAACTAAATACAAGCCACATATACTATTTACCACCTCATTCCATGTTATTACTTATTAGGACCCTCATCTTCAACTGAAACGTTATTCTGCAATATGAAGCATCAAAAACATTGTATATACCATTTGATTTGGAGTACCAGATGCTAACAATAAAAAATGTAACCTTCAATGAATCACAGTGGACAATGTGCAAACTATTTATTCCTTGTAAATTGGCTATTCACTAGAAAGGCAAGAAAAAAATTGAACTTGTTACATTGTTTTCCGAAGTGAAACAAGTGCAAATTTCCATAATACAATTTAACAATTCTACAATTTGACATAACAGTAAAGTCCAATCAAAATGTTTACCTCTGAAGCCTCAAACCAAACATCAACTCCTAATGTCTCTCCATAACGATAATAAGGCTGAAAGTAGGCAACAAGTCAACAAAACCACTCCAAGATTAATTTAAAGCTGAAAAGTTATCAAAATTTAAACATTAATGTATTTTCACATTGAACTAATTTGAAAGAGAACAATCTACCTTTGGCTTTGGGATGACTTTATTGCGCAAACTATCAGAACGTTCTTCAAGCATGACTTCAGTAAAACCCGTACCTAATTTCGAACAATGGATACTTTTGTTTAAAACTACCAAAACGCATATAAAGTCATACTGACCTAAATAAAGTATCTGAACAACCAGCAAATATACTCAAATCCACATAACTAATAGAACCTTTAAACTCCATTACCTATTTTACACACACTTTGATATTCTTCTGTCTCTTCATCATAACATGCAAGAAGAAAAGCACCATAAACTCCTGCAGTTTAATAGAATGACGACACTCAAAATCAATATAGAGATAGTTCTCAATTAAAAAAATTGCACAAGACTTCCACAAAGCATGGCAAATCAAATAAGATAAGCCTTCCAGTCAGAATATATAAAGAAACAACAAACATGAATTCTTCCAAGTGCAATACATTTCATGAAGCACATACCAGTACGCTTTCCACGACCATGGAATGCCCCTATTGGTACAAGATCTAAAGAATCCCCAATACTGCATAAGGCATCCAATATCATTAAAACAAAACTAGTATATATTATTGAGAACAAAGTCTATCAAATTGAGCAGTGAAATAACTTTGACTATCATGACTATCCAAAAGTATCAGAACTTTCACTAGAAAACTCACTACTGCAAACTGTATCACAGTGAATTTCCTATAAAACAAAGACTGGAACATGGTCAAGCATGCATTTGCATAAATCCTAAAACATTCCAAAGAGTTTGACAAGTTATATGAAGTTTTTGTAGAAGGAAGAACTATTATAATGTCAAGATTAAATTTCCCAATAGAAACAGCGAATTTATACTTCCAAATCGATAGTAATAAAAGCTTGCACCATGGATTTGGAGCACTTTTTTCCAATGTTCCCCAAGTTTCCAGAATGGGGGGTCGGGGGACTGGGTAAACGCACCAGCCCCAAATTTTAGGGAAATTTGGGAGGAATGCGGGGGATGTCTGTAAAATTATAAAAATAAAATAAAATACCAAAAATAATAATTTATTTGATAGATACTCATGATTGTGAAATGTAAATACTAAATATATTGATTTATTTTGTAAGTAGTACCAATAAGGGATTGTAAAAAGTGAAAATAATGGAAAAACACTAAAAAGATATATTCTCTGGGACATGGGGGGGAAACATTTTGTTGGAATATATTAAACCCACTCACAACTTAGGATAAAATAATTAATCATTATTTGATTAATTATTCACCCACTAGCTTAATTAGTTGGCATCCACTTGCACCTTAAAGTCAATACATGCCATCTATATCCTAGGAATGATTTATTTCCAATTCTGGGTTGATCTTGACCACCTTTTGACCATCCAAAATTAGTATACAGGACTTTACAGCAGATTTTGCTTTATTCTACTTTTCCTGCTTTTCTATGGATCAGATAAAAGCTAGTCAACTAGGAAACTGGGAGCTTTTGTTTCCAACCCATCCTCCATTAGTTTTTCTCCATTTTCTAGGATTAGCATGTTTTTTCCATCTCCTGGACAACTCACTCATGCTTTTCCCAACTTGTGAGGTCCTTGATAGATTTGGTAAGTGCTTTAGCCACCTATGGGGGTTTGCTATATTTTGGTAAGTCAGCCTTTTTGAGCTTTATGAGTTGTTTCCATACAATTCGATTTTCCTATGAGGGATGTACTATTTATGTACACTATTATTCATAATTATTCAATGGAAGGATACACACCAATATTCATCTCTTCATTCATGTAATTCAGTCTCTTTTCTTCTCTCTATTTTTCCTGTGTATGCTTGTGAGAATTCTTAGTAGCAAGATCTATTTCCTATGCTTCTTCTTAGCATCATTGCACATAGCATTGATCTATTATTTCTACATGGTATCAGAGCTACAAGGTTTATCAAGTTCTACAGAGTTGAGGGGCGCTTCTAGTCTCCTATCCCTCTTTGAAGAAGAGCTTGTCTAGCTTACAAGATTTTCTCCTAGTTTGTTTTGCAGGTTGCAGAGAGTATCTACTAGAGCATATCAACAACTTCATTATGGATTCAAAAGTTCCTCTACTATCTCCTTTCAACTATGTTGATTGGAAGCCAAAGATGAGTGCATACTTGAAGAGGCAATGTCTCTTTGATGTCTCCATTGGTGCATTGAGTGAACCTAAGTCTTATGAAGAGAAGATTGATTGGCCAAATAATTGTGATAGAGCTTATGGAATTATGTGTTTGGGAATGTCTCCAAATATACATCATCTCCTAGATTCTGCTGAATTTCCATTTGAGCTTTGGAAAATTTTGGACAAAGCTTTTGGTTTGCAGGAAATTGAAGATGAAGCATGGAGCGAACCTAGCATCTCCTCTTCTTCTCTCTCTCAAGATTTCTTGGCCTCTACATTCTCTGATGAAGTTGATCATGATGAAGAAGTTTCTCATACAGTTGATGTTGTTGCTGCCCTCTTTCATTCGAATGCTTCCTCCTTCAATGAAGAAGGAAATATTAAAGAGCCATCTTTTTCTGTGTCTCTCTTCTTGTTTTACTATTGATGAAAAAAAAGTAACATATGGAGCTGCTGCTGATATTGATTATGATCCTATAACCCATTCATTGTTCTCTCAATCTCCTATCTTAGATTCTGAGATCTATGTGCCATATTCTTTACACCTCTTGCATGCCTCTCTCATTGATGGTGCGCAACCCAGTGACTTCCAGGATGTTTGCTTAGCCACATCAAGCCTTATTTGTGTCATACCACTTACCATACTTGATCTCATGTGCTTCAGCATATCCTTATTTGTTCTTGGCATCAATACTCAGAGCCTTCTTGAAGATTGTGAACATCTCATTCTGCCCATCCATCATTTAGATTTTTACACCTATCAGTTTTCCCCAGTTGCTCATAATTTTCCTAGTCTAGCCCTATATCCTCATGGAGCCATTGAAGCCTTTGTCCTTGCTGTTCCATATGATAATATTTTTGATATATCAAAGTTTTATCAGCCTCATATCAGATCTATACAGGTGCTACATCAGATTGGAATATTGACATGTGATCCACATCACAATTTTGCAGCTATTCAAGGAATTGGGTGTGAAATAAATTGTCTTAGTTTTTGTACTCTTTGGAAAGGAGTATGCACAGATCTCTTTTCCATTTCAAATTATGTTTGTAGATCAAAGTTTGACAGCAGAAAGAAGCATTCAGATAATGCTCCTACTTCATCAGTTGATGAGATACAAGGAGTCTCTCATCTTCCTTCTTGCAGGTTCTACACTCCAGCGCATGATCATGGAGTTCATGATTTCTTCAACAAGGCCTTCATCCAAAAGCAGTTCAGTCAGCTCATTAAAGTGAAGATGAAGATATGTTGAAGACACATTTCAAATTCTGTGCCTTGTCCTATCTTGAAGGAGGATTTTCCCCATGTGGTTTTGCCTCTTTCCTCACTTTTCTGGACATAATAATTGTTAAAGGGTGACCATAGCCTTGTTGCTGGGCCCTATATGCATCCATATGCATCTATATTTTTTGTCATACCATCATAAAGTTAGAGTTATAGGGGGGTGTTGAATATATTAAACCCACTCGAAACTTAAGATAAAATAATTAATCATTATTTGATTAATTATTCATCCACTAGCTTAATTAGTTGGCATCCACTTGCACCTTAAAGTCAATACATGCCATCTATATCCTAGGAATGATTTATTTCCAATTCTGGGTTGATCTTGACCACCTTTTGACCATCCAAAATTAGTATACAGGACTTTACAGCAAATTCTACTTTATTCTGCTTTTCCTGCTTTTCTATGGATAAGATAAAAGCTAGTCAACTAGGAAACTGGGAGCTTTTGTTTCCAACCCATCCTCCATTAGTTTTTCTCCATTTTCTAGGATTAGCATGTTTTTTCCATCTCCTTGACAACTCACTCATGCTTTTGCCAACTCGTGAAGTCCTTGATAGATTTGGTAAGTGCTTTAGCCACCTATGGGGGTTTGCTATATTTTGGTAAGTCAGCCTTTTTGAACTTTATGAGTTGTTTCCATACAGTTTGATTTTCCTATGAGGGATGTACTATTTATGTACACTATTATTCATAATTATTCAATGGAAGGATACACACCAATATTCATCTCTTCATTCATGTGATTCAGTCTCTTTTCTTCTCTCTATTTTTCCTATGTATGCTTGTGAGAATTCTTAGTAGCAAGATCTATTTCCTATGCTTCTTCTTAGCATCATTGCACATAGCATTGATCCGTTATTTCTACACATTTCACCAAGAGTCCCCATGTCCCCAGGACGTAGGAAACACGGGAAATGCTGTAAAGTCCCCTAAGCAGACCTGAGCCTAATTTTTCCCAATTTACTTGGCATTGTGGTCATGGATGTCCGTTTAACACTAGAACTATCCAATGTCACAAGGTTCGGGTTTGAATTCGGGTTCGGCGACCTTTAGGTTCGATTTGGGTTCAAATTTTTCAATGGGGTTTGGATGAGGTTCGACATAAGGTTCGTCTATGTACATTTTGAAATATATATATATATATATTATAAATTAAAATTATATTATAAATAATAATATAAATCATTTGAAAATAAACTATATATACAATTATAACTAATTATAATTATAAATTATACTTTAACTATATAATGATTAAAACTTAATATATACATACTATAACTATATTATAAATTTTAATATAAAACACATATCATAACTATATTATAAATTATAATATAAAACATATAAAAAAACATTAAAAATAAACTATAGTTAAAAATTATTACATAAAACATTTAAAAAAATTATAATATAAAACATTAAAAATAAACTATAGTTAAAAATTATAACAAAAAACATTTAAAAAATAAACTATTGATCTACTGTTGAAGTCATCAACCCTTCAATCCGTTGCTTTGTAGAATGGAACCTGCCCACTAGAGCTGGAGAGTGGCGGACTCACAACTCAGACAACCCATTCACGGATTCTCGCGGGCTCACGCAGACATGCAGAAACTCACGAACCCTTTCACAGACTGTCGCAGGCTCGTCTATCTATTGTCTCTTGTTGAATCACCGACCCACGCAGCTTCCTTAATCGTGGGCTAACAGAATCGAAAATCGAAAACAAACAACAAAATCGAAATTCGAAAATCGGAAACCCTCGCCGGAAAGTGAAAAACAGCCGCCGAAAACAAGCCTGAACCCTAACGAACCTTAATGAATTTTCCAAATTTTTTTACGTTCACCGAACTTTGAACTTGGAGATTTAGGTTCGGCGAACCCTGTGACATAGAAACTATCCACTATGGAAACTTACCATGTAAGTCCTTACCAATTGACTGACAGATGTGGACGAATTGACTCACTGTGACTTCCCCTTTTTCTGATAATGTCAAATATGAGTTTATTGCTCAAAGGGTCGCATACATTCATTCCATCAATTGTATCATGTGTTTCATTACAGAGCATTTATACAACTTAACAATAAATACCATGTACTAACTGGAAGACTAACAAACAGCCAGCAAGTAAACAGATATAAGTGATAATGGACTGAAATTACATGCCTGAGAGATGATATAACAAATCTAGAAGTGGCAGCCTTGTAAAATAATCAATGTGATTATACTTGAGTGCTGTAACAAACCACCAATAACTCTGAAGCTTGTATATGAAGTTTTCTGAAAATAATACATTAAAGGATGTGCCAACTCCTGTAGAAGCCTCCTTCTTTGATTTCGTATGGCTGTAGGTAACAAATTTATAACGTATTTGACGCAGAAACGAATATTAACAGAGATCTAGCCTCCCATTACTTGTTCCAGCATGTACTCTTCTTTCCCAAGGCAACCAACAGTAAAGGCAAACTCTTATTTGAGACCAGAATATGACTGTGCATATACACCAATGTATACTGTGGCAGTGTCCACCTTTTGACTGTGAGAATATCCCATATGACTGCGCCCTTCCTTCTCAACAGTAATCTCCCTTCAAGATACGGTGTGCTCTCCCTATATCACTAGCAGCCAAGAACTGAGTGTGCCCTCACCCAAGCTGATAAATGATGGTGACCACTGTCAACTCAGAGAATATGGGCAATGTCAGAAATGATGCACCCCTCTTACACTCAAACTTTAAGGTAAATAAGAGTGGGTCTCTGTAATCACCCAATTCAAAAATTCCCAACAAATACAGAATTTGGGGGAAAATTGTCTTGACTACTCTTGACTCTAGGGAATTCGAATGGCACAAGTGGGTCTCGAATATGGTAGGGACTGATATGGGGAGTCTTAGGACCACTCAATGGACTCTCTGATAACTTTATGACAGGTGATAGACATCTGCAACTCGATTTGGGGGCATTTGCAAAAATGGTAAATTACTAGTAATTTATGGTGCAGAAATGGCTCTCCAACTCCTATGCAACCCTCCCAACTTGTCAAACAGAGTATGGGGACTGTTATTAGACTTCATTTACTGTCATTTGGTATGGTTAAGAGTTCTGCAACAGAGATGTAAAGCTTCATAATCAAATGCATAAATTCAGTGATATTTGCTTAAGGGAAATGACATGTAAAAGCTCAACTTTGACTCACAAATTGTGTATATAATGGTTCAGAACAAAGCATAATGAATATAGACCATTAACAGCATAGTAATAGCTCACTAACAGCATATAACATCAGAGCCAAGTCGCAACATACATCAGATATACAACTCCATTGAAATTGGAAATCAACACATGGAAACTAGTCACAACAAAGCTTGGAAATGTGGACATTTGCATATGTATTTCTGCTGATTTCAACTTACAGAGAGGATGGGAGACATATTATAGAGCCATTAATCATTCACCCATGCTTGGCATCAACTGGACTCAATGGGGCGCAACCACCATTCACACAAGTGCGCCATCATAGAAAAATATAGAAATATTGAAGTGGGTATTGAGAGAATGGGAGGAGAGATGGGTCGCAAACAGTAGCAGCCTCCTATCTGCAGCAAAAACACTCCATTGAGCTCCAAATGAGAGGTCAGGGTGGCCTCTCCCACAACCAACTTCAATGAAAATCTCACTCTCTCAAAATTGGCTCACTAGCAGGGTAAGTGGGCACTCACCGTGCAATGGACAAGCTAGTGCTTTCCAAAATGTCGAAGGCAAATTCTCAAATGATCAAAAGTCATTCTCATTCCTCATGACATATTTTTATAACCATCCTAAGGTCCTCCAAGGTCGAATTCACTCCCATAGGCTTCCTCCAACTCATCCTTGATGTTTAGTAACCTCCATGACACTTGTCCTTCTCCTCAACCCTTCATCTTCCTCCAAATTCGAATAACTGCCACCAATCCCCAAGTGCACCCTCTTGGAGGCTATTTTTAGCCCTGACATGTCAAATTGTCATAGGTCTACAATCAAGTCTGCAATAAGGTCTGACTTTTCATAGAATCTTCCATCATTGTTGTCACAAAATGCAAGGAGTCTCTCTCCAAGTGGCACCTAGTTTCTTCCTAGCCTCTTCCTCTTCTTCTTCACCCATTTGAATCCTTGGGCTCATGATATGTTACTTAACACCTCTTCACCTTCCAAGAATGTTCCATTACTCATAATCTCAAATTTGGGGTTAAGTCATGACATGTGTAAGAAATAATCTAGCCACCCAAGGTCTCCATGAACCTCCAAATGTACTTATGAAGCAATGCCACTTTATTTTCTCCATATTTATTATTTGTATGACCCAATTTAATGTGTAAATGACAAACTAAGGTTCTCTTGGGTCCCATAGCTCCCTTATTGCAAGATTTAATGCCTCCTCCCCAACCTAGGGAACTAGTAGGTGGGTGAAACATTGTCAACTAGCAGTCTCATTGGGATGGGGACATGACATTCTCCTCTATGTTTTCGCCCTCTACAAACATTGGAAGTCGCTATGAAAAATGTGCCCTTCTCTTCCACTGATTGATGTGCCACGATTTTCACGAGAGAAATAGCGGCTTTCTCAAGCAAGTGCGCCCTTCAACTTACTCTGCAAACTCAGCTCCAAATCGTAAATCTGAAGATGAAAATGTAACTACAATCCATGACAATGAATAGAAAGTGAGAAACCTGAGTAATTTCTCCTCCCAATAGCTAGGGTGGGTTTGTCTCACCACTGAAACTATTCTCCTCCTCCTAGGATTTCGTCCAAGAGAAGTCAAAGCTCAATAGCTCTCTAGTTTTTGAAAATACAATCACAAGAATGAATGAGAATGAGCTCTCATGCCCTTCTTAAAATTCATTTTCCCCCTCTTTGTGACTTTTCCACTTCACTTGCCACTTTCTCATTTTTTAATATTATAAAGTGACTTTAGTGAGACATGACCCATTTTTATCATTTAAATTCCTCTTGACCCTTCATTTGGCCCAACTTTACCTTTTTCGCTCATTATTTAGTGACTTTTATAAGTCACTTTACTAAATTAATTAGAAGTGTTTTTGGCCTATGTGACATTAAATAATTAATTAATCCCCTATCCTACCGCCTATAGCCTACAAGAACTTGATAGGCTAATAAGTCGTCTCCATGGGTCATTCGGAAAGGGACATGACAGTCCTCCCTTCCCGAGATTGCTTGTCCTCAAGCAACTGCAAGTTGGGGCGCTGCCTAATCTGCTTACTCTCCCAAGTAGCATCCTCCACTGGCATATGCCTCTACTGGACCAAGTACTCCCAGATCACCTTGTTCCTCAGATTCCTCTCACGCACATTTAGAATGTCCTCTAGGTCTAGTAAAGGCTGCCCCTCCTCATCCAAAGGTGGTCACTCTGTCGAGGTTGTGATTTGTTTTCCTAGTACCTTCGCATGACACGTGGAATACATTGTGAATCTTGCTTTCTTCCAAAATCTCCAACTCATAGGCCACCTCTCCAACCCTCCTAACAACTCTGTAAGGCCCATAGAAGCAAGGCTTCAATTTTTGTGCACCGAATGACACTAAGGCTGCAGTCTCAGAAATACCAAGTCCCCTACCTCTAAATTGCGTTCTACCCGATGCTTGTCCGCATATACCTTCTACCGATATTGGGCTACCTGTAGATTTTCTTTAAGAAATAGAAGGATATCCTGACTCTCCTGTATCCAGTCCTTCCCCTTAGGTGCCCCACTATCCCCAAATTCCACATCAAGCAATGATGGAGCGCATATCCATATAAGGCTCTAAATGGAGTCATGTCGATCGACATGTGATAGGTGTTGTTGTAGCAATGCCCACCTAAGTGTAGCAACTTGATCAACGCCCTCTATTGTTCAAACACATAATTTTGCAAGTACCCCTCAACCCACTTGTTCATAATCTCGGTCTATTTGTCGATCTGAGGATGGTAGCGAGTGCTGAGGGTCAACTCAGTGCCAACCAATATAAAGAGCTCCTTCCAGATAGCCCCTAGAAACTTGTTATCCCTCTCGCTGACAATGTTCTTTGGTAGCCCGTAAAAACAAAATACCTCCCTGAAGAACACCTCTGCTATCTATGTTGTTGTATAATCTAAAGAAATCGCGAAAATGTGTGTGAATTTTGTCAACCAATCTACCACAACATATATAAAATTTCGGCTCTGTACTCGTGGCAACCGGATGATGAAGTCCATGGAGACACTCTCCCACTTCTGCCGAGGGCTAGGAAATGGTTGTAAGAGTCCTGTTGGATGGATATGTTCAGTTTTATTCTTTTGACAGACCATACATTCCCTCACATGCCCCAAATCATCATCCTTGAGGCACTTCCAAGGTAACCTCTCCCTGATCTTACTAGTACGTTTTGAAGTACCCTCGACACCAAATAGATCCTTTCTTTGTAGAAGATAACATAATCAACTATCTGATACCTATTATCGTGTATAAGGTCATCCATCAACTCACAAGCAAATTTATTTTTGGAATATTCCACCAAAAGGTGAGCTTCCCAATCGGTTAAAATCTCCATCAAAGAGCATGTAGCTGATTTCTTAGAGAGTGTGTTTGTGACTACATTTTTCTTCCCCTTCACGTATTCTAGGTCAAAGTCGTAGGCCTGTTTCCTCCTGACCCACTTCTATTGCCTTTCATTCAAGTATTTATGCTCCAAGAAGTATTTCAAGTTGTTGTGGTCTGTTCTCACCATGAATCTGCTGCCCACCAAGTACTGTCTAAACTTAGCCAATGCATGCATGATGACAAGCATCTCTTTGTCGTATATAGAGTAAAACCTTTCTGGCTCGCTAAGCTACTTGCTCTCAAAGGCTATAGGGTGTTTGTTCTGCATCAAAACTGCTCCAATGCCAATGCCTGAAGCATCAAATTCCAACATGAAGGGTTGGTTGAAGTATGGTAGTGTCAATCCCGGGCAAGTACTCATCACCTCTTTGAGCCTATCAAATGTCCTTTGAGAGTCCTATGTCCATTTGAATACCCCCTTCTTTGTCAAATCAATGAGGGCTACACCCAACTATGAAACCCCTCCACAAATCACCTATAATATGTGCACAATCCAAAGAATCCTCGTAAGTCAACGAGAGCCCTCGATGTGGGCCAATCCAAAAAATGGCCTGAATCTTCTCCTAATGCACTTGCACTCTCTATGCACTAATCACGTGGCCCAAGTACAATATCTCTGTAAAGCCAAACTCGCATTTGGAGGCGTTGGCATACAAGGGTCATCCAGATGTCTCAAATGCTCCTCCCAAGTCTCAAATGCTCCTCCCAAGTCTAGTTGTATATGAGGAGATCATCAAAGATAACCAACAAAAACATTCTCAACGGCTTCCGAAAACTAGAAAGTGGCTAGTGCATTGATTAGCCCAAATGGCATAACCAAGAACTCGTAGTGCCCGTAGTGACATCTAAAAGTTGTTTTATGCACATCCTGATCTCGGACCCTAATTTGATGGCAACTTGATCTAAGGTCAATCTTCGAAAACTATGCAACCTTGTGCATCTAAGCCAACAACTCATCTATATGAGGGATGGGATACCTATATTTTAATGTTTTTTTGTTCAAAGCTTGATAGTCAACGCACATCCTTATCATCCCATCCTTCTTTTTTACCAACACAACTAAAGATGCAAATGGACTAGAGTTGAGTTTGATGTGTCCCATGGCTAACAGCTCCTTGATAGCGTTTTCGATCTCATCTTTAAATTTCTTCAGGTGCGTATAAGGCATGGTGATCATTGGTTTCACAACCTCTTCGAACTCCAATGTACTCGAAGCCCTAATCTGGCGGTCTCCCTAGAGGAATCTCTCCAAAACCCTATCATGCTTCCCCAACAAATACTATGTGTCAACATGGTACTGCCGACAATTATGAGACGTCTTCTGAGTGATGATCAGGAACTTTGTTGCATAAGCTACATCACCATGACTGAATAGTGCCTCCATCCTTTTTGTCGAGACGACTCTTGGCACCTCATTGGACATGCCCCACAAAACTAACTCGTGCCATCTGGTGCATTGAACCCCATCTCCAAGGTTCGATAGTTTGTTATGATAGGTCCCAAGGTACTAAGCCATTAAACTCCCAAGACCACATTAGTCTTTGCCAAATCAACTATATAGAAATCATTTGCCAAGCTGTAATTTCCCATCATCACTGTCAACCATGGAACCTTGAATAAGCAGGGCATCACTCGCCTGCCAGCTACCTCCACACCAAACCCCTCAAACTGTTCGACGTGGATGCCTCTCTTAACTAACAAGGAAAAATCTATGAAGGTGTGGGTTGCGTCACCCTCTATCAGGATCGTAACTCTCTGTCCCTGGACAACACTCCTGACCCGAAAGGTGTTCAACCTACAGGTAGTTGATAAGGTGTTGAACTATGCGGTTGCACCTATGGTTGGTGTGCATATGGTCCCTGTACCTATGGGTGCGGTGGTTGTGGACTCTATATATGTGGTTGTTTCTCTATCCCACTATCCTGCTCATCATCCTAAACCTACTCACCCAACTCATCATCCTCATCATTATTTGACACCACCTCTATATAATGAACCTTGGCTTTTCCCATACATCCATGTCCTGGATCCCAAGGTTCTTTGCAACTGATGCACAATTTCTTCTTCCTCAATTCATTATGGGTCTCCTCGTCCATCCTAGTTTTCTCGAATCCTCCCTTATCGAAGGGCTTCTTGTTCTTGCCTTTCTAGGGAATTAAAGGTTTCGATAGTGTTTTGTTCTTTAAGGCAGGACCCTCCATGTCCTGTACCCAAATGATAGCATCCTGTAAAGATGTAGGCTTGAAGGCATTGACCCAACCACGTAGTGGCTTGGACAACCCTTCGGTGAATAGCATAATAAGTGGGGTCCCTGTTCTGAACTGGCGACAGAGTTTCTTAGCACTGTGAGCAGTGAGTATCAGTGTTATGAAAGGCCTGTGAGCATCAAGTTCAACAGTGTGAGCACGTTTCTCTAGACTGTGAGAGATGAAGTGTTCATCGTTTACTATTTTCTCTTGCCTACTAGCAATTTGTGGTTTGAAATTTGGACAGGTTGTCACCTGTGAGAACTGTGAGTGGAGTTTGTGGGCAGGTATGGGGTCTGGACAACATCACAACCCGTGAGTAGTGGCCTGTGAGAGAACTCATGAGCACTGTCCATGAGAATCGAGATAACGCGTGACTCGTGAGCACTAGCATTAGAGTCTAGCAGCTCGAGACAACCCGTGACTCGCTGGAGTATTAGTCCGTTAGCAATGGCAGTCGAGGACATCCACTTACATGTGGTCTGGACTGTGCTACTGAACAACGGTTTTTGTGGCCCATCAACATTTATTTAACTGTTCTCTCGCTTCTCGACTGTGCAGTGTGCATTGTGGAGGTATGTACCATGGCAAGACTACTATTTGTTATTAAAAATTTTAATATTTAATCATAAATATTAAGTTGTAACTTGTTATTAACTTTTTTAAATTTTCCTGTGTTACTGTTTTAGTGTTTTAGTTTTTTTCATTTTGTGCATGCTTATAGTTTGAGCCTTGAGTTCTATTCTTAAAAAAATTGAATTTTATTCATAAAAACAATAATTGTAATTGTTTTGGCAAACCTTTTAGTTTTTATTTTTAAGTTTTGCATGGCTATTTAAAAATTTGTCAGTTGTTTGTTGTTTTAAGTGTTTTAAATTTTAATTATTACTATTAGGCAATCAAACCCTATCATTGGGCATCTTATCAACAATGAACATTTTGTCATTTTATGAGATTGCAGGTTGCCAAATTTGTAAACACGAACCAGTAAATTGCTCATAAAACCATAAAAAATGAGTCATTTCGAAAATATCAGTGGCAATGACACTGGCAGTGGCAATGATTTAGATTTTGATAGTCATGTTGAGGGTCAAGTTGGAAGTGGGGTAGAGGTTGGAAGTGGAGATGCAGATACTTCATCCAGGTCTGTTAATTTGGACAACCACAGTGCCAATCCACCAAGGGTAATGGTTGAATATGCAAGGGAACATATGATCTCAAAAAACCCCTTTTTGTTATATGTAACAAAATTAGGTGCACCATGCCCCAATCTACGACAAAGCAAGGTGGCGGTTCACATCGTTCGACATGCAATGTTTGTGACCATCATTGGGTTGGCAATTACAATCGAATTAAGCTACACCTTTTGGGCATAGGTGGAAAAGGAGTTAATGTACACACAAAATTAAACATGCAACAAAGATCTGACCTTTTGAGGTTGCAAATGGTTGCGGATATAAAGGGAACCTTCTCTAGCCACAATGTGAAGGCTCTAGAGGGAGCTCCTCATTCCAAAAGGAAATCTAGAATTAAATCATCCAACCTTATGCCTCCACCATCTTCTGCTATGACATCATCCTCAAAGAAGGGCTCTTCTTCTTGTTCATGTGCAATCGGACTAGGACCAACTGTTTCAAGGATGTATGGTAGGTTAAATCGTAAGGCTACAAATGATGCCATTGGCAAATTCCTTTTTGCCAATGGAATTACATTTCATGTTAGTCGCTCTTACATCAGGACCTTCATATGTTCCACCAGGTGAACACAAGTTGAGGACAGTTATTTTAGACAGGCAAGTGTCCAATATCACTATGTAGAAAGAAATTATGAGACTAACATGGGTGATGAAAGGTTGATCCATTGTTATGGATGCGTGGATAGACATTGCCAAATGTCCACTTATCAACATCATAGCTACATGCCAAGAAGGGCCTTTCTTTCTTAAACCTATTGACTGTTCAAGAAAGCGCAAAGATGCAACTTTCCAATTTGAGCTTCTTCTTCAAGATGCTATAGAGGAGGTTGGGCCTACCAATGTCGTACAGGTTGTGACAGATGCAGCAGCAGTGTGCATATCAGTTGGGTTACTAGTTCAAAGCAAATATAGGCATATTTTTTAGACACCTTGTTGTGTGCATGCACTCAATAATGCACTAAAAGACATTGGGAAGATTGAGTGGGTATCATCCTTACTGTCAACTACGAGAGATGTGCAAATGTTTATTTGCATCCACCACACCTCCTTAGTTATGTACAAGACTCACTGAAAGAAGGAATTCCTAAAGCCCACAGACACTAGATATGCTAACTATTATCCAGTGTTCCACCAAGTTTCCAGGACGGGGGGCCGTGGGAGCGAGAAAACGCACATTGGGGACGTGTAGAGACACCCCAAAATTTTGGGGTATTTTGGGGGACAGGGGCCGGGGAGGCGTTAGGCTCCCTAACATAGGGGGGTCGATCTCTAAAATTATAAAAAAGGAAAAAAGAATTAATAAAAATATGAACCCCAACATATAAACATATCAATTCCTCATCCCATCACCATTTGCATACCAGCATGCTTATGTTCCCGAAGACTTTAGTGTAATTTAATGTAATCGTTATAGCCAAGCATATCATATCGATGTTTGTTTCCTTTTATTTGTTTCTATTTCGTTTTAAAATGACCATTTAGTGTAAAAGCCTAAAATTTAAGATGAACCATTTCTTTTTTAAGAAAATATTTAAAAAATCGAGGGCAATGGGGGCCTGTCGGAGCCCCCCATTTTCAGGAGGGGGCGTGTGGGAGCCCCCCAATCCGGGAAGCTCCTAGACCCACATTTCCCCAAGTTTCACAGAAAGGGGGGTGTTGGGAAATGATTCCTATGGAGCCCCCCAGCCCCCAGGGCGTGGGAAGCGTAGGGGGTGAGCCCCCGGCCCTGGGAGGCATGTCCCCGTGGAACACTGCTATTATCTCTTATTGGAGAGGATGTTGGAGGTGCAACCAACATTGCATGTTATGGTTGTAACTCCAGATAGGAACAAGTGGACTAGATCCAAGAAAAATGAGGGGAAGAAGGTTAAGCTTTAGGTTTTGGATGATGATTGGTGGGCAGATTGCAGCTATTTGGTGTCTTTCTTGTGCCCTATAGCTCAGGTTATTCGCTATGGGGACTCGGATTCTCCTAGTCTTGGAAAAATCTATGAGACATTTGATAGCATGTTGGGTCAAGTAAGGGAAACCATTCGTGAGAAAGAGTCATCCTTAGAGTTCTCTACTACCCAAATTCGACCCATTATTCAACGTAGATGGGATCAAATGACCACACCTTTGCACATGGCAGCATATGCACTTAATCCAAAATGGTATGTTGAGAGGCCTGGTAGAATTTCCCCCATTGAAGATCCAGAGATCAAGAGGGGATTTCGAGCTGCCATAACAAAGATGTATGATGAAGATGATGCAAAAAAACTCTGAAGATTGTGCGTTCATTTTGCAAATCTCAATGGTCCTTTCAACAAGCATGATGCAAAGGAAGATCTTAAGGACTTACGCCAAAAAGACCCAATTTGTTAATGGAGGATGCATGGGGATGATGCTCCAGAGATCGAGTATCTTGCTATTCAATTATTGTTTCAGATTGCTAGTTCCTCTAAAGCAGAGAGGAATTGGTCTACATATAGCTCCATCCACTCTATCAAGAGGAATAGACTTACCTCTAAGAGAGCAGAGAAGCTAGTTGCAGTGCACAGTGCCCTACGTCTTTCACATAGGAAGACACTAGAGTATCACATGAGACCAGCTTCACGATGGGAGGTGGATCCAAAGGATGATACAAAGATAGATGAGGAGGAGAGACCAGATGAGATGCAGCACAGTTTGGTTTGTGTGCCATTGGTCACTCTTGAGGTTGAGACTAAGAGTGACTCTCACTTAGATGGTGGCACTCCCATAGATAGTGACTTCATGCAGCAGATGCATCAGGAGGAGGACCAATCCATTGATCTATCTCCTTGATGCACTTTGAGTCTTTTCATGATTTACTTTTGCTACTTTTAGTTTTATTTATTGTTATTGATGACCTCAGACTGAGTCTTTTGACTATGACTCATCACTCTTTGACTCTAGAGTCTTTACTCTTTAGTATTATTTTCATTTTGAGTAATTTTAATTTGCCATATATATTATACTGTTTACTAAAATATTGTTTAGTGTTTACAGTTTATGTGGCATGTCTATGATTCAGATTTAACATTTATGAATATTGATTTGTCATTTAAAATTTTTCTATTCTTAGTCTCTTTATGTCTATGATTCAAAGTTGTTATGGAAGATGTGCATGTATTTAAAATTTAAAATAGCCATTATGAACTAGATATCTTGTTCGTGTCTTAGCGCCCCCTTCCCCCCTCACCTCCTTGCCCTCCAAAATTAGGGGGTGTCTCTACACGTCCACAATGTGTGTTTCCACTCTCCCACGTCCCAAAAACTTGGTGGAACACTCATATATGCAACTTAACAATGAAATACCATTAGTATGTACTAACTTGAATGCTAACAAACAACCAATAAGTAAACTAATATAAATGATGATGGACTGAAAATACATGCCTGAGAGATGATATAACAAATCTACAAATGGCAACCTTGTAATATAATCAATGTGATTACACTTGAGTGTTGTAGCAAACCACCAATAACTCTAAAGCTTGTATGTGAAGTTTGTTGAAGATAATACATTAAATGATGTGCCAACTCCTGTAGAAGACTCCTTCAATTTCGTATGGATGTAGGTAACAAATTTATAACATATTTGAGGCAGAAACAAAACTCAAAGAACCAGCAAAGGAAGGCCAAGTTATTGTCCAGAAGTCGTAATTATGGCACTAACAAAGTTAGAATTACAATCACGATTACAAGCACTATGGGGCGAGTTAGAGCAATATAAACCAACCAATCATCATTTACAACTTCAAATGAATAAGTAGCTCCTTAATGAAATGAAAAAACAAGAGAATTGTAGCCTACAGGAACAAAACCAAAGGTTGGAAAGCAAATGAAGAATTCAAGAGAATGTTATCAGATAAGGATGATAAAATATCACATTTAAAAAGTCACAACCAAAACCATGAAGACCAAATTAGAAAATTAAATAATCACGAAGAATCACCTTAAAGAAACAATATTGATTTCGAAGAAGAATTAAAGCGTTTAAACCAGCTCATCACGAACAAAGATAATGAATTGGCGCAAGTCCAGAGAAAGTTGGAAAATCAAGAATCAAAGTTATGTGGACATCAACAACAAAAGAAAAAAATCCAGCAAAATTATGACGATACTAAGAAGACGCACAAGTTGGAAATTTCAAAAATCAATAATACGTTATCAAGCAATGCTGAAGAAGTATTTCGACTAGAATCATAACAAGACGTTAGTTACAAAGTTATGGAAGTTGAAAAATAGTCGAAAGACAGAGCATTTTAATGAAGACTTCGAAGGAAAAATTCTAGAGAAGCAAGAAGAAAATTATCACCTGAGAAATCTTAATCAAGAACTAGAGGAACAAATTAAGAAGTTTAAAGCTAATGAAAAATTGCAAGAAGAAAAGTTTAAGAAGATTCAGTTTCATAACCAGCTGTTTAAAAATAAATTAGAGCAAATGCAGAAGGAAGCATCCAAACTCTCAAGAGGAACAAGAAGCCAATCCAGTAAAAAAACAAACAACAAAAATGCTTTATCGACACCCAAATTATAAAAATCATTTTGACCAACGACAAGGTCCAAATGAACATAAACAGAGGAGTTATGATTTCAAGAGAGAAAGAACACAAAATTAACAAACAGCTCCAATGAAGATAGATCTCAGATGGGCAATGTTCTTAATTTTTCTCAGAGGTCTCTACTCGTCCTAAGAATTCAGATCTCAGTTCGACCACAAAATTCACTAATACCAGATGAAACAAACTTCTATCAAAATTAGAATTTGCAGCACATGAAATCCGTACAACTAGGCAATCACACATAAGACTCAAAAATTTATCCTAGAAACCCCAATGGGGAAAACCCGCTATAGTGGGGCTTTATTCTTTCTCGATCCCATAGCAAATATCAAATAGAAGAAGTACAGTAATATTTAGAGAAGCAACAACTGAACCTGAA
This sequence comes from Pseudotsuga menziesii, assembly GCA_001517045.1. Classification (NCBI taxonomy): domain Eukaryota; kingdom Viridiplantae; phylum Streptophyta; class Pinopsida; order Pinales; family Pinaceae; genus Pseudotsuga; species Pseudotsuga menziesii. Next base: position 70,703 of record LPNX011073199.1, on the reverse strand, counting down.
GGGCCAAAACCCTAGAACTGCAGCAGCTGCAGCCTAGCCTATGTTTTTAAAACCACCCGAGTTGGAACCAGAACCGGCCAACCAGACCAGCCAATGGCCTGAATGACTCGGACCGGGCCTTAAACCGAACTGGAGACCGATTCGGCAATGAATCGGTCGGCCCGAAACCTGAATCGGTCTGTTCACTGTCGAATCAGCATGTTGATGAAACACGACCAACACTGTCGGAATCTGCGTGACTTAAAAAACAAGTTAATTTTCCATATTTTTATTAAGATAAATTAAAACCTAACTAACTACCTAACCCTAAAACGAATTCTAACACTATAAAACATAAGCACCCTCCCTCCCATTTCACTCAACAATTAAAACCTTGATTGTTTGCAAGTTCTTGTCTTTTGCTGCAGCCGCTGGTGAAAGAGATAGGGTCACTTTGTCTTCTTGTCTTCTGTTGCAGCCGCCAAAGAAAGAGATAGAGATAGTTTGGAACGTTGGAGTCTTGGACAACTTTGAAGTTTGGAGTTTGCACTGTGCAACCGCTAGCTAGTGCGGAGACGATTGTTTGCCTCAAACTGTTTGTTTATTGCTAGCGTGGAGGAGACTGGAGTTTGTTGCCTCAAGGCTCGGACTATTTGTTTATTCAAATTTCATATTGCCAACATGGACGGTGGACCAAGGTATGCAGGCTTGAATCATCATGCATGCTACAGACTTTGTTTTTTTCCTTCAAATTAAAATCTTTTTTTTTTCTCAAAAAATACTTGAAATGTTAAATTGCAATTTTAAATTTTTTCCTAGAATCTAAATTGCATTGTGAATTTTCAATTTTTTTTCTTTTTTGCACCTGTAGAAACAATTTTTTTTGCATTTTAACAATGGCTCCAAGAGCAAAAGACGCTGCATGGGCCCATGTTGAGACTGTTGATGGTGAAGTCTTTTGCAAATATTGCAACAAACATATACGTGGGGGAGGAATTCATAGGGTGAAGAAACACTTGGCTGGAATAAGAGGCAAAGTTCTCCCATGTGAGGTACCAAATGAAGTAATTGGAAGGATAACAGTTGATTTGTTAAATCAGTTACAAATTTTGAAGAAGATAAGGCTAGGTAGAAAGGGATAGAAGATGAGAGAGGGAGGAAGAGAGAGCTTGCCAATGCGACTATGAGGAGGTACGGGTTAAATGAGTTTGAAGACTCTTCCTCTGCCCCTTCTTTTGTTGGTAAGGACCCCTTCCAATATGTTATTCCATCTCGTCCAAACATTGGTGATATTCAGCCTAAAAGGAAGAAGACCCTTCAACATTATTTTTCAACACCTTACCATTCCTTTCCAAGTGCCAATGCCTCTCAATCTCAAGTTCAACCAACCCAAATTCAGTCCACCTTAGATGGCCATTGGAAAAAGCAATGCAAAGAAGTTGCTTATGAGTACATTGCTAGATGGTGGTATGATTCAGATATCCCCTTTAATGTTGCCCGCTCACTTTATTATCAACCCACATGGGGTTCCATTTTTGTTGCCGATAAGGGCTTCAAAGGCCCTAGTATGCATGACTTGAGGGGATCACTTGCAGGGTTTAAAGAGTCATGGGACACTATAGGACGTACCATCATGTCAGATGGATGGAGTGACACAAGGAACCGTACAATAATCAATTTCCTTGTCTCTTTCCCTCATGGGACCATGTTTCTGAAATCAGTTGATGCATCTAATAGGGTGAAAGATGCAAACCCATTATTTCAATTGTTGGATGAAGTTATTACAAAGGTGGGGGTGACAAATGTTGTTCAAGTCATCACAGATAATGCCTCTAACTATGTCCTTGTTGGTAAGATGTTAGAGAGCAAACACAAAACCATATTTTGGACCCCATGTGTTGCACACTACATACACCTCATGCTTGAGGATATATGCAAACAGGATTTGGGTCAAAGATGTTATAGAGCAGGCCAAGAGCATTACAAAGTATATCTACAACAATCCATGGGTCTTGACTCTGATGAGGAAAAACACTGGGAACAGGGAACTGGTTAGGCCTGCCATCACGAGATTTGCAACTCACTTCTTAACACTGCAATCTCTCATTTCCAAGAGGAGAACTTGCAAAAGATGTTTTCATGTGATGAATGGGTTTCATCTAAGTGGGCTTGTAGGCAAGATGCAAAAGAAACCAAAAAGAAAGTTAATGATAGTGCATTTTGGAAAAAAGCAACAGAGGTTGTGAAAATTGTTGAGCCCCTTGTGAAGGTGTTGTGGTTGGTGGATGGTGAAAGATTGGCCATGGGTTACATTTATGAGGCTATTGATCAGGAAAATGAGCAAATGAAGGCAGCTTACAAAGACAAAGTGGCCAAGTATGGCCCTATCTGGAAGATTATTGACAACAGATGGAACAATCAACTCCATCGCCCTATACATGCAACTGGGTATTTCTTGAACCCAAGGTATCATTACAAAGTTCAGTTAGGCGATGATGTAACAAGTGAGGTCAAAGATGGCTTGTATGAGTGCCTAGAGTGCATAGTCCCTGATGAGAGTGAGCAAATAGAGATACATAGGCAGATCAACTCATTCAATCGAGCCACAGGTATCTTTGGAAAAACCTTGGCAAAGAATGCAAGACATGAGGACACACAAGGTAAACAATTAAGCTTTAATTTTAACTCTTTAAGTTCAATTGTTTAAGCTTTAGCCTTTAAGTTGTTTAAGACTTTAAGTTCAAACTTCAATTTGCAATCTAATTAGTTGAACTAACTTTGTCTCTATAGCCAGTTGGTGGGAATCATTTGGTAGCCAATGTTCTCAATTGCAAAGGTTTGCAATTTGAATCCTTAGTCAACCTTGCAATGTTTCCAGGTGTGAGCGCAATTGGTCTGTCTTTGAGTGGATTCACATGAAGAAGAAAACCATTTGGAACAAAAATAGTTAAATGATCTCATCTCCGTGCAGTACAACCTTCGGCTAACGCACAACCAATTGCTAAACAAAAGACCTGATACAGATACCCTTATGTTGGACGATATTGATCCAAACTCAGAATGGGTAGTGGAGATTCAGCCGGCAGAGAATCAATCTGATTTTGATATTGAAGTTGAAGATGAGTTAAGGTGGGATGCTTTGGATGCAGATCCACTAGTACCAACTCCAAGGGATACAGGTGCAGATCCAGACATTGCAGGTAGTGGTGGTATGGCATTAGATGACCTAGTCGTGCAGCTCGTGCTTCTACTAGGGTCGTAGATGTCCCTAAGGGGGGGTCCTCAAAGGAGTCTGAGCCAAATGTTGATGTTGAGCATCGCATTTCCAGCAGGGGTGTTGGGTTTGATGATTGATTAGCCATGACTCATGACTCATCATTGATCATGTTTCTTGGATTGTACATGTTATTTTGATGATAGAGCCTCATTGATATTGTATTTTGTTTCAGACTCTAATATATTGTATTTTGCTTTGTACTACAATATTATCTTCTATCATCTATGTAGTGCACTTCGTGCCATTTTGTGACCCATACATGGTTTATGTTAAATCTATATGAGTAGACTTGAGTACACTTTGCATATTATCTATCTAATGGTTTAAAACCATGGCTTGGAATGTTCAATATAATTTTCATGATTAAAATTTTAAATTTTCATGGTATTTTTAATAGTCCAGTTCATTGAAAACAAACCGCTCCGGTTCATTACCGGTTCCAGTTTCGGTTTAAGTTGACCCTTGATCAGTTCGATTCCCGGTTTCAGTTTTTAAAACCTTGGCTGCAACTGCTGCTCTTAGATGAAGCGCCCCCAGCAGCACACCTTCACGCTAGAACTCTCAAATCTTGATTCTGCCAATCACTAGATGTTGTACACTCTGTCTAACACTCAGAAGGATACTCCCTTTTCCCTTCTGCTCTGCACCGAAAGAACAATTGCGCCCTCAATCACTTAAAAAGTCACCAAGTTGTACAGTGGTGCCCTTATTCCTCTGAGGCACGTCTCAGCTGGACGGCTATCAAACTGACTCTAACTGATCCCTGAAGACCTCTCCTAGTCACTGATGAAGACCCTTAGCTCTCTGGGTCCTCTCAGCCTCACACACGTGTGAAGCATCTCCCTCATGTCCCACACGTGTGGCATGTTGTTGCTCACGTCCTCCTCCAGCTGCTCACTCTGTTGTTGATGTTGCTCTTTGGTGTCTGAAGATGCTCACTGAAATATCTCTCTCACTTCCCCAGTGAATGAACGCCTCAATCTTTGAAGCTTTGTCCTCTCACTGCTTTGAGGAATGTGTCCCAGCTATCTCAAATAGTTCGCCATCCTTGGTCAACTGTTGCTCACAACTGCTCTAATCTTTTGATGCTCTCAAAAGATAAATGATTTTGCACCATCAATGCCTTTTTATGTCACTGAGAAATTAGATCACCAAACCCTAATTAGGGTTCCAAAACCCTAATTTCACTTTTTCTGCCAAAAATCATACTGCTGCATTAAAAAATGCATGCATGCACTTTTGCATGTAACTAGAAAAAGTGAATTAACTCACTACATGTCTCCGCTACTTGATCCATGACACTTGGCAAAGTGCATGTCACACTCTACCTTCCTACCTATGTTAATAAGTGCCTCCATGCTAGGCAGTCCACATGGAGGATATCCTGAGTTACCCCATAACTCAACATTCCCTCTTAACAAGGGATGTCCGACCACAACTAATGCTCAGATGCAACAAGTCCTCTACTGCAGTAATTGCCATATATGTCATGACTACCTCTGCTTCCCTCTAACCTGTAGTACTCTAATCCTCCTCCATCCTAGTGGTCTCGAAAGGAGACTCTTGCTCTCTTTTAGACCAAATCAGTAATCCTGGGCTCAAACTCCCTCTGAGTCTTTGCTGCAGCCAAACTCTCAAGCTCTCTGTTAATTTTTATTGTAACTCAGTAGGTCCTTCACCGCTTTTGTAGTGTCTTGGTGGGGACACAGTTTTGTATTTTCCTAAGTTCACTTTATGTTATAAAAAGTGACTTTATGATTTTAAAGTGAAAGTGACTTTATTAAATAATGTGAATGTAATAAATGACATTAAATGATTAAAGTGACATTTAATGTGCATTTAATGAGAGCCCTTAGATCTAATTTGATCTTGACCCTTGAAAAGTAAGTTAGGGTTAGATTTTCAGTTAGTTAGGGTTTCTAAAGGAGATTTCACTTATTTAATGGCTCACTGGGAAAAGAGAAAAACACAAGTAAGGAAGAGAAATCAGTTGGCACGTGGGAGAGAAGGAAGAATCCACATGTGAGAGAGAGAGAGAGAGTACTTTTGCAGAGGAAGAGATCAAAAATTTGCTAGAGAACAGAAAACGAGAAGGAGAAAGAGTTGCAGCACGTTTTTCAAGAGAGGGCCGTACTGTACAGATCGTACAAAAAGCCGTACAGTAAAGTATAGGCCGTACAGCAACAAATATCTCAGAATCTGTACTTTGGCACGTTTCCCAAGGGTTTGTACTTGCTGGTTTTGGCCTTACAGTGCACAGAAATCAAGGTGGGCAGCTTTGGCACGAGTTTCTAGAAGTTTGCTGAAGAAAGAGGGCTGTACAGCTGGGCCGTACAGCAGCATTTATTGCTGGTATTTAATTCTTGTCTGCTACACATTTCTCAGTATATTTTCCAGTTTGTTTCTAGCATAATATCTCTCCTGTAAAAAGACTTTTCTCTCTCTAATATATTTCTCTGGGTTTTACCTCACAGAGGTGAGGGTTTTGCCCTGGGCTTGGCCCTAAAATTCTCTGTGTTCTCATGTGTATTTTTATCTTCAGCTAGTTTCATTTTGGTGCATGCATGAGTATTTATGTTCAAGTTATCTGTAGATTTACATTTTCAGTCTGAAGTAAATCATAACTCTGATGAACATAAATCTAGTTTGCATGTAAAGTGTTTGACTAAATGTCACAATGAGACGTTGATATGTTAGTCAGATTTTCTTCACTATCATCAAACGAATCAACTGACTGATACCTGACCTCCCTGCCTTGAGATGATTCAGCTCACTCCTGAGCTAAATCCATCTTGGTCATCTAATACCAAGTCAATCTTTGGTTGGTACTAGTATGAGCATCTCGCTCATCTCTCTTCCCTATGGACTGAATCTGCAAAGGCTCATCCAAAATGGAAGCTTCTAGCTCCAACTCCATCTCAAAGTCTAACAAGGATTCTCACAACCACCCAACTGCCCCTAAAGTAGGTCTTCCCTGCCCCATATACTCTCCACCAATCCTATGACCCATCAACACTAGGTCATCTCCCACTGGACAAGTAAAGATTAGCTCTCTTTGAAACACCACAGAGAACCCAGCATCATCCAATGCTAACACTAACAATAAGCTCACTCTCAGTCTCGGCATGAAGAGGACTCCTAATACCTCCTCCATCAATGTCATCTTGAGAGAAGCCTCGCGCGCTCTCTCTGTCTTTGATCTTGATCCACGTTCCAGACTCCCTCTGAAACTCTGCTCCAAAATCTCTCTGAAGCTGACCACAGGCTAACACAATAACTTCTACAACATGCATTGTCTGATGTTTCCAAGGTCACTCCCTCTTAATATAAAAGACTTTGCCCATCTCAGAACACCATAGTATATTCCTCGTCCACTAAAGCTGATACTCAAGGTAAATCTCTCAGCTCTGGTCATTGCATCCTTCCCGCCACCTTCAAAGAACTTTCTGGCTCGAGTTAGAATCCAACCCTTCCAACCCTCTCTTTTGCATGTGTGAGACCATCTTTGAAACCCTAAGGAACACCTCTGGTATTCCCATCATATGGCTAGATGTAAAAACCCTCTCTTTCACAGATCTAGGGTTCACTCTCAAAGATCTGATGTCTGACTCTCACAAATCTGATGTGGTCCTTCTATAATCTAATCCAGAGAAATTGTGAAATGATCACAATAAGCTTTATCATGTAAACAAAAGAACCGGGTACCTTGGAAAGCATACTAGATCCCTGGGAAAAACCCTCAATACTCGACAACTACAACCGTCTCTAAAGGAATCCGGCCCTCTGACACGTATGACCAATCTAACAACTGCACACTCTGCTCTGCTCTGACTTCTGATGGAATCAAGCTAAGATCTTTCTCTAGGGAAGTGCACCCCCTCTCAATCTCTGAAAGGTGTGCCCCTCTCTTCCTCTATTATCTTAGCAATTGAAGAATGCAACCCCTCTCTAAAGGATGCACCCCTCTAACTATCCTTTGTCTGCTCAATAGAAAAGCCCTCTAACGGTCACTCAATCTCTGAATGATCAAGGCACACTCTCCTCAATCTCTGAAGAATATGCCTCACTGAACAAGGAACACCCTACTCTATCACAGATCTATTGCTTGTTCGCACAGATCTGATAGATCTATATCAGATCTAGTCACCCATCTTACAGATATGATAGATCTGATATGACTCTCCATAGATTTGGTGCCTTCTTTTCAAATCTGATCCCTCATTTCTTAAATATGATAGATCTAACCTCTACCCTCACAAATTTGAACCTTGCTCTTCAGATCTAGTAGATCTGATCTCTATCTTTATAAATATGGCCCCTACCTGCTCAAATATGACAGATCTCTCACAAGTCTCCCCTCCAAACTCTGAGATTTGATAGATCTGCCCTCTACAATCACAGATTTGAACATTGTTCTTCATATCTAGGTAGATCTGGTCTCTATCCTGCTAATGCCAGCTAGATCTATCTCAGATCTAGACTCCAACACTTCAGATCTGATCGATCTGACCTCTACAGTCACAGATGTGAACCCTACTCTTCAGATTCGATAGATCTAGTCACCTTCTTCGCAGATCTGACTCCACCACTAAATCCTCACACAGATCTAGTATGTTGCTCGCAGATCTGAGTGTGATTTCCCTCCTCTGACCTCTAACGAGGCTCTAATACCATGTTAATTTTTCTCAAAGGTCTCTACTCGCCTTGAGAAGTCAGATCTCAACTCAACCACGAAATTCACTAATTCAAGATGAAATACACATCTATCAAAATTAGAATTTGCAACACATGAAATCCGTACTAGGAAATCGCACATAAGACTTAGAAATTTATCTTGGAAACCCCATTGGGGAAAACTAGTTATAGTGGGATTTTCTTGAGCCCAGAGCAAATAGAATATAGAAGAAGTACAATAGGATTTAGTGAAGCAACAAGTGAACTTAGAAGGCCATAACCCTAGATCTGCAACAACTGCTCTTGGATGAAGCGCCCCCAGCAATACACCCTCACGCTGGAACTCTCAAATCTTGACTCTACCAATCACTGGATGTTGTACACTTTGTCTAACCCTCAGAAGATTGCTCCCTCTTCCCTTCTACTCTCTCTGCTCTGCTTCGAAAGAACAATTGTGTCCTCAATCACTGAAAACATCCCCCAGCTGTGAAGCGGCACCCTCACTCCTCTGAAGCACGTCTCAACTGGACCGCTATCAGTCCGACTCTGATTGATCCCTTAAGACCTCTCCTTAGTCAATAATGAAGACCCCTAGCTCTCTAGGTCCTCTCAGCCTCCCACACATGTGTAGTAGCTCCCTTACATCCCACACGTGTGACGTGTTGTTCCTCACATCCTCTACTTGCCCACTTTGTTGTTGCTGCTGCTCTTCAATATCTGAAGATGCTTAGTGAAATATCTCTCTCACTGCCCTACTGAATGAACGCCTCAATCTCTGAAGCTTTTGTCCTCTCACAACTCTGAGGAATGTGTCCCAGTTATCTCAGATGGTCCGCCCTCCTTGGTTTACTGCTCCTCACAACTGCTATGGTCTCTTGATGCTCACAAAGATAGTTGATTTTTGCACCATCAATGCCTTTTTATAAGTCACTGAGATATTAGGCCATTAAACCCTAATTAGGGTTCCAAAACCCTAATTTCACTTTTGTGCCAAAAATCATACTATTGCATTAAAGAATGCATGCATGCACTTTTGCATGTAACTAGCAAAAGTAACTTAACTCACTACATGTCTCCACCACTCTATCCATGACACTTGGCAAAGTGCATCTCACACTCTACCCTCCTGCCTATGTTGATAAGTGCCTCCATGTTAAGCGATCCACATGGAGGACATCCTAAGTTACACCATAACTCAACAAGCGTCACAAAAGATGCGACATTTTTTCTAGGGAATTTGTAATTCATGTGGCACTTACTAACACAAAAGATCGAGAGATGACATTACAAACAAGAAATCCAACGTAAGCCTTGTCTTCAATAAGCTTTGCGGACAAAGATTCCCTTAAGGGGAAGACAATGTAACAAACATAATATTAAATAATAACATAATAAAATATATATAATAACATCAATATATTAATATACATTAATTATTGAAGGTTACAACTCTTATACATTTTGTACATTTTGTTAATATACGGACCTTTATACATTTTGTAAAGCATCATATCTTTTATCAATATACATTTCATCTTTACTTATGGAGTATTTATTTTATTTGCGTTGGAAGTTTCTGTAGAAACAAGTTTTTCTTGTTTCCCAACAATGTTTCTTGAGCATTACAAAAGGTGAGCAACCCTTTATTTCCAGCATGGTAAGTTTTCAATGATGCATTTCAACATAACCAATACAGGTTTGTGGAAGGGTATAGTATTTACTTCCTCTTTCAATGATATTTGTTATTTATCTTTTCGCTTAAAACTTGAAGGTATGAATTTTGTGGCTGACAATTTCAAATTTTTAAGGATTATTTAGGGTACTTAATGAACAATATGCTTGTGTGTCTGAAAGAATGCTTGAATATGTACAGGAACACATTACAATTGACCATCAAAGATTCTCCAAGCTTATCTTTGTCAGTGGTCTCCCAAATTCATAATCAAACAGCCAATACCATGCAAGAAACATTCACAAAACGGATATATGATGGAGACTATGTATATTTGAGACTGGTGCAAATATGGATAGATAAAGCCTACAAAAGTAATCCTTCTCCATGGGAAAATTTTCAAGGCTTCCATGTTCCCAGATTCATACATCATTGCGTCTTCATTCCAATACAAATAATGGTATGTACTCATCTTATCTTTGATGTGATCTTGTCTTGGATTATCTACAAAGGCAAAGGAAGAAAATCTAGTACAAATCAATTATTCAAGTGGTTACACTGTTGGTATGATTTCACTTCATCTTTTATGTTATCAACGTTAGGCTAGGTAGGTTTAGTTTCATTTGCGTTCAAAGTTACCTATGCATTGCACTTGTCATTCTTTCATTTCGAGAACAACTGGGCAATGACCTCGAGACACTGTTAGGCTACACCCTTGTTGGTGTAGTGTTAAACAAGTCTCAAAGACTCCAACCAACCCACATATTCCTTGCGAGGAGCCACATCGGTTAATGGTTTTGGACATACCCCTCATACCTCCGAGTATACTAGGAGTTCCCATCCCCTTGGCTATTCAAAATCATTACCACATAAATAAAATCAACCAACAATTTACCCACTCCTTAATCCACTCATCTAATAAATCTTAAAACTTACCAACAAGACACTGCAATACTTATCTGAGAGCACAGCAGCAAGTTGCAACCCTCATACACAAGCACTCCATTTTCACTGGCACTGGTCTTCCTCATTTTATATTGGTTAAATCAATTTCCGTATATGGTCATGAATGGTGTTGTTGTTATAATTCATTTTTCGCAGTAACTCATTGTTAAGGTCTTAACTCTTTTCACATTTAACTCCTAGATTCAATCATTTCTTTCATAATGAAAAAGCCTTAGATTTTACTTTTCATAGGGACCAACCCCTTTGGCTTAGCTAGGAGTTGGCACAGACGGAGGAGCTAAGTATCAAGTGACAGCACTTGGCTCGAGCTTGCCCCCAAGGTAGCACCCAATGGCTTGAAGATTTCTACCATGTTACCCGAGGCGCAAATTAGGCGGCAACAGATTGAATAGTAGTTTTATGCAGCATTTTCTCTAAACTAGAGTTTTTTTACCAATATTCTATCAACTTTGTATGAACGAAACGTCTTACATAACGGTTTCTTGTTGCTTTTGGGGCCTTTGACTTCTGCATTTTCCTTAGTTAGGCTCACCTACTGAACCCTAGATGTTGCTAGGTGATGCCATAGCTTGCAAGTGCTAGAAGAACATATTAAGAGAGGGACACTAGCCATTGATCTCTCAATGCCCTACGGATTCAGACATTAATCATATCCCTTTCTGTTGTCATCTTTTTACTCATAATTTCAGCATTTACTGTATTATAGTTTAGCTGCATTTTACAATACTTTAAACTTTAGCTACACTTTTATGTCAAAAAAGCCTAAAAATTAGAAAATTTATAACTCCAAAAGTAGCTGTGAGTTTGTAAATTTGTTCCTCCCTACAAATTCCCCCTAGTGGATTTATCCACAGATCTTGAAGGGCATCCTCGTTTTAAGTATAAAAACCCCCAAAATCATATATTGTCAAAAAGAACCTTAAAATTTACATAAATTCAAAAACCTACAAATATTTGGAATTTGTTAAATCTGGTCCACCCATCAATTTCTCCGTAGGGGATTCATCCACAAATCTTGAAGGGCATCCCAATTTGAGCACTTGCATTGGGAATCATGAAATTTTTGAAATTGTTGAAATTGTTGGGCATCCCAATTTGAGCATGTGTTTTGCAGCTTTGAGTGGCTTAAAGCCCTAGGCTACTTAGCCTTCTCCCCTTCAGAGCGCACATTTCTAAGGTACTGCCTTGGAAGATATCAAGCCCTTGCATGGGGATTCGTGAAGTACATGAAAATTGTGATATTGATCCATAAATTGAACTGACATCTTTACTCTCATTGTTGACTCCATATAAGGCACTGATCTCTGCAATAAAGGTTGTAGAAGGGTATTTGCTTGTCCATGTTTGCAGGTACTCTCAAAAGGGCTCTCCCTTAAGCTTAGGAGTTACCCAAAGTAGTTGAGAGGCTGGGCTGACTCGCTGAGGTGACATTTGGGCCTCTAGCCCTCTCCCATATGCTTACCATTCACTAGCAAGCGAACCACATTGTGCTGCAAATCCAGGACTGCTAGTTTGAACGGTAACACTCCCCATCTGGGTTCAAACCCCGCTTGTGACATGTTTGCCCTTCATAAGCCATGAGCAATTCTCACCCTTGTTTATGGGATGGAGGGTGGCGTGAGTAGATACATCTAAAAAAAAAAAAATTTTACCCAAAAGAACATCAGATATTGTTGAACAAAATAATAGTACACCAAAGTTATACAAATGCAAGACCAACGCCATAGCCCCCTAGGGAACCCTAAAAAAATGAAGAGTATTAGCTCTGTTTATAACAGATATATGGACCAGAAACTACAAACTTGCATAAAATTCTAATCACAATTCACCATACGTACGTGTCCATGTAGTCTTTCTTCAACTTCAACCAGTTATTAGAACGCTTAGCAGGCTCATATGTTGCATCTTGCTCCAATGTTTTGATAATTAAACCTTCACAGCTGTAAAATACACCCCCATTAGACAAAAGTATAGCTTCGATAAAACCACACTTAGAAAACATAAAACTATAAATCTGATCTAACAAAACACAAGTTATGATTCAACATGTCCATAAACCAACAAAAAAGTTAAAACATTCCATGTGAAAGTACCAAATTCAGGAAATGTCCGTAGGATAGGTTCTGCTAACAAAATGTTCGGCAAAAACCACAACAATACCACAGTTAAGATTCACAGCATGCCCAACAAAATAAAGTGGTAAATTCAAATATCACGCCAATCTATGCAATATACCAGACTAGTTATATTTTATAAAAGGCCCTACCGTAAAAATTAAGAAGGTTTAAAAATCATAATTGTTAAAGGTAAAAAGCATAAATGATTAAGATAAACTGCAAGTCTTCCATGTGCAATACATAAAAATTGATCTGGAAAAAAAAACATTACAGACAACAGAACATTAAGATAAGAGAAAATTGAAACTGAAACTGAAATTTTTAATATTGTCCACCAAAGACCAAAATGTTTGGCAAAAACCACAACAATACCACAGTTAAGATGCACAGCATGCCCAACAAAATACAGTGGTAAATTCAAATATCACGCCAATCTATGCAATATACCAGACTAGTTATATTTTATAAAAGGCCCTACTATAAAAATTAAGAAGGTTTTAAAATCATAATGTTTAAAGGTAAATAACATAAATAATTAAGATAAACTGCAAGTCTTCCATGTGCAATACAGTGGTAAATTCAAATATCACGCCAATCTATTCAATATACCAGACTAGTTATATTTTATAAAAGGCATTACCATAAAAATTAAGAAGGTATTAAAATCATAATGTTTAAAGGTAAATAACATAAATGATTAAGATAAACTGCAAATCTTCCATGTGCAATACATAAAATTGATCTTGAAAAAAAAAACATTACAGAAACAGAACATTAAGATAAGAGAAAATTGAAACTGAAACTGAAATTTTTATTATTGTCCACCAAAGACCAAAATAGCTCAAAGAGGGTCCAATCATAACCAAACCAAAACAGAGGAGAGCAAATGACACCCTAGAATGAGATGAAATGAAATGAAAAAATAGTACAACAGCGACATGATGCCAAACTTAAAAGCACATAGCATAGTCACACATGTACGTTATCTTAAGAAGGAAAACCCTATATAGTATAAAGTGAAGGAGAGACAGTGAAGAAACATAACCTGGACAAAAATGCATCTGCCACAAGGGAAGGGAAGTGTAAAAACTAAAGGAATGTGACCTGTATGCTCCCCAGACCAAATCTGTTGGAGAGAGGAGGTCAACACACCCATATACCCATTTCAACAGAAGGCTTCCGTTGGCATATGATAAGCACAGTTATATAACCAATACTGATCAGAGTTTTGGATTGATAGTTGTTTCACTAGGAGTGTGACTGGACTAAACTGTAGATTACATAATTATCCCCTGCTTATGCATGCCAATGAATAGAGCTGCCCTTACAGCTTCTCAATCTGTATTACTTTTCAAGTGGAAATTTATAAAATCACAATTTAAAAATACATAAATCTAAAAAGAAAAGAATACGAAACAATACCTACTGTTCACAGCTTCTTGAAGAAATTTCTGCATTTCTTCTATATCATTTGATTCTGTTGCAGTTGCAAATTTGAATTTCCCTGCTTCTTCTTGAAAAGAATCATACAAGAACTGCATGAAAATCCAAATAAAATCATTTCTTCTGACATCTACACTCCACTACAATATTCAGACCACCTAACAAACCTTATTCATTGAAGTTCAAGATACAAAGAAGTTAAACGAGCATATTCTCATTTTACTGCATAAAAAAGACAGCAACAACTCAATCACAAACCATTTACTTCATAAAATAATTTGTATATAATTACATGCATGCATATATAGCATTATTCAAATTTCACCAATCATATCTACCTGCCCATTCACCCCTAAATTATAAATATGTCTGCATCTAGCATGACAGAAAACTTATGGGATGGAAAGAACAACCACTTCCACATTCTTAGAAAATGCAACTCTAACCAAACTTGCTTAACAAGACTGAACAAGAAAGAAAACATAAGCTCAAGGCATTTTGAAAATTTGAACAACATTCTAACTGGCAAATATGATTCTGCAGAGTTTGACCAAAAAGCTATACCTCTCTTCGCACTTTTAGTTGCTCTTGTAAAAGTTGCCGATCATTAAGATATAACAGGTCAAAAGCAAAAATGCAAACTTGAACTTTTATGTCACTGACTATAACACCTTTGCGGGCACGAGTACTCAAAACCTGCAACATTCCACATTATAGACAGTTTACAACCAAAAATTACATGCAAGAGAATACTCCAATAAAAATATTTAATGCATGCTAGTTAAAAAGTGCATACTATGACAATAATAATAAATTAATTGAAAATACGACCACCAAAGACTTGAAACACCTAACCTAGTCACTATAAAGAACTGTCAGTTCAGGCATTTGCTAATACCAAAAGACAGTTATATCAAAATTTCTAACAGAAAAATGCAGAATCACAAATATGTACAAAAGAAATGCCATTAAGATCTGAAGGGCATCTTAAATTTATAAAACCAACTTTCCTTTGATTATTGAACAAAACAAATATAAGCCATCAGGAATTTTACCTATGTTACTGGATCCGTGGGTGAGGTAGGCTGGAAAGACATATCTGTCAAGGATCCGCATGGAAACAGATCCAACAGGCATAAAAATTGATCCCACGGATTTGAGGCCCACCAACACACATGTATCCCAAAAACAACCCTTAATTTTTGCAAAAAAAAGGGTTAATGTCACTTGCTAGGATCCTAAACACCATTCCAAAGCTATAAGACCCATCCCCCTTCCAAAACTAACAAGATTTCTTCTACTTGCATATTTGCAATTGCATAGCGTAAGCAGTGAGAATGTCTGAGGGCTTTGGATCTTCCGTTAGGATTTCCAATTTGTGTGATTTTTGTGACAAACTTAGTGCTTGGATAGAGGATTGGATGAAGAATCAAAGCTATGTTGAGGGGCATTCACTTTGTCAAAGTTCACTTACAGGTATGTAGCAAGTTTGTTCTCTGTTTTGATGTTTGATGATTGTTTTGATGTTCTGTTATGGAGGGTATGCTTCTGTTTGCATGTTTGTATCTGTAGCATGATTGCATCTATGTTTTATGAGCCATGAGTGACTTCCTCACAAGACCATTGCCAAATATATGTATTCTAGTTCCCCATATTTTTCCATAATAAAACTTTCTTTGCGTATTTCTAAGAGGTTGTTTATCTCTCCTTATAGTGTAGCTTTACCCATGCTTGAGTTTACTCCAGCTTGCTGTGTTCACAACAATCACTTGGTAAGAAGGTTACCTGTTTGTTGCAAATGAACCCTTGATGCTTCTTGAACTGCAATTTCCAGGGCTTCGTTGCTAGTGGTGCTGTAAAATTGCTTGCCCCTTTCCATAAAATTTGATCTTATTAATCTTTCCTAAGATGAGGAGGAATATACCTTTTAGGTGGTGTTACGCCCCAAATCAGCAGCATGCATGCTAGGATATACTTGAGTGAAGGGGTCTTTTTCCATTCTTAAAGGACAAATCTGGGCTTGTTTATGTAAAAGTGGTGGGCAAGCAGGGCTCAAAACCCATGGTCTGGTCATGGCAGGTCCTCTTTGCTTTCATTCTAAGAAGTATTGTGTAATGTCCTCTTCTGCTTAGGCATTGAGGACCGACCCGCTAACCTATGTGATTCCTGTAGGTTCGACCAGGTACTGACAGTCAGGGAATCAACTGAAGACTGATGCCATATACAGAAGATCTAGGGCATCAATATTATATCATCATTGGGTAGAAGAGGGCCACCAGAGCCAAAGGCCACCTGCATGCATGACATCTGAGCATTATTTAATGATGCATGCACCCGATTGAGTCTCCATGCACATGCATGCAAGTCAACTGCAAATTAGAAGTTAAAGTGACCTAATTAGGTCAAAAGTTAGGTTAGTCGCAGTTGAAAGTTATAAAAGAAGGATAAAGTGAATGGAGAGGACACTTATAATTATTATTGATTTGGAGCTTTTTGAGTAGTAGCACAGTGTGCAGCCATCGCAGTTAGGGTTGAAGACGACGTCTTCAGCCAACGAGGTTTCGGTAGTGAAATATCTGCCCTAGTCTCCTTCAGGGTAGACCATCTAGGTCCACCATCCGCTCTTCATCTTATTCATCCAGATACAGTTATCTAGTACCCATCAGAAGGTTGTTTGCAGGGACACGTGTGCAACCGTAGGGGGTATTTAGCTGGAAAACCCCAAATCATTCGCTGGGTCCTCAAATCTTCGTTTATCTTCAGAATACTGGCACCATTCTCATCATCAGTATCATCCTTCAGTACCAAGTGATTATCAACTTCCAGTTCGCTCACCCGGAGCAGTTCTCATCAGTTTTGTGCAATTGGGGGGGTGAGCAGCTGATCAGCAAATCAATTCACTAGCCTGCTTGGAGAGCTCAGAACTTCTGCATGCTTCAGGCAATCTCTCCCGCACAGGAAGACTATCCTTCTTGCAAATTCTCATATGCATTAGACCATTCCTTCACTGAAAACGTCATCTTTAGTTGATTGAGGGGTTCATGCTGCTGGGGTAACACCAAAGCCAAGGACCACCAGTTCTTCACCAGATCAGTTCTTGATGCATGCGTATTATCTCTGGAGCATTATCAGCCGCATTATCATTGGTAAGTGTTGATCCATCACCATAAAACTCTCTGCCCTAGTTAGCTATAAAATAGGACCGTTTGTCTGACACTTTGCATGCAAGTTTATTTTCAGTATTATTGTAAATCGGGAGGCTTAAGCAATCCCTAGTATAGAAAACAGTGGAATATCCGGATCTAGGATATTACATATTGGTTCAATGGCATTGTTGAGTGCCCCTTGATGGGTGAAAGCCCCCTGCCTTGTTGGGCTTTTTTTGCAGTGTACCACGGAGAAGCGTCTTGTAGGGTCGAGGACGTGTTTCCGCATTTCCTAAATCCCGAGAACTTGGGGATTCCTGGCGAAACGTGTTCCCCCCACCATGCCCCTAAGAATTTTTTTTTAATGTTTTCCCATTATTTTCACTTTTTACAATCCCTACTTGGTACTACTATTTACCAGTACTACTTTTTACAATCCCTACTTGGTACTAGTATTTACATTGCACAATCATGAATATACATCAAATGAATTATTATTTTTTATATTTTATTTTATTTTTATAATTTATTATTTTAGAGACGTCCCCCCCAAATTTCACTAATTTTTTGGGTAGACCCACACATCCCAAATGTGCATTTCCCCGCTCTTGCGTCCCCTCGTCCCGAAAACTTGGGGGAACATTGCTTTTTGTGGCCTAGGTTGGTGCCCAGTGCTTCTTAGGATGTGCCTATTAGGACACAATGCCTACAGGCTCCTAGCCACACTTATGTTTTGCTATGTATGAGGTGATTACACATTTAAGAATTGTCATACCCAGTTTAGCACACCAACTTTATGCCCACTTAGACCTTCTTCTCCATTATATAAACCCTCCTCTCTAAGTCCATATGTGCTCACATCACCATGACGGCATCCTCATCCAGAGAGCTTTACCTTGCTAAAGGGGAGGGCGTTAAGGTATCTTCTACATTGATGGGGTTAGTTGGGGCATGACACCCTCCTTTGGCTCATCACTTCCTTTTGATGAAGCCATTTGCACTAATTTATCATTATTTTTAGTCATTTATGGTTTAGTCCTTGGCTTGTGGGTGACAAACCCTAGTTTTAAGTTACTTTCACTTTCTAGTGAGCGAGGCTCTAAAAATTCAAAAAGTAGAGGAAGCTTCATATAAATAAGGCTTCTAACTCTCAAATGTAATCTTGGTCTACTAGAGCACTTGAGTGTTGTGCACCTCTCTCTTTGGCTTGGTTTCTATGTGATGAATGGTGAATTTTCTACGGTGTGTGCTATCTTGCAAGGTTGATACTTGATCCTAAGAATTGTTGTAATAACTCGTGGCTAAGGAACGACTTAAGAAGTTTCTCTTACTCTCTTTCTTGGTTGATGTCAGTAAGATCTCTCCATTTTCTTGTTTAATGTTGCTTTTGCACCTCGGGCAAGGTAAATTAGGGTTTTTTATCAATATCTTGTCAACTTTGTTTGAAGTGACCTTCCTCTTGAACGAGCTCTCCATTGTGGGCGTTACAGTTCATCTTTTGTCCTAATTAGGGTTTTTGGCTTCTTTGACCTAGCATCAAGTTACTAGTATTTTTCCCTAGTTGGTAAATCTTGAATAGCCAAATTGAGTAGGGATGTTAACCTCGATCTCTAATTGCCTTGGGTAGAAAGACTAAGGTCAAGACACCTTTTCTTCACTCTTTATATCAAAATTCTCTTCTGCATGTATTCCAAAATTCCAAAAAATATAATAAAGGAAAAACCCTAAAAATTTATATCTCAAAAAATATTCACAATTTGAAATTTCTGTTAGGACAAAAAATGCGCCCTAGTTGAATTAAGAGTGGGTCTTGAAGGACGTTTTGATCTTATGGTTGGATTGTGTGATATCTTGACATATATGTCAGCTAC
This sequence comes from Pseudotsuga menziesii, assembly GCA_001517045.1. Classification (NCBI taxonomy): domain Eukaryota; kingdom Viridiplantae; phylum Streptophyta; class Pinopsida; order Pinales; family Pinaceae; genus Pseudotsuga; species Pseudotsuga menziesii. Next base: position 51,558 of record LPNX011073199.1, on the reverse strand, counting down.
GGTTCTGTTTTGCAGATCTGCTATTGCAGGTACAGCAAACTTAAAAAGCACTTTTGTCAAGTTGGAAGGCTGAAAAGACTATTTTTAGGCCTATATTGACCCCTGGGGTTGGAAGTTCATTGGGGAACGTGTTGAGATGGACACACTTTATTTCATGGCTGTTATATAGCTTATATCAGATCTGATATTTTATTTCTAAAACTGTTTTGAACCCTCTTCTCCACCCTATTGCTCATCCCCCTTACCTTATTATACAAGGTACACTTCATAGGGTAAGGTTGACATTGTTTTCACAGATTTGTATCTATCAAGTTTTCTGAGATGTATTTAATGCTGCAATCCTATAACAGCTGTAGCAAATTAGTGCTATATTTCTTGGGATCAGTGATAAAGCTCTTTGACTCCTACCTCTCTTTCAGTGATATTTATGCTTCGTTGATTTCACTTCATAAGGCACTGATCTACACCAAGAGGTTTCTTGAGAAAGTGTTTGTGTATTGTCTAGGGAATCACATATATTGTTCACCCTTTGTCTTAAGAGATGACCTAAAGTGTTCAAGAAGCTAAGCTGAGGTGACAATGGGCTCTAGCTTCTCCTGTGCTTGCCACTCATCGCACCCTGATCCATGAATTTACGTGGGTGCTATTTTGAGTGGTACCAGGCTATGTCACAAGGTTCATCGAACCTAAACCTCCAAGTTCGAAGTTCGGCAAATCTAAAAAAAATTGGAAAATCCGTTAAGGTTCGTTAGGGTTTGGATCGTTTTCGGGGGTTGTTTTTCACTTTCCAACGAGGGTTTCCAATTTTCGAATTTCGATTTTGTTGTTTGTTTTTTATTTTCGAATCTGTTAGTCCGCGATTAACGAAGTTGCGTGGGTCCGTGACTCCACAAGAGACAAGAGATAAACGAGCCCGCGATAATGAGTCCGTGACAGTCCGTGAAAGGGTTGTGTGAGTCTAAGCGTATCCGTGTGAGCCCGCGAGAATCCATGAAGGGGTTGCCTGAGTTGTGAGTCCACCACTCTCCAGCTCTAGTGGGCAGGTTCCATTCTCCAAAGCTATGTTTATATTAAGTTTTAATCATTATATAGTAAGAGTATAATTTATAATTATAATTAGTTATAGTTGTATATATAGTTTATTTTCAAATGTTTTATATTATTATTTATAATATATATATTTGAAAATGTACATAGACGAACCTTATGTCGAACCTCATCCAAACCCCATCGAAAATTCAAACCCGAACCTTGTGACATTGGTACCAGGTGGAATTGACATTTTTTGTGCCTCTTTTCTTGGAACTTTGATTTCATCATTTCTCCCAAGATGAGGTGGAACATATTTTGTGGGTACTTTTCGTGTCTTGTTTTTTTTAGTAGAATTCGCCTTTTGCGACACATCATCATCGCTTGGTAGTATGCATGAAATTAATGATAGTGATATTTGTGGTGTTTTGTCATGGTCGAATTCTAAATTAGAGAGCACAAACATATAGATAATCAAAATGAAGTCAACAAGTCAAATTAGAAAGAACTTTTACATCTAAAGGAACTTAATCAGGACATACTTATACAAGTCAGGAAACTAAAGCATGAGAATGAATTGTTACAAGAAAAACTAGATTGCAAAGGATCAATTATCGACAAGGAAACGTTGACTGGCGCAATAAAGAAGACATCAAAGGCTCAAATTCAAACATCTAAAAAGTGAAGCAATGCAAAACTCGTCAATGCTTAGATTCAAAAAACAATCATATTGTCACATCGCTACAAGCATCAACAAAAAATGGTTCCAAAAAACAATCACAAAAATCGTTAGAAGCACGAGAGTCATTAGAAGCAAAAATCGTTGAAGTTCCTGAAAACACTTCACAAGCAACTCAAGTACCATAACGCCATCCAAATCACAAGAGTCGTTATGATCGACGACAAGGACAAACAAAAAATTACCAGTGTTATTCCTACAAATAGCAAAGACAAAATCAATAACTCCAAACAATTGATCAGCAAACACTTCCATTGAAGGTAAATCTCGACCACTTCACAGATGATGCAACATTTCCACACAATGTTTAAAAGAACGTATCGTTACCTCAATAGTAGGTACCAACCTATAGGACCAACCTAGAAGGAATCATCCACCTTAAAGCACATTCAATTTACTTTCTCGGTTTGCTATAATCTTTACCTCAACCCATGCCATTGTATGTTCTTTACTGCTCAATATTTGACTTTTTACTATTCTACTCAAGGTATGCTTCAGATTGAATACATTGGGGGTTTGATATTATCATTACACTAAGGCTCTCATGCTACAAGACGCGTAGAGGAGTTCCACCGGTAACAAGCTATAAAATTTATGTTACCATGATTTCCTTTTTTGGGGTCAAGAAGTTCGAACTTACTAGCAGATCGTTGTAGATAATTGGTTCAATCATTGATTCTTCTCGTCTTTCAATGGATTGGCTAGTCCCTACTCTATGCTCATTAAATATTTTCCTGTGTTACTGGATTCGTCGGCCCTTGAGCATGGATCCACGGGTCCTCGAATCGGATATGGATTTGGATCCAAACCTACCTGGATCCATGTAGGATTCACTACCTAATAATAGTTTAACAGTAACAACTAATGATGAATAGGGTTTTTAATAGAGAAATGTTTGAGATGTGTTTCTAACGGTGAATCCTCAAAGAATTTCATGGCAGCTCGAACAAACACAGTTTTAGTTGCTCTCATACGATTTCTACACGATATCTTCATTGGGTCAAGCTTGTTATTGGTTGCACAGTCCACTTCATTGGATCGAACCCTCTCATCAACCGGTTCATTCACATGCATATGGTTCTAGTTCACTCGACAATCCTTCACGGATGGACAGATCTAATGATCAGTGGGTCAAGCCCTTCGCAAATTGACAAAATCAATGCTCAGTGGATCCAGTCCTTCGTAGATCGATCGGGCCCTTCAAACAGAATTTTTATGTATAAAGTATAACGTAAAGCCTCCAAAAATAATTGATTTAAAATTTAATGTATTATACATTAAAATTATAAAGTTATATATGTTGAAGTTAAACTTAAATTTAAGTGAAACTTATACTTACTAAAATTCAAGTTATATTCAAGTTATATATTTGAGTTGAAGTTATATCTTAAAGTTAAGTTAAAGTTATTAAAGTGTTTATAAACTTTGTATTATAATTTTTAAATGTATATTAAAATTATAAAGTGAAATTTATTTATATTTATATAATGTTTCCATTTTTAAAATCTAATACATCAATTAATTTCTTGCCATGTTTCCTTTCTTTAATCATCATATTTAAAAATTTCTATAGTTTTTAATTTCTAATTTTAATTTTTTTTTAAATTATTATTTATATTATTTGTACTTGTGATTTCCCCACCGTATCCAGATCCTAGCTTTTTAAAAATATAGTGGATCTGTATCTGTATTTGTATCTTGGCAACTTAGTTATTTTCATTGTTTTATTCTTATCATCGTTTCTTAAATTTAATAGGGTTTGTTGTAGACTCAAACTTTTCCGTTATCTTGATCAAATGCTCTCTGAATGTTTCCGTTATCCTATTGTAATATCCCAAATACTGATATTCTCTAATGTTCTATGATAGTGCTGACTCGCACACTCAATCTCATACAAATTTGCAAAATAACTGTGCATGCAAACTCGCCATGCAAAAATGCCCTAAAATATAGCTAAATTAGGGCTAGGGTTTTGCAGAGAGAAATTAACACTTACCACTAATATTCTGGCTGATAATGACTCCAGAGATAGCTGTATGCCTAAGGATCCGGATGGGTGGTCTAATAATGCTATTTTCCTCTCGTGTCACCTCCCCACATCACCGTAAAAACCCTCCAGACTGAAGGTGACGTTTTTGTAAGAGGAGAGGTTCGTTTGGGCTAAAACTTTCTGAGCTTGTCCGTCTGATGATGCTAGAGAGAATGCCTGATGCATGCGAAGGGTCTGCTGAGATCTAAAGGCCCAACAGCTGATTAGGGCTTTCTGGCTGAAAACCCCCTCTTACGGCTGCACACGTGTCCCTGCAACGATCTATACCATGTACTAGATAACTGATGAATGAATGAAGAACAAGTGGTGAACCTGTATGGCTTACCCGGGATAAGACTAGGACAAATGTTTCACTGCCAAAATCCTGTTAGCTGAAGACTCC
>LPNX011073199.1:28616-46469 GCA_001517045.1 Pseudotsuga menziesii | reverse complement strand
GATTTATACTTGGGCAAAATGACTTCCACAAAATTCTTCCTCCTTTGCAATGCACAACATAAATTTTTCACATGTGATGCCACAGATCCAACTTTACTGCTACATCCAACATCTGCAGAGTCGGCTTCCAATTCTGTCTGTGCTGATTCAATCTCATCAAGGTCAGTCAGCATTGCCACTGCTAGATCTTCCCCAAAAGCATCACCTAAACTGTCTCCAACATCTAAGCTACCATAAGTAAATCCTTTATGTTGTTCAGACTTCCCCTTTCTGGGAACAGCATTTTTTGAAGTGAAAGTGAGACGGCTAGAATTCTCAAAATCAGGTTCTTTCATCAACATAGTTGAAGGATGTGTTGTTCCTGATGGAAGCTCCCCATCTTCCCTCGTGCTCTCTAATTCTGCTTTTAGGGAACGACCCTCTCCATCCAAAACAAGTGATATATCCGTCCCCGGCTCTTCTCCAGCAACAGATTTTACTGAAATCTGATTATGTCCAACTTCCACTGAAGACCAGCTGTGCAAACTGCATTTTGAGTTGTACATTGCCCATGGCACATTTCTGAATGTTAAAGGCAGCAATCTGAGTTTTGCTAATGAGTCAAGTTGCTCCTTAAGAGCCAGCTGAGACTTCCTTCGAGCACGGATTCTCTGCAAAATGGTCTGTACACGATGTTGTTGTCTATATATATTCAGCCCTGCCAAAGTAGATGCACCTTTTGCAGCGTCGTCATTTCCAGATATGTTATCAGCAAGAAATGGAGGAGCTTCAGGCAAAAAGTCAATGCCTGCCAAATGCTGAGCCCATTTAAATGGCCTTTGTGCTCTTTTCTCATCATATGCAAAGTTGACACCTGCAGAGAGTTTAGCTATCTGATGAGGAAGCTCAATCCCAGTGTCATCTGGAAACAAGTTTATAAGAAAATTGTTCTCACCGCCTCCCTGCACACCATCAACCCCAACACAAACAACATGCAGCTTTACCAAGTATTCAAATTTCAGAGTGATTAATTTGCTAGGCTTTGTCCCATTAGTCAGTTCATCATAGACATGAAGAGTGACAGAAAGAGGGTGAACTTGATAAAAACCAATTGCATCTACATTCTCCTTTATCTGCACCTTTTTAGGTCTTTTTCTCCGTCCCTGGGAATCATCCTCTTCTTCAGGCACATCATCATCCACTTTGCTGTCCTCGATACCTGAAGAAGCACCTGTATCTTTGTTTGCTTGCTGGCGAGCAAAAGATTGGGCATCCTTTGTACTTCCCACAATTTCAAGATCAATAGGTTCCTCAAAAGCTTCCTTTTGTGCTAAAAGCTGAGAGTATAGAATATAAAGTGGGGCTGGCAGTAGCTCTGCCAATTGGTGTTGCTTTGTACGTTTTGTATAAAGAATCCCTAGTTGTTGTTGCACTGGTAATGATGCCTTCTTAAGAGCTTTCAAATGTAAAGGAAGACTTGAGATAAACTTTTTACGATTTGCAATAGTTTCCTGCAGATTTTTCTTACGCTGCTCTAACTCTTCTCGCTGTTTACAGAGCTCCTTTCTCACTAAATATGGATCTCCAATTTCCTGTTCAGGGATGTCATATTTACTGCTAAAAGCTTCTAAAAAGGTTGTTATACCAATCTGATTTTCTTCATTAGCAATAAATACATTATTACATACCACATCATCTTTAATAGAAATAAAACTCTGATGTCTGTTATTTGGGCAATGATGCAACAAATGGAACTCCTCACAGTATTCTTCTATTTCTGACTCAAGGATGTCATATTCAGGCCTGATGAAATTTTGAATATGCAGATCAACATTTCCAAAATAAAGGAGATATGCTTTTTCATGTCCTTCAACATCACTTTCCTCATATTCATCAAACACCGAAAGAACATTGTAGGGGATAGTCTGCTTAGAATCCTCTTGAATAATAGTTTCTGTACGAAACTCTGTAACAGGAATTGGCTGAAAAGAAAACTGATCATCCTCATCGTCAACAATTCGTTTACTTAGATTTTCAGGTAATGAACCACCTGCATAACCTACATGCACTTGAACATTCTGCAAGTCCAAAGGCAATTCAACCTGTTTAGGATCTGCTGCCTTTTCATTCATCTGAACTGATTTTAATCTAAATGCATCGCTAGAAAGTATAACAGCATCTATATGTTTGTTGACTGGTTCAATATTCATACCAGATCTAAGCACTTTAGCATTCGTTGAATCTGAGAGCAGGTCTTCACATGGCTGGATAAAAGGTTGGCAATGTAAATTTCCAGTAGGAGACTCGTTGTATAGAACCTCAACCTCCAATTGCACAGAGATACATCCAGCTGATGTCATTGATGGATTTTCATGCTCAGAAAATTCCTTTTCACAGAAATCAGAGTCACCTGGGATTTCACTTTCTGCATAATCAGCATTTAACTCAACACATGAACTCTCATCTTGTATCAGTGCATCATCAGAACTAGAAGCTAACTCAGAAACATCAGATAATTCAAAATTCGAGAATGCAAAAGAGGATGAACGGTCCAACAGAGCATCATATGCCTGAACAGGACCAGTGCTTGCAGACACATCTGCAGCATTAGTAAATGGTGTAACATCAAGATTTTCGCTCAGTGCTTCCAAAGTGGAGGTATGAGCTGTCCGGGCACTACTACCACTTCTGGATGATACAGTATTCGTAACATTATCAAAATGATTACTACTGTCTAGATTATCAGCTGATTCAGTCCCTCTAGATTCTGTAGCCACATGGATAGAAGAAAGACTTGAAGGTGGCTCCAAATGTATCTCACCAACAACCTGTACTTCATGCTCATCTTTCTTCCCTCCCCCAACTATGTCTTTAAGGAGATCCTCATCCAAATCCTTGGGCTGGATCCCGAACTTGATGGTGTAATAATCTTGAAAGGACAATGCCGCACATACCTCATCACCCAAGGCTAGATACTCTTGATATCGAGGCAAGTATTGAAGTACTGCTAACCTCTTCCCATTTCCAGTCAAGATCCTTCTCATTGTCCTCATGTTCTCACAAGCTGGCAGAGAAAAACCTTTATTCTGACATGCACTTTTATTCAATTGCTATGTGCCCACAGCTAGCCAAGATTATGCTCTGATACCACTGTAATATCCCAAATACTGATATTCTCTAATGTTCTATGATAGTGCTGACTCGCACACTCAATCTCATACAAATTTGCAAAATAACTGTGCATGCAAACTCGCCATGCAAAAATGCCCTAAAATATAGCTAAATTAGGGCTAGGGTTTTGCAGAGAGAAATTAACACTTACCACTAATATTCTGGCTGATAATGACTCCAGAGATAGCTGTATGCCTAAGGATCCGGATGGGTGGTCTAATAATGCTATTTTCCTCTCGTGTCACCGCCCCACAGCACCGTAAAAACCCTCCAAACTGAAGGTGACGTTTTTGTAAGAGGAGAGGTTCGTTTGGGCTAAAACTTTCTGAGCTTGTCCGTCTGATGATGCTGGAGAGAATGCCTGATGCATGCGAAGGGTCTGCTGAGATCTAAAGGCCCAACAGCTGATTAGGGCTTTCTGGCTGAAAACCCCCTCTTATGGCTGCACACGTGTCCCTGCAACGATCTATACCATGTACTAGATAACTGATGAATGAATGAAGAACAAGTGGTGAACCTGTATGGCTTACCCGGGATAAGACTAGGACAGATGTTTCACTGCCGAAATCCTGTTAGCTGAAGACTCCGTCTCCAACCCCAACTGCTGTGCTGCTATCTAAGAGCTCCCAAAATAATAATAATCCAAAGTGTGGTCTCCTCTTGCTTTACCCTCTATTTATAAAGTTCAACTGCGCAAAACCTAATCTTTGACCTAATTAGGTCACTTTATCTTCTAATTTGCCGTTGACTTGCATGCAAAGAGCATGGTCATGCATGGAGCATGGAAAAGAGCATGGACATGCATGAGGGTGGCCTTTGGCCCAGGTGGCCCTTCTTGACCAAGTGAGGATGCCGTAGATCTTCTATGGGTGGCATCAATCCTGATCTGATTCCCTAGCTATCAGTAACCGCTCGAACCCACAGGAATCACATAGGTTAGCGGTATGGGCCTCGGGGCCTAAAAGGAAGAGGACATTACACCTGTTAAGATTGCCTCTAAATATTTTTTATGTCTCTTTATTGATTTGTCAAAACGATAAATACATGCTTCTTCATAATCACCCATTTTAAATATTTCCTTCATTCGTAATAGAAAAACACTTTAATTTGACTTCATATAACGTCTAAAGTTTTTTTTGTTGATTTTTGTGCAAAAATGTTGAGCTTTGATCTTTAATTCTTTAAGTGCGAAGATATTGAATACTTGAATTAATAGAGCATTCAATCACATAAACACTCAACCATAACACAGGATATACCCCAGCAAATCTTCAGAGTATAATTATGATAGATAGCAGAGAATGTCTTTTACAATAGCAGATTGTTTTCGACACCCCAAGTCCAAGATAAGAGAATACTGAGCCATAAAGAATAGAGATCAGTCGAATTAACTTTCCTATGTGTCCAACACATTAATAACTAGCAAGAATCATTACAGATAGAAGAGAATGTCTTTTACAATAATTATGATAGATAGCAGAGAATGTCTTCAAAGTATAATTATGATAGATAGCAGAGAGTGTCTTTTACAATAGCAGATTGCTTTCGGCACCCCAGGTGCAAGATAAGAGAATACTGAACAAAAGAGAGTAGAGATAAACCGGATTAACTTTCCAATGTGTCCAACACATTAATAACTAGCAAGAATCATTGCCATGCAAGGTGTAACGAATCACTGCATGGGAAATTAGCCTCCCATGCAAACTATAGCAAATAGCCTTCATGGATGTAGGATCAATTAGTTAACAGGCTATCATAAGCGTCACCATGTAATAGGTGTAACTTAAGTGTCATCTTTTACTTTAACTAAAGTGTCGTAATGCAAAACACTTTAGTTAACTAATTACATTTTATTAACACTTTAGTTAACTAATCTTAACTGAAATCATGTTGATTGATTTACTGAAGTGACCCCTATGAGTTCTCCTTAACTGATGCATACATTGTTGCTTTAACAAAAGCTTAACAATATATAACTAAGGCATGCATTATTACCTTAACTAAATATTTAACTGAAGCTTTAACTGAGGCATACATTGATACTTTAACTAAAGCTTTAATTGAAGCATACATTATTACTTTAGCTAAAGCTTTAACTGAGGCATACATTGTGACTTTAACTGAAGCTTTAACAATTCGAGTTCACTTAGTCAATTGAAGTCTTCTCATGAGCAATTTTGAATTCTCTTTGTTCTCTATACATTTACCCAGTGTTTTAAAAACCGGCCGAGTCCGAGTCCGAGTTGGCCGAGTTGGCCGAGTTGACCCTTGGCCGAGCTAACTCGTCCTGCAACTCAGCTCGGGTGGCCGATTTTATACTTAGTCGACCGAGTTGGGTCCGAATCGGCCAAGTTAGGGTCCGAGTTGGCCGAGTTGGCCGAGTTGCAACCCGAGTTAGCCAAGTCAGTTGTGGCAGACATCCACAAGAATGCAGACTCCAAAATAACATGTGTATTTTTTATTTTAAAGAATTTTCTTATTCTAACCATAACCTGAGGCCATAAGATGACCCCCTGCCCCTCTATTTGCCTCACACTTCTGCTGTAAGATGTTTGTGAGCATTTGGCATTATTGTTGTTTGGATTCATGGAGCCTTGGAGGAGCGTCCAACAGAGAAGAACAATCAACATTATTGGAGGAGTTGGACTATTGGAGACCGGTTTTATGTTACCTAGATGTAAGTTAGCTTCCAACTAGCCATTTTTTCTTTTTTCTCATTAAATTGATAAATATCAGTCCTGTTTTCTATTGTCTGTTGCCAAAATAATAAGATTTTTTTCTTTTTTCTTTGCATGTTTAGATTTCCTTTGGATTTAGATTCTAGATTGGCCCCAAAGGGAAAAGATTAGGCATGGATCCATGCTGATGTCATTGAAGGGAAAATGTATTACTAGTGTTGCAAGACATGGATTAAAGGAGGGGGCATTAATAGATTTAAACAACAGTTGGCTGCTGTTAGAGGAAATATTACCCCATGGGAAGTTGATTTAGAGTTTATTGGAGAGATTAGGTTGGAGTTGCAACAACAGTTTGAAGAATTTGAAGAGGATAAGGCTAAACAAAAAGAGATGTACGATCATTGACATATGATGTAGTGGTATCATGGCATGTTGTTTTTTGGACTCTACAAGCCATTTAGGCCTCATTGATTATGTTTTTTGTTCTAGATATGTATTGCACAGTACACTCGATGCCATTTTGATATATTCACACTTATATGGTATATGCATGAGCAGACGTTGGATATTTTGTCTCTAATGCTTAGCAAGCATAGATTAAAATCTTTAAAATATTGTTTTCTTTAAAATTTAATATTTTATGTATTTTTTGAGTAATCCGAGTCATTAAATTCAAATCGGCCGAGTCATTACCGATTCATTACCGGTTCCGAGTCCGAGTCCAAGTTGACCCTTGACCGATTTCGAGTCCGAGTCCGAGTTTTAAAACATTGCATTTACCTTTATCTCATATCTTTTACTGCATGGTCAATATGTGCTAACTTTAATTATCTATCATATCGGATTATCCTCAAAAGACTTGTCGAATGATGTCATCATATTATATTACTCTCGTACCAAATGATCATTTGCTTAAGTAATTCACTCTAGAGGTGACCAGTCTCTAAAATAGACTTAATAGCAATCAGTGATCATGGTTAGTAATACATCACACAATGTTAATGCTTCAATGTGCAACTCTATAACTGCTATAACTGGAGGTCCACCTCATGGGTACCTGCTATAACTGGAGGTCCACATCAGAATCTGACTTGACATACATGTTTGGAGCCTTGTCCAACAAGGCTTTACAACATCATCACTTTGACATATCAAAGCATTAACCTCAACACATGAGGAATAACCATTTACACAGAAGGCTAAGTCATTCTTGAGTCCAACCCAAGAATTTCACTCCAAGTTCCTGAGTCCAACTCAGGCTCCCTACCTCAACACATGAGGCCCAATCCTGGATGCACACAAGATTGGCTTGGAGAATGACTCGTGATGCTATATCTTTAACATTTTTAAGGCTTAAAAAAAATAAAAGTTTTCCTTTTAATTTTTTTAAACAAACAGACTTTACCCTACACTTTTGCGGGCAGAAATTTAAAAAAAAAAAAACACAATTCAAAGGGTGCAAACTTAAGTGAAACCTGTATGGTAAGTCAAAATGGTAGTCGAGTGTGATGCACTGACGCGACTACAAATTTGTCCGGATGCAACATATCCGATCAAAGACTATGGACACAAATTGAAAGAAAACGACAATTGTACAAAATGGCAACAATGTATGAACAGAGGGTAATGAAGTATGGAATTCACATTAGTACAACAAGGCAGTGTACGAAATGAAATACTTTAAATGGTGACTGTACAGACATATGCTACAAAAAAATGCACAGACAATGACAACAAGAATGGATTATGACAGTTGTGGCAGTAGCAAGTATGGACAATGACACGAGAGTACATATGACAGAATAATTGGTGGTTGGATATATGGAATTGCAATGACAGGCTGCTAGGACCAACAATTGTAATCTGTACAGGCCAGACATGTGAGGGTTTGCAAAATTAATCCAAAACTGGCTCTAATACCAATGTAAGAACAATTCTTGTTCTTATTGAACTTAACAAAAGAATTTATGTACGTATATAATAAATATTTCGTAGAATGAATAAGATTATACACTCATCTTCATGACAATGTGCTTTTCTAAGCATTGACTAGTCACGAGGCCAATAGGTGTGTCCCTTGACGTTCCATTTAATGCTAATCTTAATTTATTAACTATTTAATTATTTATATCTATGTTTGTAACAATATCTCTATTATTTGCTAATTTTGAGACATAAGATCGGACCTGTTTGTAGAGCAGTGGGAGAACAGGCAAAGGGTGTAAATGTGGATCATACATGAACAACAAGCTTACCAAAAATACTTTAGGACTAGATGTTGGAACTTGACCCTTCTCTGTTGTAATAAATAGGGTAGTAGGTATAGTTTCATTTGAGTTCAAGATTTACTATTACCCATGCATTGCACCTGTCGTTGTTACATTTTCATTTTACTGCATTTCAATTTGAACATAACAGGATGGGTGTATCTACCTCATGATGCATTTGATGTCATTTTTGTCAAATGTGTGTTGGTCTACAAGTACCCAGGAGATTCTAGGGGGTTCTCATACACTTTCGAGAAGAGCGCATGTCCCACAATTGGAGCTAGTTGTTACGCCTTAAAGTATCTACAACGTTCCCAAGCAGGTCTACCAAACCAAGGGGTTAAAAATAATTTGTAAAAGCCAAGTTGAAATGTAGAGGGTTGATTTGGGGCTAAATACCCCTAATCATGCCCTCGATGGTCCTCTTCATTTCCACCTCCAGGAGGTGCTTTCCCTATAGGGGTTGGTGCTATTGAGGGGCCAATCACTTGGACGCATGAACACACTCATTTATTTCCCATGTAAAAGGTAGGAGCACTTTGTAAAGGGATTTGTACCCTATCTAGCACAACACCTTATTTGCTCACTTGGACCTATTTTACCACTCCTTTAGGTTGTGTTACCCGTAAATTGTATTGAAGAAGCCTACAAGGACCATGAAGGAGGACGTTGAGGGTACACTTCTGTTGGGCTTAGATGGTGCATGACATCCTCCTTTTGGCACACCTAGCATTTTGTGTAGCCTAATCGCACTTTATTTACTACTTATACATCATTTAGAGATATTTTATTGTATTACAAGTGGATTAGCCCCCAAAGTTGTGGGTGAGCAAGCCAAATGTTATACTTTTCACATTATCTTGCAAGCTCATAACCTAAAATTAGGCGAGGCTAATCTTATATAAATAGCGCCTCCCTCTCATTGTAAAAACATAATAATATATGGATTCATTATGAGATCTTTTCTATTTCTCTTGGTTTATTGGAGCTCTTGATGCTATGCACAACTCTTTTGGGATGATCTTTTCCTCTTGAAGGTTGACTTGGTGAAGTTTTGGGGTTTCTTTTACACATGCTATCGGTTGATGCTAATGAATGGTTGTAATAACTCAAACAAAAAGGTGACCTAAAGCGCTATCTTGCTTATCTTTGTTAAATCAAAATGTTGGTAAGTTATACTTCTGACATTGTCTAGAGGTGCTTTTATGGTGAATTATTCTAAATTGTTAGGGTTTCTTGCTAGTATTTTGGACTTCTTCTCTTGCCCTAATTAGGCTATTCTACGGTCTACCTAGCCCTAGTGGTTGCTAGTTGATGCCCTAATTGCAAGTGGCGAAATCCATTCTAAGGGAAGAACGTTGCTATCAATCTCTTAATGACCTAGGGATTGTGACAAGAATCATATGCCCTATCTTTCCAACAAATCTATTTCTCTTTTATCAATTTAAATGCCTTTTATTTTACATGCATTTTTTGTATATCGAAAAAACCTAAAAATACCATATTGCTAAAAAAACCAGTGTTACACGACGACTCGCCCCTTAAGGTCGGGGACGCGCCCCCCTCACTCCGTGCGCCCCGGGGGCTCGGGGGCTCTTGGAGAAACGTTTCCCAGCGTCCCCAAAATCAGGAAACTCTCGGAAACTCACGAGGGGACGCGTCCCCCTATTCTGCAGCACGCTTCGGTGAAGGGGGGCTCCCACACGCCCCCTCCAGAAACTGAGGGGCTCCTAGACGCACCCCACGATTTTCCCAATTTCAATTTAAAAAAAAAATTAATTTTAATTGTTGTTTAGTCTCTATTTCACTCTTAGTCTTTCATAGTTTACNTTACTATTTATTATTTACTTTTAGTAGTTTACATGGGATGAATCATTGAATTGTTATTGTTGGGATTTAATAATTTATAATATTAATTTTTATTAATACTTGGACGTCCCCCGCCACCCCGAATTTCGCTAAAATTTGGGGGTGGTCTCCACACGTCCCCAATGTGCGTTTCCCCGCTCCCGCGCACCTGCGTCCCGGAAACTTGGGGGAACATTGAAAAAAACCTACAAATCTAAATAAATTCCAAACTCCAAAAATAGTCGTGAGTTTGTTATTCTTGTCCCCATAAATTTTGCCATAGTGAATATATCCACAGATCTCTTTGTGCATCCTAATTTACCTTGGTACATTAGGAAACTTGAATTTGCCCAAATTAGGGCTCCTGCAAGGTTTTTGGCAAATCTAATTGGATCATCACGTGCACCCTAGTTCACATGATCGTCTCCCCTTCAGAGAGCACTTTTCTAAGGGAGCGCCTTCGAAAGCATGAAACCCTACCTTAGGACTCATCAAGTGTATTGAATTGGTGATATCTATTGATGTTGACTAACAAATTGAATTAACTCCTTTTGTGTGATTTAGGTGTTTGCGGGTGTTCTTCCTCTATTAGGGACTCTTCCCTAGACCTAGGAGTTACCCAAAGAAGTTAGGGTATTAGGTTGTGCTAACATTGGATCAAAACTCTCCTTAGCTTATCTTGACTAGCCCTTGTTTTACACAACCTAGTTGTGTTAAGACATCTACTTCAACCGGTAATATTTTTGGTGCCATTGTCGAGGACCACAAAGGAAAGTGACGACATTCTATTGAAGAGAGATTCCTAGGTTGAATCTTTCAAATACATCCAACCTCTACTGCATGTGTCAGTTACGATCTTGTTTTGTACTTTGGTGAGATTTGTTGATGTTACTTGGCAAGTCCCTCTTAGCAACTCCAACTAAAGAACATCAAAAAGAAGTACCCTACAAGAACTAGGTTAATCCAAGAGGTAAGTATTTTTGTGTACCCTGCAGGTCTTATATGGCAACTCCACTAATAAAAAATCAACGAAAAGTACAGTTGAAGGGAACCTCAGAAGATGATATGCCATCCCTTAACAAAGCATGGAGGTACCGTCATTGGTTTGATACATTGGATTTCACAGCCATTTGGGATATCCACATCAGTTGGATGTTGATAATGATGGGAAAGTGCTCCTTCCAAAGTTTCATGAATATGATTATATAGTATCAATGCATCTCTTGATGTTTAGGGGATTTCTCATGAAATCCAATATAATACACAAGCATGTTAGAATGAAGTTATTTGTGCTATCTCTTGATGTGAGGAATAATGAGGATGTCATAGATTGGTAGAGAGAGTTCCCTCTCAGCAAAGAGTGGTAACCTGATATGGATGAAAATGTGAGGAAGGGCTTGATTGACCATGTACAAGGAAAGAGTAAGGAGGACATTCGTGATGAAGACCGTGATGAATAAATCAAAGAAAACACTTTAGGTGTGGAGCTTGAAGGCTTTGATTTGATGACTACTGCAGAAATGGAAGTGTATTTCGCTCCTCTTGGTTTATCAAACCTTCAAGGGTATTCAAATGAGTTACCAGAGACATTCTAGTCAATTTTTCGTGATTATGATGATGATGATGATGATGATGTCGTGAGACATGTTGAGAATTTTATGATATTGGCTCCAGAAGAGGGTAATCAAGGAGAAGATGTGTACATGAGGTCATTCGTCTTTCACATGGAAGGAAAGGCACGTGCTTGTTTTACAAGCCTAGCCAAAGGAAAAATATCCTCTTTTGCGGAATTGATAGAGACATTTCGTAGCTACTGGTGTCCAAAAAAACAAAGGATATGGACGTCTCATGTCGAGTATGTAAAGGGCTTATTCAAAAAGGAAGAACATGTGGATCCTGTCGAGCAGATCCTAGAAAAGCATGAGGCGGTCCTTGAAGAAGTTCATGATGAAGATCAAGCCTCTAAAGGCCTGCTTGAAGGAACTATTGATCAAGACCTTGTACTGGGCCTTATGTTTGAAGGTACTTCTGAAGATGAAGATGATGGTAGTCCAAGAAATGAAGACTAAGAAGATCTAGTTGTAGAAACTGAAGAACACAAGGAAATGGTGAAATCTCCTAACCCTCATGGAAAAGTTTCTTATGATATCTCAAACCTTTTTGAGGAAAATAACAAAATCCTTGGAGATGATGATTATTGGAAGTTCATGGGTCCACCAATCATGATTCTTCAAGACCTAGCAGTATTGTTTCCAAGACCTCCACTTGCACATATTTTGAAGAAGAATTCTATGAGCCTTTCCTGCCATTCCTAGAAGAAGTAGAGATTAGTCTGGATCGGTCCAAGCCATGTTTTTATACAGGCTCAAAACAATGTGATGAAGTCTTTGTTGAAAAAGTACTCCCAACTAAAATAAATATCGAAGACATGGTTAATGAAGAGGTTATGGTTGTAGCTTCCCCTAGTTCCACCATTTGTGAAGAGAGGATCAATACCTTTCCAACTAAAATTGATCATGAAGCAGTCCAAGATGTCGATCTTGTTGCCATTGAAGATGATCACCATATGCAGTTGTCCCATTATAGTAAAAAGTTCGCGAACTTCGGAACGTAGCAATTTACATTATTTCAAATAGTAAATCCTACACTTACGAAAGGTTGTCCTCTCAAATTACTCCAAGAATCTATCTAATCCCTCAAAATATGCTCACAAATGCAAGTTTCTTATGGTCACTATTATGCATTTTGTACAAAATTTGAGCACTAAATCCAGCAATTTCTAGAGTACATCTCGGTTGTAATGATTGAAATTATGTCCAGTTCTATTTCCAATGTTATTAAGTACACCAAGGGACATCATATTTAGTACTTCAATTCACCCATCTTTAGAGTTTTGCAAGTTTCCCGTGGAAGCATTGGACATGCATTATTTGGCACATGCACAGGCAGGCGACGATTCTACAAGGGTAAAATTAGATTTTAAGACCTGCATTCTTGAAAAATTCATTCTTTAGAAATTTCATCTTTATTGAAGTACCCTCTCCTAAGTCAACTTAACTTTATGGTTTTTATTTTTTAAGACCATTGGACCTTGGGTACCCTATTCTAAGCCAACCTAATTATATTTTATGTTTTATTGGTAAACAACCTAAAAGCTAGGGTTGAAGAAGGACCCTTCTAGATTTCCCTTCCAAGTTATAAAAGCAAGTTTTATCCTTCATTGTGATAATCCATCAAGACATATCTCAGTTGATTTACCTGTAGTTGACTTCTAAGTCTTTTTTGTTGTTGCTAGGGTTTCATTGCCTTAATTTTTGGGTTTCCAGATCTCTTATTTTGTGTTAAGAGTTCTTAATTGATGTTGCCTGAGCTGTGACTGTTAGTGATCTATCCTGGGTTGACCCATGATTTGTTTACAACATTCTAAGGTTGGGTCGTGGACTGTGGGTTCTCTTCCTTGCTGGATCGCAGACTTGTAACAGCCTGTAGAACCGTGACTGTGGAACCTCCTCCCAAGTTGGGCCATGACTACTGCTGACCTTTCCAAGCTAGGTCATGACTGCATCTCTCTTACTCAGCGTGACTGTGTGTCACTTGCAACGTGACCGTGTCTCTCTGCCGCCAGCATGACCATGTGCCTCTTTCTCACCCAACGAGACTGTGCATCTCTTGCTCGGCATGATTGTGTCTTACTTGCAGCGTGACCGTGTCTCTCCTCCACTAGTGTGACCGTGTGCTTTCTCACCCAGCGAGACTGTGTGTCTTTTGCTCAGTGTGACTAAGTGTCACTTGAAGTGTGACCATGTCTCTCCTTTGCCAATGTGACCGTGTGCCTCTTTCCTGCCAGCGTAACTGTGTGTCCCTTCTTAGCGTGATTGTGTGTTCTTGCCAGCGTGACTGTGTTCTCCTGCCAACATGACTGTGTTATCCTCTCAACGTGACGGTATGTCCCCACCAATGTGATTCTGTACACAGCGTGACTGTGTCTCTTGTCAGCGTGACTACGTCCCTCTTGCTCAGTGTGATTGTGAGTCTCTGCTAAGTACGACTGTGTGCTAGCATGACTATGTCTTCTCTGCTAGGGTGACTGTACTTGGCATGATTGTGTCTCTCTGCTGGTGTGTTGCTAAAGCCTGAGTAAATGATTGAAGTTTCTCTTTCTTTTCACTAAGAATCTGAGGTTTGTATCCTCACTGCTATAACCCTCTTAAGCTCTCTCTCTCAAGGTACGTCATCTGTTCATCGAGGTGACTTGTCCCTTTGGCGACAAGATCAAAACTTAAAAGTGTCTAAGTATAAGGACGATGTAAAACAATCCTAGATTAGTATTGTTACAATTATCTATTGTTGTTCTTTCATGTACATTATTACTATTTTATCAGTTATTTCATGTACATTATTATTCTTTTATCAGTTATAACATTGTTATTGTACATGGCATTTGGTAAATCATCTTAAGGACCAACTTTAACGCAGTGACCAATGGAGTGTTAAATTTGAAAGAGATGAAAATTAAGTTTGAAGTTATTGCAACAGTACTGTTTTGGATCTAACCTTGTTGTTTTAGTTTTGTTTATGCATTAAAGTATAAAAGTTTAAATGCATATATCAAACACTAACCTAACCCTAAACTTTAACAGTATTTTCAATCCCGACCTGTCAAGTCTTGTTTGTCCTAGGGTCCCTTGTAATAAACTATAGAGGCAATTAAGTTTCTTTCTGCAACTATCTCTTGCTTTACGTGTGTAAGACTTCCATAATTTTCATAGATTTTTCTTCTTTTCAGTTTCATCTTGATAGAATTTAATAGTAGGAACATAATAATTTCATCCTCCCTATTTGTTTTTCTTCTTTTCATCTTCTTGACTCTAGAAGGAATTGTTTGATTTGAGTAGTCATTTAATTATTCACTTAAAAGCAAAACCACTTCTTTATCAACAATCCATGCATAGATCATATTTTTTCAATTTTTAGTAAAATTACAGCAAGCTTAAGTTGTAATTTCATTTTTTTCACACAGAAATAGATAAGATAAGATAAGATAATTTTATTAATGTCTACTAATGACCACAAAGTAGGTCAACGGGACTATCAGTTACAATGATAAGTTGCACATGTGGGAGGATCAAACGATCTCCCGTAAAGAAAATACAATATAAGCAATGCAAGTGAAATGAAAAGAAGTAAAGATGTAAAGCGAGCTAGTCTGTAGCATCGGAGAGCATTTGCTCCATGTCCAACCCTGTAGCCCTGCACAAGGGCAAAGGAGCTCGGGTGGGCAAGATCCAGGAGCCAAAGTAACCAATGAGGGTCTGGTACTCTTAACATCTGAGGCTGAACGAGGAAAACTGCGGAAACTGCAGAAGTGTCTGCTCCCCTGATCTAGAACTGGTAGGCACGCGGCGCCCTTGGGAATGGTGTCGACGGGGTCTATAGGGTCTGGTACAGAGCTGCAGCTGAAATCTCGTGGGTCGAGAACCTCCAGCCCTTACCGATTTGAGAGCTAGATCGATGTCGAGGTCAATAGATACTTTGATGCCACTGGAAGATGGTAGCCTGCTGAAGAATGTCGTGATCTGTTGTGTGGTGTCTGGTCTGGTGGGAGGCTGGAGGAGCTGCGTTCGGAATCTGAGGGCCTCCTGGATATAAAACGCTAGACATCTCTGGTCGGTGTTGTTAGATTTTTATCATTTAATCAATATGATCTAGGATCTTATCTGAGAGAATAACATGCACAGCAATAATCACAAGAGACAGGGGAAACCATAAAGGAAAAAACCCTCCAACTTCCTCAGAGATAGAATGAGCACCAATAGCAAAAGTAAAACCCAAAAACACAAAGATGATCTACAACAGTTGTTCTCCCTCTCACTTGTGCGAGCTCCTCCTCCCTCACTCATGTGCTACAGTTGAGTGAGTGTGTCTTTCAAATAGAGGGTCTCACGCTCTATTTAGACTAGTTTTCCACTTGACAATTACTCTACAGGGATGACCTCACTAGGAGAGTCTAATAACCCTAATACCCCTCAACTGTGGGGACTATTGCCCCGACTTACAACGGAGGGTTAACCTCAATGACTTTACATGACTTTATTATATTAATTACTCTCCCAATTCAAGGAACAAACATCTCCGTCGGGGTACAATGAAATACAATATAAAATATACAAGTAAATACATTCCGAAGTTACAAATACATCAACACTCCCTCTTAACTAGGAAGGTATTCTCTTGACACAGTTCATCAGCACAAGTCTCCATTACTGGATCATCATCAAAGCTGGTTCATCATCATCATCACTGCTCCCGCTATCTAGAGCAAATGGTGCTATCTCTCAATTCTACTCGTCATAGGAAGTTCTACAGAGCCAGCCCTTTTTCATGTTGGATGTAGGCCTAGCCTCCATGTAGATCTTCATCTTCAGCACTTATATCTGACCATGGGAGGCCCAGCCTGCCACCATGTCAGAAAGGCTCAACAATTATATCTGACCATGGGAAGCCCAGCCTACCACCATGTCAAAAAGGCTCAACACTTACATTCGACCACGGGAGGCCCAGCCTGCCACCATGTTGAAAAGGCTCAGCACTTACATCTGACCATGGGAGGCCCAACCTACCACCATGTCGAAAAGGCTCTGCACTTGTATCCGACCATGGGAGGCCTCGCCTACCACCATGTCAGAAAGGCTCTGCACTTACATCTGACCATGGGAGGCCCCGCCTATCACCATGTCAAAAAGGCTCACGGACTCATCACTTCCCCTTGGAAGGAACCTCGATTTGGAGAACACCAAGCTTCTCCCTGAAGTACTCAAACATCACTCTGGCTAATGGCTTGGTCAACACATCAACTATCTACTCATCCGTCGCAACAAACTGGAGCTTCACTGCTCCTCTCTACACCATATCCATGATATAGTGATACTTGATCTCGATATGCTTCAGCTTGTCATAGAACATCAGGTTCTCCGACAACTTCACACAACTCTGGTTGTCGCAATATATACAAGTAGCATCCAACTGGAGATCAAACAGATCAGATAATAGCTTCCTCAACCAAACTACCTCACAACTAGCCGAACAAGCTGCGACATACTCTACTTCGGTTGTACTCAATGCCACGCAGGACTACTTCCTGCTAAACCAAGAGATCACACCTGATCCCATACTGAAGCAGCACCCTAAAGTGCTCTTCCTATCAATGGCACTGCCTGCAGATTCTGAATCCACATAACCCTCCAGGTTAATCTTCTAATTCGCCTCATACTTGAGCCCATAATCAACAGTACCCTTTAGGTACCTCAAAATATGCTTTGCAGGAACCAGGTGAACATGTCTCGAATCCGTTAGGAACTGGCTCAATGTGTTCACAGCAAAGCAAATATATGCTCTTGTATTCGTTAGGCACATCAATGACCCAATCATCTGACGATGCATCGTAGCATCAACCGACTCGGATGAAGCATCACTCAAAAGCTTCAAGTTCGATGCCATAGGTGTGGTCATGGCCTTGCAGTCCATCATCCCGGACCTCTTCAGGATCTCCACTGCATACTTCCCTTGTCCAAGGGAGATTCCATCCGCATTCTGCCACACCTCCATGCCTAGAAAGTAGTGCATCATACCCAAGTCTTTCATCTCGAACTCGACAGCAAGCTTCCTCTTCATGTCAGTAATCAACCCATCCTCACATGTCACAAACAGGTCATCTAAATACAGTAGGAGTATCACTGGGTTCTCTTCCTCAACCTTATAGTAAAGGTTGGAATCCGCTTTACTCTTGGTAAAGCCCAAGCTAGTCAAGAAGCTATCAATCCTACTGTACCATATCTTGGGTGCCTGTTTCAAGCCGTATAGGGCCTTCTTCGATTTGCATACATGAGTCTCCCTATCATGCGTCTCGAATC
>LPNX011073199.1:1289-26408 GCA_001517045.1 Pseudotsuga menziesii | reverse complement strand
ATGAAACTGGGCAAACCTCAATCCATATGTGTCCTTTTGTGTGCCAACCTGAGGGATGTCAGCACTCGGACGGAGAGGTGCCAATCAGCTGTATAACACTCGCTACTTGGAAATGTCTTCTTTGTGTTCTTTCCTTTCGGACATCCTTTGCAAACACCTTCATGCTTTGCCTGTATTTCTTGAAGACCTTCAACACCTTTGCTTGCAAGTGGTAGTGCCCTATAGTGCACATGTGCAAGCCTTCTATGCCAAACTTCACTTGGCTCTACTGAGTCATGGACCAATGCTTGCTCTGGTTGGCCCTTTAATTTGTATAAGCCTCCCTCTTGCTCTCCAGTCACTACTACATCATCTATAGTCTTTCCCTTTGGCCACATAAGGACTTGGCCATCTACAAATGCAACCCTCATGCCCTTAGCAT
The DNA here is from genome assembly GCA_001517045.1 of Pseudotsuga menziesii. Classification (NCBI taxonomy): domain Eukaryota; kingdom Viridiplantae; phylum Streptophyta; class Pinopsida; order Pinales; family Pinaceae; genus Pseudotsuga; species Pseudotsuga menziesii. Next base: position 25,987 of record LPNX011073199.1, on the reverse strand, counting down.
CCAATGCAGATATCGAGAGGAGATTCTTCTTTAGTCCTGGTACAAACAAGACATCCTTCATCTTCATAGACTTTCCAAAGTCTTATAGGAGGATTCACCACTACCTTTTATGAGATAGTGGTAGTCATCCCCAAGTTTCACTTTGTGGGGTGACTCATGTTCGGATAGTTTCACAAAGGATTCTTTGAATCCTGTCATGTGCCTGGAAGCCCCGCTATCTATGAGCCAATCATTGCTTCCATGTCAAACAATTCCCGTGAGGACAGAAATCAAAACATACTCTTCATCACTTGAAGAATCTTCACTTTCTTCTTTGACTCTCTTTCTAGGCGGTTCATCATCCTCTGCAGTGTGAGCATGATGTCTTCTTTTGTTGTCTTTCTTCTTATGAGAGCCACCTTCATTTCTAGGACAATCTCTGGCAAAGTGTCCTTTCTCATCACATGTATAGCATCTGAATTTTGATAGATCTCTGCTAGATATTCTAGGGTTATCTTTCTGGTGAGAATGCTTACCTTTGGGATGATGGTAGTCCCTTCTAATTTTTTTGGTGTGTACTATGAGAGCTTCATCTTCATTTCCCATCTTTTCTTCTCGAGCTACTATCTAAGCTTCTTCTTGTGAGCATTCCTCCCACAACCTACTGAAAGTGATTAGCTTTCTTCTAGCACAAATCCCTTGAATGAAGGAGTCCCATGACCTAGGGAGACCATTCAAGGTGGTCATCACAATTTCTCCATTCTCTACTTCTTCTTCCACTGCTTCAAGTTGTTCTTTGATTTGAGAGACCCTTATAAAGTATGACTGTATGGTCTCTGCATTCTGGATCTTCACATTTTTCAATTAATTTCTCAAAGTCATCTTCCTGTTTATATTCTTCCCTTCAAATAGCTTGGTCAACGAATCAAACATCTCTTTAGGTGTCTTTAGGGAAGACATTTGTGGTATAAGGTGATCTTTGATAGGATCAGCAATAATCCTCTTGGCCTTGACCAAGTTCTTCTTGTGTAAGGCTTTAGCCACATCTCCCTCTGGAACTAGAACCTCTCCACTTATGTAGGTGTCCAATTCATTTTCTTTAAGAACAAGTGAGATCCTATACTTCCATGCTCGAAAGTTTTTAGCTCCTTCAAGCTTTTCATCAAGCTTGGTGTGATGAGACATCTTTAATGCAAACCTCAAATGGAAATAAAAGATTTACATCTTACCAATTTGAGATGTTGGAACTCGATCTGGAGCTAATCTTTTACAGTGTTGATTTTCTAGTCCAAGGTCAAATTAGGGTTTGACTTTCCCGGAGTTCTACCCAACTAAAAAGTTCGATCTTGGTCTCTAAATTTCGATTTTGACGAGGAGAGCAATCATATGTTGGGCTTACTCAAAAATTCCTCTTCTATGAAAAGCCCTAATTTCCCGCAGTAGTGACGGGTCAAAAACTGAAAATGCTCGAAATCAGATTATGTTTCGACAGAAAGATGCGCCCTTCAATTGAGAGTTAACCTAGCTTCCTTCTGCTGATGATTTGTGGAGAGAGACCCAAAAAGTAAGAAGCCCTAGCTTTTGTAGCTGCACAGTGTATTCTTCTCAGGTTAGCTCTGATTCCATGTTAGACTTTTATCATTTAATCAATATGATCTAGGATCTTATCTAAAAGAATAACATGCACAGCAATAATCACAAGACACAAAAGACAAAGAATTTTCCTCGAGAAAACCATAAAGGAGAAAACCCCACAACTTCCTCAGAGATAGAATGAGCACCAATAGCAAAAGTAAAAACCCAAAAACACAAAGATGATCTCTGACAGTTGTTCTCTCTCTCACTTGTGCAAGCTCCTCTCTCACTCATGCGCTACAGTTCAGTAGGTGTGTCTTTCAAATAGAGTCTCATTCTCTATTTATACTAGTTTTCCACTTGACAATTACTCTACAGGACCGACCTCACTAGAAGAGACTAATAACCTTAATACCCCTCAACTGTGGGGACTAAAAAGAAGGGTTAACCTCAATGACTTACATGACTTTACTATATTAATGACTCCCCCGATTGGAGGAACACACATCTCTGTCGAGGTACAATGAAATACAATATAAAATATACAAGTGAATACATTCCGAAGTTACAAATACATCAACAGGTGTATCTGAAGAAGGCAGCAAAAGTTTGATGGCCCCTCAACAAACAATAGAAGCATCCTCTGATCTCATAGTAGACAGGACACCTGAAGATAAAATGTGACTTCGTTTCCACTTCGTGAAGGCGACACAGTTGGCAAATCCTCTCCTATCTATCAATCTGATGGTCTGAATCTATCCAGAGTCGGTGAGAGCCAACTCTAAACTATCCGAGAGGGATCCAAAGAGCATGCATCCAATTGCGGAACGTATACTGGGGACAGACAATGAGCCCGTCTTTGAACTCCACGAAGTGCTCAACATAAAAGGCCATTTTGGACCGCAATCCTCATAGAGAATTAATCCAAGTAACCTAGACGAACTGCTTGTAGATATCGTCTTTGATGATCTTATTTAACTCTTGTCTAGTAGGCAAAAGGTGCCCAAGGGCATCTAGAGAGTACTAGAACGAGAGAAGACGATCTAACTGGATCCCTACCGAAGCAAGGACGCTCGAGACCCATGTAAGTCAACATTTGGTCCTGCCTAAATGGGAGGTGCAGGCTATAGTCTGAGCCGAGCAATAAGCTAGAAAGGGGTATCTATGTTGACTTTTTGTTGAGATGGCTAGCCCTCGGATCCGATGTAGGAAGGAAACCAATCTGAAAACTGTCTCGACGCGGAAGGGTTGGGCTCCAAACTCAGCAAGGATGATGTGTTGCGGCACTGTCTGTTTGTATCTGATGATACATCGCAGAAAAAGGATCTGGACTCTCTCGACCGATGGCCAATCAAACTCAAGTAGGTAGGGCCCCCAGATCTCTGATCCATATAGAACAGTGGGACGGATCAAAGTGTTCAGTAGGTCCATCTTCGATGAGATATCCTCGAAATGGTGACGAAAACACTGTCTCTCGAGTAGGGTTAGAGACCCATACCCCTTGTCGATCCAAGGCTGGAGAGTTGGTCATAGACTGAAACGGGAGCCAGAAAACTGCACTCCTAAATAAGTACTGGTGATCTTAACTTCCTCCCCTTTGAATAAGAAGCGAAAGTCTAAGGTTTTCTTCACCCCATTGAAGATCATAACCTTAGTTTTGCTCAAATTCACAGTCAGTTTCCGGAATTCACAGAACAAGGCTAGCGCATCAAGCTGTCTCTGCAGACCTTCTGGGGAGGAAGATAGGAGTACAATGTCATCAACGAAAAGTAGGATGGAGATCAAGAACTGGTAGAGGAGGCACCCATCTGTTTCTTTGGTATGCTCGTGGAGGAAGGTCTCCAACTCGTCAATGTAGATTCCAAACAGGGTGGGGACGAGCGAACAACCTTGTTTCACCCCAATGGTGCTACGAATGAACTCAGATAATCCTCGAGCTGTGCGAAGGCGACCCCGAACAGACTCGTATAGACGCATAATAGCTATCAATAGGATCATCGAGATGCCAATATCTCTTTGTCGCTGCAAAAGATCCTCTCTCGAAACTGAGTCGAAAGCTTTTCGAAAATCTACAAAGAAGCAATAAACTTTTGAAGAGCGGTGTCGTGCCTCAATCACTGCTCGAAGAGTAAAAATGTGGTCGATGGTCTGATGTGCTAGCCTGAATCCTGCCTAACCACGGGCTCTAAGAGATCTCTGCTCGAGAATATCATAAAGCTTAGAGGTGTGGGTAAACATAGAAGCAGGGTCCAGGTCGGGTGACAAGGGGGAGCGCCGAGAGAGGATGGTACGCCAAAACAGTTTGGGGGAGTGAGCAAGGAGGGCTGAGAGTTCTCGTCTTCTCTGAGAAACAAAATGTCATTTTTTGCAACAAAGGAGATGGCAGTAAGATCTTTGGATGTCTTGGTAGGTCGAGTGGGAATGGAGGAAGGCATGACGAAGTTCTTGGTGAACTGTTTTGCAATCCTCGTCATACCACTTGTTCATGGAGCAGGAGCCAAATTTAGGAGTGGCAGAGGAGGTATGAGTAGAGTGGGGGAAGGAATTAACTGTTGCTTCCCAGATTGCAGATGAGAGGCATTGGTACTTTGCCGAGGATGAGTTGAGTGAGGAGAAAAGGGCTTCAGGCGAAAGAATCTGGCGGATATCTGATAAGAAAATGTCAGGGTCGCCTTCATCGAAACAAAAGGCGGCCTGTGGTGGTGAAGGGTGGATGTTGGGGGAGAGTGGGGCCGAAAGGGGGGAGTCGATTTGGAGGGAAAGTGAAAGGAGTGCGTGGTCAGCTAGTGGGATGGGGGAGACAGAGAGGTCTCGAATGAAGGGGAGTAAATTTTGGTTGGCCAGGGCATAATCCACGACACTAGCTCCGCCTCCATGTGGCTAGCATGTGAAGGAGTGAGAGTTCGGGAAGCAAGGGAAGTCGTTCAGAATAAGCAACTCATGGGATTCCTCTAACTGTAGGAGGTGCTTTCCGTACGATGTGTTGGGCCCCAAGGTATTTTCTTAAGTTCGATGGAGACCAATTGCGGCAGGGTCAAGTCCTTCAGTACAAAACACATCTTCGAATCGATCATGGAGAGGAATCTGGAGGTCTCTAGTACAAGCATTAAAGTCCCCCATAAGTATGACCTCCCCGTCAGGAGAGTACCTAGTGATGCCAGTGTACAGATCCATGAAAGGGTCCTCGTCTGCTCCAATGTGGATGGCAAATGATGAGGACATGGGTGGGAAGTAGCAAACTGCGAAGTAGAAATGTCTCACGGGGAGGATCTTGGTTTTGATCCGGATCCACATGAATCTGGCGTACTCATCAAAGGCCATCAAGGAGACCCTCTTCCAGAGAGAGTCTCTGACTAGGCAAGCAACTCTCGTTGATCCCCTGACTCCACCAGAGCTGCTTATTTCATGTCTCCAAGACGAGAACCAGTGGTAACCTGTTATATCTGGGAGAGGTCGTACAGGGCTCGCATGAGTCTCGGTCATGAGGAGGATGTCAGCCGATGCAAGTGCGTCATACAAAAAGACCCATTTCCATTCCAACAGCAGACATTGATGCTTGTGCCCTGACATCTCTCGAAATGACCCCGTCATTTAGAGCTTCCTGTTCGAGGTGTCTGTTATCACCAACCTTGTAGTTTCCTATGTGAGATGGATCCAAAATGGACGATAGAGGGACAAGCAACTAAGGAGGTGGAACCAAGAGTGCCTCGACTTCCAAATGGATGGTTGTCACGCCAATTGAGGCAGTCTTCACTTTATGTTGTCTTAGCCCAAGATAATCAATGGGGGAGACCCAGATCTACTCCGACGGGAGAGATCAGACCTAGACACCAGATCAGATCAAATGGACTTGAGGTACGTAAGGTGTAAGATGATGGAAACCCTAGATCTATGGATGACATCACTAAATGAACCAAGGCTTTGGATCAGGATTTAGGAGATATGAGATTTGATCCAAGTTAGGACACAAGTGACCTACGAAGCAAATACTAGATCTGGGTTTAAGCTACTAGCAAAAGGTGAAGATATCCACTGGCTTTGGAAAAGTAACCAATACAGAGAAGGTAAGAACAGGTTTGGGGCTATCTAGTAGCGAGGGATAGGCTCGAAAGAAGGTATAACAGTGTCAAAGCACCCGAGCCATAAGGAAAGAGTCAAAATGCAAGAGGAAAAGGCAACAGGAGGAGTAGCGCTAAGGTTTGAAGACCAGTAACTTGGGATCTGGGCCAATGGAGTCACTTTTAGCCCAACGCTGAAGAAGACCCACCTCGGGGTGGACCCGATCTACAAACCCAAAAGTAGTTTTGTCGAAAAGGATCAGATCATGAGAAAAGGAGGCAACATGGAAGGTAGCGCTAGGGTTTGAAGACCAATTTTTTTCAGATCTAGGGCAATGGAGTCACTTTTAGCTCAGCGTTGAGGAAGACCCACTTAGGGTTGGACCCGATCTACAAAACCCAGAAGTAGTTTGCCCAGAGATCAAGCGGTTTGATCTATAATATTTTTTAGTTTTTAATATTTAGGGTTTTAAGATAAAAATGGAGATGCAAATGCCAATGGATTGAGATCTAGAAGAGAAACACTAACCTGTAGATCTTACCTGGAAAATCTTGTAGATGCCTTGATAATGATGATCCCTGCTATCCAGATCAATTTGAGAAGATTTGTGTATAAATTGAACCCAAGAGATAGATCAATTACACTCACAAAATTGCTAATCAAACATGCAAAATTCACACAAAAGGAGATTGAAATTGGAGCATAACTTAAACCTATATTGAATAAGTGTACATTAGCCAACCATATGAAGTAATAGGTTGCTCAAATATATAATTACATGAGAGATTCAAAAGCACTAGGTTGCTATTCGAATTGGTCAAAAAGCAGGCTTATTAAAACAAGTCAAATCCCCCATAGATGCAAAAAAGACTTTCCAAATCCATGAAGATCCTCACAAATTAGATAAAGCAAGTGGGCAAGCTAATATGTGGTGGAAAGACAACTCATTCATGCTTTTGTATGGAGAAAAGGAAGGAGGATGATGTGGTTAAAAAACAAGGCAAGTTCCCCTAGACTAGCTTTTCCTTTATGCCTTAAAACAGCTGTAAAGCAAGGTAGCTTTCAAAAAAAGCAAATATGCGTTTCAAGAAACCAAGGATAAAGAAGACATGCTAAATATGTTTAGCAGGTATTGACTTCTAGGAACATGTAGAAGTCAACTAGCATAGAGAGGGAATCTAGGATTCTAGGAATAAGACAAAAATGATTTAATTAATGTCAAATATGGGTAACTATGGGTTGATTATTCTAACACCCCCCTTTTAAGCCTGACTTTATGAGTAAATATCAAAAAATTATAGGGCCTAGCAACAAGGCTTAGTCACCCTTTTACATACTGCATGTCCATACAACCAAGGAAAGAGGCAAAAACCCAGTTGGAAAATCCTCCCTTAAAGATGGACAAGAAAACAAAATTTTGGAAATCTTGTCATCAATCATTCTTCACCACATGATCAACAATCCCTAGCAGTGATTTGAGATTACTGAAGGTCTTCTCACAGAATACTATGGTGAAGATGTTTGCTACTTGTTCTGAAGATGCGCAGTAGAGTAGAGCAATGGTACCATCATGCACAAGCTCCCTAATATAGTGCATATGGATCTCAATGTGCTTGGTTCTTTGTCTTTTAACTAGATCAGTGGAGATTTGAATGGTGCTTTGATTGTCACAATAGATGACTGTTGAAAACTCTGATTCGAATCCACATTCTCCAAGCATCCCCTGCAACCATAAACACTGTGTAGCTGCATTTACAACTCCTCTATACTCTGCCTCTATAGATGAGAGTGCTATGGCACTCTGCTTCTTACTTGACCAGCCGATTGGTCCTTCTGCAAGCATGAACACATATCCTGAGGTAGAATTTCGATCTATGTTGTAACCTGCCCAATCACTGTCAGTAAATCCAACTAGCTCTAAGTCATATTTTGCTTTGTAGAAAATTCGATGAGTCCTTGTTCCCTGAACAAAGTTTAGGATCCTCTTGGCTGCTTTCCAATGGATCTCATGAGGCTGATCCATGTATCTTGAAGCCACACTAATTGCATAAGATAAGTCAGGTCAAGTATGTGTAAGATACAGCAAACACCCAATCAACTGCCTATACAGTGTATTATTTAACATAGGAGAAGAACCTGCTTCTTCAAGCTTAACTCCTGAAAGGAATGGAGTCTTGCTTGGCTTGCAATCTTTCATGCTGGACTTGGTGAGCTAATCTGAAGCATACTTTGCTTGATGAACCTTGAATCCATGTTGGGATTGAACAATTTCAAGACCCAAGAATTGGCTCAACAATCCCAAATCTGTCATAGAAAACGCATGGTTCATTGCATCCTTCAAGGAGGCAATCTCTTTCTTTGAACTTCCTGTAATCAGTAGGTCATCCACATAGAGAACAATAAGCATTAAAGAACCATGAATCAGTTGGAAATAGACATTAGGATCAAACTTGCATTGAACAAAACTCAATGACAACAGAAAGCCATCAATCTTGGCATACCAAGCCCTGGGGGCTTGCTTAAGCCCTTACAATGATTTCTTCAACCTGCACACTAAAGATGGATTACATACAAAACTTTTTGGTTGCTGCATATAAATCTCTTCATTCAGATCTCCATTCAGAAAGGCACACTTCACATCCATGTGATGTACCTCCCACTGCTTCGAAGCTGCAATGGCTGGGGAAAGCCTTCTGGAGTCTGTTATCCACTAATTTTGCACTTAGTGGATTTTTCGGTGAGTTGCCAGAGCATTACACAAGTACACTTGTTCGTGATCAGAATTCAGAAGTCCGCCAGCCTTTTCTTGGGAGTGTGTTCAGAAATTTTTGTAAATACATGTTCATACCTCCTTGGAGAAATTGTAAAAAAATGTCCTAGCATTTAATTTTTTATAAAAGGCTCAGCTTCCCGGACTTGGGCATCAAGCCGACAAGCCCAAAGTGTTTTTTCCCTTGGTTATTATTGGCTATTGAACAAACGACCAATAATTTCTGAATTTTTCACTCGCACCTACAAAGCTGGGGTAGTTGTCTTGGTGTTTTGGCCTTGGGAGGTTATTAGAGCCTTCGTGTCAGTATTTTTTGTCATGCTAGGCATTGCGTTTGAGTCGTATGAACATGCACAAGGTCCCCCTAAAGTTTCGTTAGATTCCGAGAAAAATATTTTTTCGTTTTTTAAGCCATTTTTTAATGGTTTAATTAGAAGATTTCAAAATGTAATAAATGTGTGATCCGGAGTCTGTTTTCAGCATGGTTGGGCTCATTTTCAAGCCCTGAGCAACATCTTCACCCCATGGGTCACTTTCACCATCAGTTGGCTAGCCGAAGCATCCCGAAAGTCACCAATCGGCTAATTGAGCACCAGAATAGCATTTAATGCTAAAATTGGTCAGAATGCACAAAAGTCAAATATTCAAAAGTCAAAATTGATTTTTAAAATGGTGGAGATGACACGGCATAGTCATGCGTTTCTTCTTTAAGGTGCATGGCATATAAACTTTGCATTAAATTTTAAAGACACGAAATATTATGGAGGATGACTTGAATATAGAAGCTCACGTTAGCATGGAGTGCTAGCGAATGGTTCAGAGGTGGGGTGAGTGGGATTGATGGACCCTTCACTTAATAAAACATTGTAACTTAAACCATATCGCATCACTTACCAATGCATGGGAACGGTTATGAGTTATCTCATGGAGTGACGTCAAAACAAAAGATTGGAGCTCGCACTATTGTACTAAACCATGGTGTATTTCTACATGCATGCGAGTAAGGAATTGGTTAGGTGGAATCGTGGCTTGCTAGGATGGGTTCCTTCCTTGATTTATGGCTACCAATGGCTCGGCTCCCTTCAATCCCGATGTCAAGAAATCAATCAAATCCAATCAACTAAATGATTAGCAAATCGCAACTCCAAGACCGTATCTCCTTCAAAAGTTCACGCGGATCTTTTTTTATCACGTGGATACAGATGCAGTATTCGTGTTTGTTGGGTGATTTCTCTATGAGAGGGATGGGGGGCGCCTTGCCAAGGTGGAGGCCACCTCCCAATCCGTTTTAAATGCAGCTCGAGTCTATTAAAGAAATGTGCACTCCAAGCTGGTTGTAACAGGGTTGTAACCGAGAGTTCGATTTGATGACTCATGCTTTTGGCTCCCTCGTGGGCCAATTCGTTTTTAGGGTTTAGGTTGCTGGTTTTGTTATATAAGAGAGTCATTTTGCCTCTCTTGGATGGACCTTTGTAGTAGAGTTACTCTGAGAAAATTGTATCTGTTAGGATATTTAGACACGTAGGAGTTAGTTAAGATCAACTTGTGTAATATATCCGTTAGGTAAAAGTGTGTTTCTTTAGTATGCATTTGTAAATATTCTAATTCGACGGTCACGATATGTTCTAGACATAGAGTGATCCGACGGTTCAACTTCTCTTAGATCATACCTACCATTGATCCGTGGCTTAACACCTGATTGGTCTATGATCTCTATTTAAAGAGCATAGAGGGTCCTTGGCTAGTTGATCGATTATGAGAATCTCATGTAACATTCTTTCTTTTGCATAATAAATTGCTCCAAGTAGCTATTTGGCTGAGGCCGTGGACTGTTTCCCTCTCAAGGGTTTTAACCACGTCACAAACATCGGTGTGTTGATCTGTGATCTATTTGTGTGAAGCGGTTTTTGAAGGTGTTCGGTCCTTTGGGAGTACCCTGTGTACCCGAACATGGTATCAGAGCTTTTATGAAGAGCCGCTTTCGGTTTTGATCAAGATCTGGAACCGGTGTTGCCGAAACTTTGAAAAGCTTTCTGGTTCTGGATTTTTTGTGCATTTGTGGCCTGTGGGAGCTGTTACATTGCGTCCGGAGCGCCGTTTCCATTTGGAAATAGTTTCGTTTCACCGAAAACCGTATCTGATTGCTCCAGAAACACCCATTTCGGCAAATCTGAAGGTATAATGTTACAGTGACGGTTTTGTTTTTTTTTAAATCTCTCATATTTTATCAATTTATTATTAGATCTTTTATGTTTTAGTCTCGAACTGTTGTTTTCCCTGACTGCGTATGCTCTTTGTCGTGCACCTTGCACGATCACGGCGAATCAGAAACAGTAAGGGAAAGCTTTTTTCTTGTCTTCTTGGCTACGTATGCTCTTTGCCGTGCACCTTGTGCGATCACGGCAAATCAAAAACAGCGAGACAACTTGAAAACGTAGACTTTCCAGGTAAGCTAACCAAGATCTAATCCCATTGTGTGGAAAAAAAAAAATTGTTTTTGTTTTTTCGTTTTTTTTGTGATTTGCAGAAAAAGAAAGCAAGCACGGAAAACGAGAGAGAAGAGTTTAAAAAAAAAAAACCTTCCTCTTTCCATAGTTTTACGTACCTTTTAAACTTAGCTCACTTGGTCCAAAGTTGCTTTACACCTTAATAAGTCTGGAGTTCAAATCTTTTCAAGCTACCTTTTAGTGCATGCAATTTCTATTTTCAAGTTACTTTACTGTAAAAGTGCATCTCACATTAATAAAATAAAATAAAAGTGAGTCACTTAAGTCTTTTAATTTATTGCCGCACTATTTAAAAAGTGACATTGTTGTAAAAGTGAACATCACTTATTCTACAAAAGTGATTCACTTAAATGCAACTTTATTGTAAAAACTGATGGTCAAAGGTTGATCTTGGGAAGAGGGGGCTTCTTTTTTTTAGTTGGTCAAGTAAATATCTGCCACGTCATTATTGGGGACATCTTCAACATTTTCTTTGATCAAGCATAACTTCATCATCCGGAATCAGTTTTAAGTGCCGTTTTTTTTAAAACCGCATATTTCTTCGAGCTCTTTGCAACCAGACAGTTAGTTTATGTTTTTTCAGCCATTATTTTACAGTATGGCCGCCCCTTGTGATATTATACTTACAAGTTCTAACTATTTCTCATGGAAATCTCGTATGGAGGATGTTCTACGAAGTAGAGGACTTTTCAGGATAACCTCAGGGAAAGAAGCAGAACCCACTGATGATGATAAGAAAATTAAATGGGAAAATAGATGTGATGAAGCTCATGGATTGATTGGGATGTCAATCTCTACTGATTTGCGATTCCACATATCTGGAATTGATGAACCTGATAAAGCTTGAGAAAAGTTGGAATCTGTGTTTGATAAACACAATGAAATTCGGGGTCATCAATTTGAGAATGAGTTGTTTTCCTTGAATCCAAATGTTTTTTCTTGCATTCAAGACTATTTATCTAAGTATAAAACTCTTAGACTATTATGTGCAGAATGCAAGATTAAGAAAGAAGACAAACAATGTATTTATCATATTCTTTCCAAACTTGGACCTGCATATTCTGTTTTTGTATCTACATTCTACTCCATGAAAGAATCTTTGACTGCAGCCAGCAATCAAGAGCCTAGTCTTGAATCCTTTTGTGATTCCTTAATTAGAGAGCAAGATAAGCTCATTCATCTTGGAATAATTAACAATGCCGATACATCTGGGAAAGCCTTATTGTCCCAACAGAAAAAAAAGTCCAAGCCTCCCAAGAAAGAGAATTTCCGCAATAATAAGCAAAACAACAAGGGTCCCAAACCCTCTCAGTCAGCTCCTCCCTTAAAAAATGATCAAGGATCCAAGCAAAAAGGAAAGAAGACTGAGCGTCATTGCAATTTTTGTGGGAAAGATAATCATGATGAATCTAAGTGTTTTAAGAAGATGGCAGCCTTGGAAGCAGCAATGAAGAAGCACCACATCAGCCTAGATTCGTCTTCAGAATATACCTCTCATGGACATGCACTTTGTGCTTCTGGTTACTCTTATACTCCATCTTCTTCTTCTACTTCAATTTAATGGCTAATTGATTCTGGAGCATCTTATCATATGGCTAAGGATAAAGCCATCTTTTCTACTATGCATGAATGTAACACCAAACAAATATTTGTTGGTGATGATAGATCTCTAATTGTTGTAGGATCTAGAACAGTTCCAGTAGAAAATTGTCATTTCAATGATGTACTATGTGTTCCAAAAATTTCCTGCAATTTGTTATCAGTCTATCAAATTACTCATTCAGGTGAAGGTAAAACTGTGACGTTTACACCACACCAAGTTGTAATCAAGGATTTTAAAAATCCTCAAAATATCCTTGCTACTGGAATTGTTGATGATATTACCAGGTTGTACAAATTTAACAACTTTGGGTCATCACCTTTTCCCTCAGTTTTTGTTGTTCATAGTGATAACTTGAGCAAACTTTGACATGAGCGATTTGGTCACTTAAATTATCGCTCATTGCAACAACTATGTAAAGACAATATGGTGACTGGTCTTCCGCTGGTATCTCGCAAGGAAAACATCATCGGGACAGTTTTGACAAACGTGCCTCTTAGCACGCCTCGGTTCCCTTGGAGCTTGTGCATAGTGACTTGTGTGGCCCTCTTCCATCTGCTTCATTTTCTGGTTTCAAATATTTCTTAACTTTCATTGATGACTACTCCAGACGCACTTGGGTTTACTTCTTAAAACTTAAGAGTGAAGTATTTAACATGTTCTTGGCCTACAAGGCCCTTGTTGAAAAACAATCTAGTCATCAAATTATTAAGTTAAGATCTGACAATGGAGGAGAATATGTTAACAACAAGTTCACTACTTTTTGCATTGAACAAGGAATCCAACAACAGCACACTGTTCCATATACACCACAACAAAATGGTGTAGATGAACGGAAGAACTGCACTTTAAAAGAAATGGCTAATTGTATAATCCAATCTAAGGGACTAAGTCTTCAATATTGGGCTGAGGCCATAAACCGTGCAAATTACATAGTTAATCGCACACCCACTAAAGTTTTACAAGGTATAACACCGAAAGAAGCATGGAGTAAAATTAAACCAGATGTAAGTCACTTTCGTGTGTTTGGTTGTGAAGCATGGGCTCACATTCCGGATGAAAAACAGAAAGCATTGCAGCTTAAAAGTGAAAAGTGCATATTTGTTGGATATTCTGAAGATGTAAAAGGTTATAGACTTCTTCAGCCACATTCTCATGATATAATCATTAGAAGAGATGTTAAATTTGATGAAAATCTCTTGGCCTACGAGCGTAACTTGGCGGGTGTGCCGTCTCTGGCCTGCAAGCCTGATTTGGTGATTGTGCCTTCTTCTTCTTCTTCTTTTTCCAGCTTCCTTGACAAGTTTCCAACTCCAGTTTCTGATGATGACAGTGAGAATGAAAATCCACCTCCGCCTACTCATGTTCCTCCAATTGCACCAGCACCAATACTTCCTCGATGGGTCCGTTCAACATGTGAAGCAGCTAGTGATCTTGCCAGTGATCCTAGAGATCAACGTCAAACACGTTGTCAATTTCAGGGAGCCTCTTCTCTTTTGGCTCAAGTTTTCGAGAATCATGATCCAGAAACTTTTGCAGAAGCTTCAAGAAATCCAAATTGGAATGCAGCTATGGATGAAGAATATCGTTCCTTAATGGCGAATGATACTTAGGATCTTGTTTCTCTTCCAAAAGAAAGAAAACTTGTCAGATGTAAATGGGTCTACAGAACTAAGTATGCATCAGATGGAAGTGTTGAAAGACTCCAGGCAAGGTTAGTTCCCAAAGGCTTTTCCCAAGTTGAAGGGATTGACTACAATGAAACCTTTGCCCCTGTAGCAAAAATGAACTCCATCCGCCTTGTTCTTTCCCTTGCATCCTTACATAACTGGGAAGTCCATCAAATGAATGTCAAGTCTACCTTCTTACATGGTGATTTACATGAGGAAATTTACATGGAACAACCTCCTAGATATGTTCAGAATAACTCTAGCCTTGTTTGTCTCCTTAAGAAATCCTTATATGGCCTTAAGCAAGCTCCTAGAGCTTGGTATGCCAAAATGGATAGCTTTCTCCTTGACACTGGTTTTTCTAGATGCCATTCTGACCCCAATGTCTATACAAAGAAAGTAGGAAACCATCTCATCATACTTGTTCTTTATGTTGATGATCTTATTCTTACTGGTAGTGACCCTAACCTTATAACCCATGTGAAATCCAGTCTTAAGCAAAATTTTAAAATGTCAGACTTAGGACATTTGCATTATTTTCTTAGTCTCCAAGTCTTGCAAACCAAAAAATGAATCTTTCTTTCCCAGTCTAAGTATGCTTGTGACCTTCTTCGTCGCTTCCACATGGAAGATTGTAAACCAGCCCCTTCTCCCTTCCAGTCAGGAGTCAAACTTTCTGCCACTTGTACTTCCCCTGAAGTAGATGCCACCTTGTATCATCAGCTTGTTGGTAGTCTTTTATACTTGACTCATTCCCGTGCTGACCTTTCCTTTGTCGTTGGTCGTGTTGCCCGTTATATGCAAACTCCTCATGAAAATCACTGGAAAGCAGCAAAAAGAATACTTCGATATATTCGAGGTACAATTCAGTTTGGGATTCATTACAGTACAGGGGGGAAACCTTTGTTGATTGGTTTCACTGATTCAGATTGGGCCGACGATCCTGGTGATCGAAAGTCTACTGCATGTTATGTTTTCAATCTGGGATCTGGACCTGTCACTTGGGCTTGTAAGAAACAACAAGCTCTTGCTCTTTCTTCAACAGAAGCAGAATATTGAGCCGCAGTTAATGTCAGTCAAGAAGCTTTGTGGCTTCGACAGATCCTTTCAGAGTTTGGATTCGAGCACCAGCAGCCTACTCCACTTTGGTGCAACAATCAAAGTGCCATCAAGCTTGCCAAAGATCCAGTTCTACATCAGTGCAGCAAACACATTGAGCTACACATGCACTTCATCAGAAATCTTGTTCATGATCGTGTTATTGAAGTGCTCTATTGCCCTACAGATGATCAAGTTGTAGACATCTTCACCAAGCCTCTTACAGAAGCAAAGTTTTCTAAACTTCGGTCTATGTTAGGAGTTCAGGAATGTGTCCTTAACGGGGGATAGGCTCTAATGCCTCGTTCCTTCTCCTAATAGTGTCACTTTTGTAAATCCTTCAAGCCTATCCCAAATTGTTCTTAAGGGGGGATGTTAGGATATTTAGACACTTAGGAGTTAGTTAAGATCAACTTGTGTAATATATCCGCTAGGTAAAACTGTGTTTCTTTAGTATGCATTAGTATGCATTTGTAAATATTCTAATTCGATGGTCACGATATGTTCTAGACATAGAGTGATCCGACGATTCAATTTCTCTAAAATCATACCTACCATTGATCCGTGGCTTAACACCTGATTGGTCTATGATCTCTATTTAAAGAGCATAGAGGGTCCTTGGCTAGTTGATCGATTATGAGAAGCTCATGTAACTTTCTTTCTTTTGCATAATAAATTGCTCCAAGCAGCTATTTGGCTGGGGCCATGGACTGTTTCCCTCTCGAGGGTTTTAACCACGTGACAAACATCGATGTGTTGATCTGTGATCTATTTGTGTGAAGCGGTTTCTGAAGGTGTTCGGTCTTTTGGGAGTACCCTGTGTACCTGAACAGTATCAAGCATTTGCTTTGAATTTGTTAATAAAGATTCGACTTTTGAGGTCTATGAGCTCTTGCATGTGGTAGCTTTCTAATAGTTGACGTGATATTGTCCCTAGCCACTATTTCTTTAATACTTGCATGAGATCAATTGCTTTGATTAGCTCAAGAAGGCCATTGTTGGCACAATAGAATAATCATTTGTAATTTCAATTTGATTGTTTATGCAAAGTAGATTAGTATCTTGATGAACATGAGTAGTCAGTAATACGTAATGTTGATCTTGATTAAATTTTCTTAGCATCCTAGCATGTTATTTTGATCTCACGTTTGTATTGAGTTGTGGAGTGTTATCAGGCTTCACAAGTTGAAGAAAGGTGTGAGCCCAGCTGCTTCTATCCCAGGCTTCAAGCAACCAATTTTTCTTTAACACTTTGTGATTGCAGGACCTACAGGGATCGTCTTCTTTTAATGCAAAAGGAAAGTTGGGAGTCTCTCTCTCTATCTTGTGTTCCATCCACAAGAAGTCTTTTCTTTGGCTACCGGTTACTTTAGGAAGCCCTAGTCTCCATTTTTCCATTTGTTGGCTTCCCTTTTATTGCCTTGTTTGGCTTGCTCTTCCTTCTTCCTCTTTGCTACCCTCTTTTTCCCTTTCTTCACTTAGTTTGCAGCCCTCTCTTTGTTACTTTGCAGCCATCTTTCATTCCTTTTGCAGCCCTCTTTTTTGTCTTTTGGACAGCCCTCTTTTGCCTTTTTTCTCTCCCATTTCATAGCCTTTTCTCCTCTCTCTTCCCTCCATTTTCACCGTTAAAGTTTACCCCTTTTTTAGAGTTAATTTGTAGTTTTGTTTCTTTTAATTTTTTTATTAACATATAACGTTTCAAGTGTTTAAAGCTCTTACTTTCAAGAAAAATCGAGAAAAACCCAAAGGCTAAAGGCAAGCAAGAAAGCAAGCAAAGAGCAAAAAAGACAAAAATACTCCCCTCTTCTTTCTTTCCCTTTCTCACCTTGCTCTTTCAGGAAGAGGCAAAAGCAAAATCAAAGAAAGCAATGTAAAAGAGTTAATAAAAAGCAAGTGGGATAAAGCCTCCCACACCTCTCTTCCCCCATTTGGGGGAAGCTTGTATCGTCTCTTTTATTTTCATGTTTGCATAATAATTTGCTAGAATAGAATAGGAAAGAGTGGTTTCATTATTTAGAAGTTTGCTTTCATAAAAGTTAGAAAATAAAAGTTTCATGTTTCATTACTTAGTTAGTTTAAGTTTTGTTTACTTTCATTTGATATAGTATTGCAAAAGTTAAAAAAGAACGAAAATCTCTTGAATCTCACCGTAAGGTGGATCAAGAGTGCTCTCTATCGAAGGGTTTGCTTAATGTTTAATTTTTTTCTTTTATTTCATGTACTTTGTTTTTTGTAATTTAATAATTAATTTCTATGTCTCTTGAACTTGTTGGAATCCAAGTCAAGAGCACTCTCTATCGGAGAGCATATTAATTTTTGCATCATCCTTGCATTTAGGCATATGGAGTAGATAAGACTCTTGAACTTTTGTCATAAGACAAACTTAAGAGTGCTCTCTGTCGGAGGGTTTTAATTTATTCTTTCAATAAAATTTTGCAACTCACATTCCCCGTCTAATTAATTTACTTCGTTGATATCCCTCACCTAGTATGCTCTGTCGACTTTCATACTTGGGCTTGTACTCAAAACGGTGAACGGACTTGCTAAAATCGCAATAACAACACAAATAAAATTTTACCCATAACCAACGCATAGACGTTGTAGAAAGCATTCAAGTCTATTCTCAGTAAGGGCGTCGGAACTCCTCGTTGTCTTAGAGCCGTGGCTCGCTGATCAATCCTTTAGGACACCAGCCCGAGATACTGGACGGGCCGACATGTCTAGAACGGAATGAGTTTGAACACTTTCCCGGTTGGTCTCTGATACCTTTTTTCAAAGCCATAATAAAAAAGAACATTAAAATATTTAAAACGTACCAAGAGCACTCACGTAACATATCCACTTGCATTATTTCAAGACTTGTATCTTTGTTATTTTTCAAGCATTGCAGAGCTTCGACTCCATAAGGCACTGGTCTATCATTTCATGCGTTATTATTAATCTGGACCATTTGTCCTTTTATTTATAAAATCTTTATCTGTGAATGCAAATTTTATTTTTACAAGTTCTTGATATATTGTTCATCTTTTAATCCAGTGCAGTAACATGGATTGCTTTTGTCTTGTGTTCAAATTCTTATAATTATAATCATGTTCATCATAAATAAACTCCTATACAACACCCATCCGCATCACTTCTCCAAAATTAACTTAAACACATTGAGCCATAGAAATTCTTTGTTAGGGACTGCCCCCCTTAGCTTCGTTAGGAGTTAGCCTAAACAGAGGAGCTAGGAGTAGGTGACAGTACCTGTCTCTATGCTTGTCCCCAAGGTCACACCTCTCCCACTTTCCTAAGTGAGGAGACAGCTTTCGGAAGATTTATGTTGCTGGTGTGCAAATCGACGGACAACAAAGTCCATCTTTGCCACTGGTGCAAAGGTCTCATTGTAGTCAATACCATGTACCTGAATGTAACCCTTGGCTACCAATCTTGCCTTATATTTCAAAGGTGAACCATTAGCAACAAATTTAATTTTGAAGACCCACCTACACTTCACTAGCTTCCTCCCTGGGGAAAGCTCAAGCAATTCCCATGTGTTGTTCTTCTGGAGCGAGCCGAATTCTTCTTTCATGGTTGTTTGCCATCTTGGATTATGTGTTGCATCTTCATATGTCTGTGGATCAGAATCTATCATCAAATAACACTTCTCAACAAAGAGAGGATCTTTCACACAAAGGACACTCAAATTGAGATCTAGTCTTCCTAGTGTCATTAGGATTTCAAGCTAGTTCCCCAGCTGCATGGATGGTCCTTGCTTCCCACTTTGGTCTTGTAGGGCTGTTAGGATTTGCAATTAATTCATCATTATCAGACATGTCAGAATCAGCAAACTCATTAGTCTCTTCACTTACAATCAATGGTTGTGGTGGTGACGAGCACTCTCCAACTTCAACTGCTGCTAAAAGCTCGTCTTCGAACTGAACACTTCTTTCAATGAAAGCTTTGTTTGTGCTAAAGTTGATCATCTTGTACCCTTTTGAATCTTCAGAATACCCAACAAAAAGGCACTCTTGGCTTTGGAGTTGCAAAGCCTTCCTCTTTTCAGTTGGAATTCTAGCCCAATCCTTTGAGCCAAAAATCCTAAAATGGGTCACATCTGGCTTGTGCCCACTCCAAGCTTCGAAAGGACTCATACCATCAAGCTGCTTATGTGGCACCCTATTCTGGATATAGGATGCACCGTTTATAGCTTCGGCCCAAAACTTTGGTGCCAAAGTTTTAGCCTCCATCATAGAAGTTGCCATCTCCTTTAGTGAGTGCATATTTGGCTTGACTCATGGACATATGAGGGAATGGACCAGCAACATCACTGTGGATCAACTCAAGAGGTGCAGAGGTTCTCTCATGACTAGCTCTCTCATACTTGTGCTCTGGGTGTTTTCCTAGGATACAACCTTGGCAGACTCCCTTAGAAAACTTGATCTTTGGTAACCCTATGACCATGTCTTTTTCACTCAAATCAGAAAGATAAGATGGCCAAATCTTTCATGCCAAAGCTTGCTTGCTTCATTAGCATGAGTAAGAAGAGCAGAGGGGTTTGAGTAGAGTAGAAAAAATGGGAAAACTTGTATACCTTCGAAGTGTGATCAACAACACCTTTTGCTATGACTTTACCATTCGAAATCTCAGTGATTTCAACTTCATTGGGCGAGAAGATGACTTTCTTTCGACACCCAGTGTGAGTCATCTGATACACTAACAAGAGATTAGAGGCAAGACCTGGAACATACAACACATTATTGAAATTACCATGGTCAAGATCAATCCTACCCTTTCCCATACTGTCAATCTGAGAGTTATCTCCCAAAACTATTGGTGGACCTTTCGACATGTCAAGAGAAGAGAAGATCTCATTTGTCGAAACCATATGTCTGGAAGCTCCAGAATCAATGATGAAACCGGGTGAGCTTGAGGTGTCAGCGACCAAGGCATGTACTCTCTCCTTGTCTTTTGAATTTGATCCTCCTTCCCTCTTCTTTAAGCAATCAGGAAGGGAGATGTTGTTCTTCTCCACACGTTGGGTCAACATGTCTATCTGCTTTTTCATATAAGAGCTCTCAGAATGATAGCCCTTACTACAGTATGCGCACTTGCTCATTTCTCCTTTGTTCTTGTTCTTCTGGGGGTTCTTCTTAGAGCCTGAGGACTCCTCTTGAGACTTTGCCTTATCTCTCTTTCGCTCAGGTGGCTTTTTAGCTTTTTTCTTGCTTTTTGAATCCACCTTCGAATCTCCAGCAACCAAAGCTTGGTCTTTGCAAGGTTTGATGGTGCCCATCATCACCAATTTATCTTGCTCTTGAGTGAGGGATTCCATGAACTCAACAAGCTTAGGCATCTTCCAAGGTCGAGTTGTCAATTTAGTGACATAGAAGGTCGAAACAAACACTGAATTGTCAGGACCAAGCTTTGAGAGAATGGTCAAAACTAGTTGCTCCTCCTTTTCAATCCCACATTTTTTAACTGCAAAATAAGGGCCTTAAACTTGGTAAAATAGAGTTGCAATGATTCGAAGCTACTGGGATACAAGGAGATCAATTCATTCTCGATTTGATGTCCTCTCATCTCATCTGTATTTCCAAAAAGCTCTTCAATCTTCTCCAACACCTCATTAGGAGATGTGAATGAATCAAGATGAAAGATGAGGTCTCTTGAAATACTAAGACACAAAATACCATAGGCCTCATCCCTCCTGTTGTGCCATTTCATTTTCTCTGCAGCTGCATTGGGCTTTGCATCAATAGCCATGGTAACGCTATAGATACCTTTCGCTCTCAACAATATCTCCATCTCAACTTTCCATTCGAAGATATTGAATGGAGTCAAGATGATCCTTTGAGATTGGTCCATATCTCAGCTCATGTGTCTTTCAGTCAACAGAATGCGCTCCCAGTCAGTGATGTAATAACAATTTGGAAGGAAAGAAATCGATCTACAAAGGTTGTGATACCATGTGGAAATTGAACCCAAGAGATAGATCAATTACACTCACAAAATTGCTAATCAAACATGCAAAATTCACACAAAAGGACTGAAATTGGATCATAACCTAATCCTGTATTGAATAAGTGCACATTAACCAACCATATGAAGTAATAGGTTGCTCAAATATATAATTACATGAAAAATTCAAAAGCACTAGGTTGCTATTCGAATTGGTCAAAAAGCAGGCTTATTAAAACTAGTCAAATCCCCCATACGTGCAAAAAAGACTTTCCAAATCCATGAAGATCCTCGCGAATTAGCTAAAGCAAGTGGGAAAGCTAATATGTGGTGGAAAGACAACTCATTCATGCTTTTGTATGGAGAAAAGGAAGAAGGATGATGTGGTCAAAAAACAAGGCAAGTTCCCCTGAACTAGCTTTTCCTTTATGCCTTAAAACAGCTGTAAAGCAAGACAGCTTTCAAAAAAAGCAAATATGCGCTTTAAGGAACCAGGAATAAAGCAGACATGCTAAATATGTTTCCAGGATGACTCCAAAGCGCTCTATGACCCAGTTTAGCAAGTATTGATTTCTAAGAACATGTAGAAGTCAACTAGCATAAAGAGAGAATCTAGGATTCTAGGAATAAGACAAAAAATGATTTCATTAATGTCAAATATGGGTAACTATGGGCTGATTATTCTAACAAATTGAGTGAGTTCTATGCCCAACGTTTTGCCCCAAGAAGCCACTGCGCCCTCTCTCCTACACAACAAACGTCAACCATATTAGTTTTGCTGCATCATGAGAAAAAAGCAAATGCTACAAAAAAATAACAAGATGAAATCATAGATCGCATCGATGCTGATGAAAAGCCCCTGATACAAAACGCATCCAAGCCAAGCGAGTTGAGGAAACCCTGCAAAAACGCCCAACTTGAAGCCACCCTCCTGTAGTCAAGACAATGTTTCCCAAAAAAATATATATATCTCACATCAAATACCCAAATGTTAGGAAGCAAAAGATTTTCCAATCACCATCTAAGAACACCAGATGCAAAGGAGATCCAAAAAATTTCTACAAGAAAAGTTTTTCTATTATCCAGATCCAAGAGCCAAAGACCCCTTACAAATGAGATGCTCTCTCCTTTCAATAGGAATGAGAGAACCAAAATCCTAACCACTTTTCAAATGGGTGGGTAAGATTAAAAGATCCAAAAGTTCTAATCAACGGTTGAGATGAGCTCAACATAAAGTACATGGATCAATACAATAATACAATATAAAAATGGACTAAATCACCCTAGGAGAGGGGATCCCACTAAATAAAAATAAATGAAGCACATGGTGGGTCCAGAGAGTGTTAACTAACTCCCCTAGGGTGTCCCCATCGCACAATAAAAATAATATAATTTTTAAACTGCAAAATAGTGCATATCTGAGGAAATCGTGAGCCTCCAAAAGCTCTAGAAAATAATATAATATGCCCGAAAAATAGATGTGGGCCCATCCAAGTGCTGCAACTGCTGGAGAAGAAGTGGAAGACATCACCCTCATCATCAGAACTCATCCCATGCCATTTCCTTGCCTCAGTATCCCAAATCGAATTCTTCAGTAGCCATTTTAATTATTTTGTATCTGCCTCGAGAAACATGACATGCCAAAAATTGCCTCCTAGGGTGTTTGTATTATCCAAATGAGCCCACCAAGCTATTTAAAAGGGGGGTAATATGGTACAGACAAGTGGCTGGACACCCCATGCCTCATACAGCGCCGTAGGAGATCCAAGAAAAATATCTTCCTGCTCAAACAGGCCATCCAGTATAGTAAAACTGTACCAGAAGGGTAAACTAAGCCAAATCATCTCTGTAAGTGCCCGAAGCTGAAAACAATCTGTCTCGCTCGACTCAGAGAGTCCAAATCCATCTAAGTTGTATACCCATACACTCTATAGGTATCTGCGTGATCATCTACAATATCCAATTTACCTAGATAAACAAAATAATAATCTGTAAATGACCATATAATATAACCCAGGCTGTCATCCATCTGCTACAACTGTTCAAAGATCAAGACATGCTCTACAAATCATTCAAGTAGCAATCATTTCACTGGCGGTCTATCAACCAAATATATAAGGTTTACATTTATTAACTATAACTCAATCCAGACTTTCAAGATCATACTCACTTCATAGTTGTAATCAATTTGCTAGTGAAGGGTGAAGGCTAAAAATTCAGAAGGCTATGGCAAAGGATGACCACCAACTCGACATTGTGACACTTCGGATATGGAAAAGAAATAGTCACTCTAGCATATTACGGACAA
This sequence comes from Pseudotsuga menziesii, assembly GCA_001517045.1. Classification (NCBI taxonomy): domain Eukaryota; kingdom Viridiplantae; phylum Streptophyta; class Pinopsida; order Pinales; family Pinaceae; genus Pseudotsuga; species Pseudotsuga menziesii. The sequence goes on along the minus strand of LPNX011073199.1, from coordinate 2,478 downwards.
ACAACAACAAAGGAAATGGCAGTCTCTCACAAATGGGTGAGTTACTTCAGAGGTGCTTATTCACGTTGACAAATGCTCACAATCCATACCAATACAACTGAGGCCAGCGATCCTTAAATATAACTTTAGGAACCATTGCGTTTTGAGCCTTTGATTTTTCATAGCCTTGGTCCATGTATTTATTTCACGAATTTTTTGAACTTTTAGGCTTTATGCATTCATGTATGTTGAAAAACACTAATTTTCATGAATGTTCTAAGATATTCACTTCATTGTACTTTAAAGCCAATTTCATTAGGCTTGCCTTGCATTCATGTATGTTTAAAAATACTACTTTTCATGAATGGGCTTTTTTATAAGATATTCATTTCCAAATACATTGTATTAATGGCAGCGCTACTTGTTTCAGGTTTAGCCAACACAACCTAGGTAACTCAAAGCCGAAACACAAATAAAAAGGGAAGCTTATCCAATCATAGAGGCTCTAGTGGGGAAAGGTCCTCCATGCGACAAGTCAAAAAAGTAGGTCGGGTAAGAAACATAACTGGAAGGTAATGGATGGGTGGAGACAATGAATAATGAAACCAACACTAGCAAGCCAAAGTATGGTGAGAATGACTACCTCTATTCTCCCTAAGGAGGGTAAAACCAATGAGTATAGATCAAGAACTTCCAGGTCTGAGTAGGGACATCAATACATAATATGAATACATCCAAGTCCCATACTTATATAATAGCGAGATCATGACACTAAGTGCAAATACATGTCACAAGAATGAGTATAAGAGCAATGATGATCATAACACAAGATAATACAAGTTCAGTCATAAACATGTAAATAATCCATCTGAACCAACATTTGTCCAATGATAAAGCATTGATACAACTCTGGGCACTAAAAATGTTGAATTATTGTAACTTCGAAGAATATTCTAAATATATATCTTTAGTGGTCCCCGATGCACCAATCGAGAGAATCACTTGTATTACTTTGTACCTCGATGTTCCTATCGAGAGAATTACTAAAAGTCATGAGGAAGTCCCCTCTGTTGTAAGTCGGGTCATTAGTACCCCAGTTGTGGTTACTCGAGCATACATAACTAACTTGGGATTACTCAAGCTTACATAACTAAGTTAAATATTAAGTGAACGAAAGAATATAAATAGAGGGAGGTGCTCTGAAATATCC
>LPNX011073180.1:201379-286725 GCA_001517045.1 Pseudotsuga menziesii | reverse complement strand
AGACCGCAAACGTTAGATCTACAACAAGCATCCAACAATCATGTGAATAATTAGTATACGTTCACATCAACACAAGCAAGCATTCACATCACAATAGAAGGGAGGGGGCACCCAAGTCAGGTGCCCACGGTTTATATTATTGTTGAAGTCCACAAATGAGTACAATGGGGAGTCTTCCCGCTGATGCGGCACTTTTGCATAATAGAAGACAAGCCCAGGCATAAGGCGCGCGTCGACTAAGCCTTGATGCACCCACGAGTCTGTCTCCTATACATATCAGCCTTCAACAACTTAGGCTACTGCAACAACCTCTTCAACAAAGAGTTGTTTACCCCAAGCACTTAGCTCCGCTTGGATGATACGCCTTTGGTTCGCATCCTCCTTCTATAATTGGCGAAGTTCTTAACCAACTCACCAAAGTGGACGTGCTCACACACCATCCAACACTCAGTGGACACAGTCGTTGCAATAGTCTAACCAACCATGTTGACAATTGCGCCTGTCGCTCGCGAACAAGAGCGTTCACCACAACTATCCCAATCACCAAACAACTCTAATCATTGCTTGGCGCATCCAACCGCGCCGACTTATTACGACTCCTAGAACATCTATAAAAAATTCTAACGAAATATCTATAACAACGTCGTTTATTTTCTAAATTGGTCGAAATCGTTACTCTATTAATGTAACAAAAGGAGCAAAGTGTGCAACATTGCTCCAATTCTTTTTGCCATCAACTAAATATCACATAAAACAAATACCAAAGTATTATGCTCTAAGTGCACATGCGTTTTGAAAATACCAAGTCCCAAGTATCCCCTTCCCCGCCTCGAGGTTGGTGGTAGTAGGAGCCGTAAAGTGATGCTTTTTATTTAGAATCATGAAAGCATCATAGGAGAAACCTCCACAAGCGTGGCAAGAAACGTTTATTACAACGACTACTAGAGCATCTATCAAAATGTCTAAAAAAACTTCTTACAGTATGCCTATAAAAATGTATGTTTCATATTTATTTTCTAAATCGCTTGCGAATGTGACTTGACTGATGTCGAAGATGGTCGTAGGTTGTTTCACATTAGCGTCTACATAGGTTTTTATTTTTATTTTTGGGTGGCAAGGGAGACTCATAAAACTAATTTGGCCAAAGATATCGAAAGGGAGAAGAGAGGCCGGTCATCTCCCATAGACTACAGTTAAGGGCAGATATTTTGTGCAATTAATCAACAATTATTTGATCGTGCATCATTTTGATTGGCTTAATAAAGCATAACTTGAATTTGTTTTGTTCTTCTTAATTTATCACAACGAATTAATTTAATCGGGCGAATCAATTTCTCATGGTGATTTTAAAAATAATATTTGTCCACACAAAATACAAAAATAAATGAGCACCCAAAGATAACAGCAGAGCAAACTCGTTAAAGCATAAAATAGCAAAAATGTAATTTCAATAAAACACCCCTTTAACGTATTGTACGAAATTTGTGGTATAGTGTCGCGTGAGGGAAAATGGATTGAGAATATACTAAACACTGAACATTATTGGTTTATCTAGAGTCCAAGAAATGCACAAATTGACTACGTCCCCAATCGTTTTTTTATCACTTTCCAATACTCTGCTCCAAGTGGAGTGACGTAGAACACTTCAGTTGGTTTTTTTTCTTTCTCAAAATATAAGCTTCCCACGGCCGCTTGAGTTTGATTTCTCGTCCAATACAATTAAGAGACCTTACACTTTGGTATCGAATCAAACACTTCACTGATACATTTAGGTTGGCAGATGGAACCAATACAAATGAGGCTGTAACTGTCATGGACCTCACGGACAGGCTCAATTTTTCACCTACTGCAGGACCATGCAGCACTGCTTGGAAGCCACCCGAGGGCATGACCGACTCGGGGATCTCTCCGACAGACTACGCCTAACCTACAGAACTCTCAACATCCATCTCCATACTTAGCCATTTTTACAATTATGCACTCTTACAGTACCAGTAATCCGAATACAATACAAGAGACAAATGTATGTAGGCAACCCGTCTTCAACTTGACGGTGCCTAATACCTGTGATACTCCATGACATTATTTTTATTTTTCATATTTTGAAAAATAATTATTTTTTTTATTGTATAATGAGTTATAAAACTCAAAGATTGAAATAACATTTGCACAAATAAACATTTATTTATTTATTAATAAAGAGAAAGACACTTGGAGAACTCAACTACATGAGGGGACACCAACCATGGCACCAATGGACATGTGTAAGCAAGCTAAGAGTGATAGACACCAATCAAATCTAATCCAAAGCTCAACATTCAAACAAGATCCTAAATAAGAGGGATTTAGGGATCTGATTGGAGATTTGATTGGGGATGGCATAAGACCTGGGCAAAATTATTTATATGTGTGCACTGGAATAGCATGGCACGCCGTGTTGTGCATGGGAAGAATGATTGTTGACCATTCTTCTATTTTTTTATAAGTCCATCGTGAGAACTTGTTACGGACTCGAGGTTGAGTGCCGCGAGGAAATGTCTTGCTGTTCGGGTGCATGGTTGGTGATCCAGCTCGGGGATGGATCGGAGCAAACTGTTGAATTGCTGCCTCCTATGGTTGAGAGGAGTTGAATCTCCAAGTTGTTATTTTTTTCAAGCAAGTATTGGAATCTTTCAAATTCTTCCATGCGATTTGTATTATACATATAGATCTGGAATTTATACTTCATTGCCAGCGATTTGTATAAATCTGGGAATTGGTATTTTACTTAAAACAATTGTTATTCTATGAGATCTGCAAAAGAATTGATTTCCATTGCGAACGTTTGTATTTGTTTTTAAGATCTGGAATTTTAAAGTTTCCATTCTAGCGATTTGAGATCGGAACTTTAACGCCTTCCATTTCCAAGCTCTGTATTTAGATCTGGATTCTAAAGTTTCCATTCCAGCGATTAGTGATCTCTGCATGTATGCTAAATCCTTCACTGCGTTATGATTTCAGAGCCAGTCCATGACTAAATCCCGATCTTGAAAGTCTGCTTTTGATTTGATCTAAAACTCTAAAATCGTTTTCTTTCTTTTTTTTTTTAATTTTGTTTTTGATCCGATCTAAACCATTTGTAGCATTATTTCCCCAACGTCGGTGTTCAGTCAATGGTATGCATAATCTACAGATCTAGAAGGTCTGCATATGATTTTCCTCGATTGTATGGCATACCATTGATCCGTAGTAAACTTTCGGCTTTGTCTGCAATTGATCTTAATGGCAGATATGTCCAGGTATGCCTTTATCTGTGTTAGATGATCATTTATAGATCCTTCCTTTGAATGCATCTCAAATCCTGTCTGCGTTCTAGATTTGGACGACACTTTTTTTTGGTCTGCGATCTTTTTTTTTTTTGGTTAGATCTGGAAAGATCACCATTTCTCCTTACCTGTAATTCTGATCTTTGATTTTACAGTTTTTCAAAATGATAAAATTCTGTTTTTTTTTTTAGTTTTGGAAACGAGTACATCTGGCTTCATTACTTATGACTTGAAAAATGCATGTTTCAAGATTTGATTTCGAAGTTCAAACATGTCGAGATCCACCCTATAGTCATCATTTTAATTCTGTGTGATCTTTGAAAAACAAACTTAACGATTTCAAATATAATAGATTGACATATATATATGGTGATAAAATCCATTGTAAATTTTAGTTTTTAAGTTTGTTTCCCCAAAATAAGATCTACCCTAAATATTATTGAATGTAACTGTTAAACTGTAAGCTCTAGCCTTGTAAGCTTTGTCATGTGTGTAAGTAGAGGCGATCTGTGTAGTTTCAAGTTCTGTTGTCTCTCCGTTCAAAAATAATGGAAGTATCCGTGTTGTCTTTCAGTTCAGAAATAATGGTCTTTCTGTTTGTTAAACAACCGTAAACTTAACTAATTCATCACGATTGGTTTCCGTTTTGGAAACTCTGCCACGTTTTTTGCTTAGTTATCGTTGAAGGATTTATTGTTCTTGTTGTAAATGAATACATAGGTGGACTATGAGCATAACTGTAAAAATATGATTTAGATAGAATTGTTTAATATATATGTATATTGTTGAAAGTGATATAATTTGATAACGTAAATCCCATGATCTCATTAAGGGATGAATTTTATAAAGTGTATGATAAAGTGGATGTTCTTTATGTTATTTTTATCATAAAAAGGTTGTCAAAGTATGAAGTGATTAATCCTCTCTTTGTTTTCTTTAGGAGAGTATTATTGTATTAATGGTTATATAATCTTCATTGAAGGAAATTATTATTGTATTAATAGTTTATAAGTATTATGTATAGTGGGGTTTGATAATATTTGAATAGTTTTAGTTTCAAAATATTATGATAAATTTATTTTGAAAGGTGTGTTGCATAAAAAAAAAATATTCCGAAGGGTTTTTTTATTATATATATTTAGACTCTAGTTCAAACTATTTCAGTGTTTTTGTATCAAATGAGGAAAAGTCATACTTATCATATACTAATGATTGTTTTCTTTTCTTTATATTGGTATTTTGGGTGTGTGTGACATATTCCCTTGTTAGGAGAGAAGGAGATTAAGTTTTACATAATCTATGTACTTCTTTAGAATGGTTACATGTACTTTTAATACAATGAATTGTATTGATGTTGTTATAATGCATACTTATACATCTAGTGAATTTTTATATGAAATTGAGTAAAGGTAGATATGTTCGATAATTAATTCTTCATTCAACACAATAATACAAATTGAGATTTGTATATTATTATTATTATTTTATTTGAAGATGATTATGCTTTATTTTATTGTTATGATTTTTGGGTATGTTACAATACCCATCTATAATATGATAAGACTTGTTAAAAAGACGGAGGATGTCACAATCCGACAACTCGTCCAAGAGCTCGCCAAACCAAAACCGGCTATGCTCAAGATACAACCAAATAAAAATCATCCATCTAGTTGTCATCGTCGCGTACACACGTTCGTTGGTTTAGGTGTCATTTGCTCACTTTCGGTTGGCCTTTTGCTTGTCATACCGAATTATGCAAAGTCTTCTTATGTGGATCTTTGCTCTCCTCGTTCCCACCTTTGTCGTTGCTAACTAGTTCTACCTTGTCAAGAGGGGCATGCATTGGGCAACGCAAGGCTCTAACACTGTCCACCTAGAATGAGGTGAGAATACGGTTGGCACACATTGATCCGTGGAAGTTGATGTGTACATGAACAACCAACTAAGCACAATTAACACACTATACAACCTCACGAGAACTCTAAATAATTCTATTTTTCTAAGATTACATTTAGTGCCTATTTTTACCCCTAATCGAAAAATGGTGTTACCGGTAGCATACGATTTTTTTCAGGAGATAAAATTACAAATTTTTGGAAACCGATAAATAGACTTTTTTTTTAATCCCGTAAAAAAGCCAACTTTTAAACATTATAAAAAACAACCATTTTATTTTGAAACTATTTATTAATATTTGAAAAAAAAAGTTCTAAAAAGGTTCTAACGGAGAGGGAAGATAATAGAAAAGGTGCAGAGTTGAAAGAGAAAAGCATACCTTTCTCGGCCTTTTGGCTAAGATCAAGTGTAGTATCTATTCTTATCAGTTTAATATCTGATACGTGGTTCATAGAACCACATGATATTAAATGTATTTTTTAGGGGGAGGGCCCACTTACAATAGCTTGCTATTGGGTCTCTCGGGCGTCGCTTGTGCGTTGCACTACAGCACCAGCGACCCCAACAACACTCAACACAAAACAAAACAACGACGAGGGAGGAACTGCGTGTGTGTTTCGATGGAATTAGTTGTTGATAAACTGGTAGTTCAGTTCGTTGGAGTGAATTGAGTTTGCTTTCGTCCACCCTACTAGCGCCATTAGAAACTACGATTCTGGCGTTCTTTAGAGACACACTATGACACTGCACTGGGAATTTGCGGCATTCTTTAGAGACACTATGATAGACACTAGTACTGGGAATTTGCGGAAAATTCAAGGAAGGTAAATTTTGAAGCTACAGCGTGGGGTCAAATTTTTGCTAAAAAGGAAGGATCTATCTCAAGGATGTGGAAGAAGCTAGATAACAACGCAGAATTTGAAGAAGCTACAGTGTGGCTTCAAATTTTTGCTTGCTTAAAAAAGAAAAAGGAAAGATCTGAAGGAAGGAAGGAAAGATCTCTAGAAACAAGAATCCAATTCCCTCGGGGAGTTGAAGGTAAAACGAAATGCAATACTGGATTGCTGAAGAAGAGGAACTTGAAGGTAAAACGAAATGCAATACTGGACAGCTGAAGAAGAGGAACTTGAAGGTAAAATGAAATACTTGATTGAAGGCTAAAACATAGAGCCATTTGGATCTCAGAGGGCGATGGGATTACCAAGTTCTTTCACAGGTTGGTTTGCTTTCCATAGAAGGAATATAAATACTATTCGGGAAATCAACAATTTTGATGGAATTAGAGTGAAAACATTCAAGGAGATGGCTGAAGTGGGAAGAGAGTATTTAAAAAACATTTATAATGATCGGGAGGAAGCCAATAGTGGGATATCATGAAGATCATCAAGTCAATTCCAAAGATGATCGATAATGAAATGAAGATAGATATGGAGACAGAGGAGATAAAAACAATCGGGAGCTCTTTCCAAAAAACAAAATTCCCCAGGCCTCGCGGTTGGTCTGACATAAATTTTCACAGGTTTCTCTGACTTGGTGATAGATGCATCATCTACAAAGATTGGTAAAACATTGCAGTTGGCTAATTCACTTGGTTCAATTGCTGTGAGGCAGATCCTGTGAATACCTTTCTGTACAGAAATCTCGAGGCAGTTCAAACTTAGGGCAGGAAAAATAACCGTGACGAGTTTAGTCTGGACTCTGACTCAGCTCCCACGGCCTCAATTATAAAGCTCTTTAATCTAATCAGGCCACCATAACCCATAACCTAGTAGCTGACCAAGTCAGTGAACCCAAACCAGAACTAAACACCTAGCATCAAAGGAATAAGTTAGATCATCATAAGCACAAACATAATAAAGTTCTAATACAATAGCTTGCTGCTAACTTGTAATATTTGTGAATAACAGAGCATTCAGAGCCAATATGGTTTAGAGCGGTCAGAAAGGTGTGATATAGAGCTCCCTACAACCAAGAAATGACAATGATTTTGACAGAAACAATTTGAGTAAACATTTTTGAGAAGCTTACCCTGCGTGAGAAAAGTCCAGATTATTAAAAGCCCATAGAAATATGCCAGGGTTAGATTGTTGTGAAGTCAAGTCCAAGGTTTTTGAATGCCTTTGCTCTTGTTACTCTCTCTGTTTTCTTGTATTCATGTTTTGATGTTTTACTCCTATGCTTAGCAACCGCAGACATATATGTCCTGCATGCATTAGAGTATGTATTCATTCATCTCTGAGATCGTGTCAGATGTTTCTTGATACACTTGATTCATCTTCTCAGCTTCAAATGAAAATAGTAAACCAAACGTTAGATACATTAAACCAATTAGGTGATAACGCGCATAAATGATACAAGTGAACTGTAAATCTCATTCCAACTCCAGCCGTATTGCAGACCGAGTCTCATTCTCTTGATTAGACAATGAAATCTTCCCTAATACGAACGCAACAAGTCCATGCCAAACCAATACCAATGGCTGATAGCCTGGCATTAACATTGTTACAGGTCGAATGGGCCTAAGAGTTAAGAATGTGTTTATTCCTTGGAGGTCTCAGGTTTAAAAGGGAAGGGGATGAATGTGTTTATTCCTTGGAGGTCTCAGGTTTAAAAGAGAAGGGGATGGAGTATGTACACCTCTGTATAGCAGCCGAATTGCTGAACAGAAGGATACCCCATCCACCATTCTCTGTAGCACTTAGCCGGAGAGAAGGGTGCCATAATTTCGTAGCACTTATCCCAAAAATCAGGATCCAGCTTCCTTCAATGACTTCAGGTATGTTCCTCTATTCAGTTTGGATTATAAACTGGTATTCAAAACTGTTGTAAATAGGCTAAAAGTAATTTTGCCTAGCGCAATATCTGAAGAGCAATTCAAATTCCTCTCCAATAACCAAATCCGTGATGCCATGGGAATTGCTAAAGAACTCATGCACTCAATCAAAACGCAAAAGCTTCCAACAACGGCGACGAAGTTGCATCTTGCTAGAGCATATGGCAAGGTGAACTGGCTTTTTATAAGATAGTTGTTGTTACAAATGAGCACGAGCTTGCAAACTATGCAACGGAAAATGGGTTATATATTTCATGTGCGTCTTTTGTAGTTCTTATAGATGGGTCACCCGCAAATTTTTTTCAATTCCGGTAAAGGGTTGCACAAGGGATGCTCTCTCTCCCCCTCCCCTTGTTGTGCTAATAGTGGAAGGCTTGAGTATTCTGTTCAAGGATGAAATGAGAAGAGGGTTAGTAAAAGTAGTGGAAATCTGTGATGATATATATGGCTATGTCTCTTTTGTTGTTTGTTGACGACATCGTGATCTTTTTTGGGTTTATAAGAGAGTAAAGAAGTAGCGAAGAAAATTTGGATATATATTGCAAGGCCACGGGGACGGAAATCAACATGACGAAGTCCTCGACGATGCTTGACGAGGTGTCTAAGGGAGAAAAAGTTCAAATGGTAAAACTATTTCCATATGGATGTATGGAATTTAGATCATGGGCTAAAGCACCTAGGTTTTAACATAAACCCTAACAACTATAGGTTTGAAGATTGGATGCAGTTGTGTAACAAAATTGAAGCTAGGGTTTATCTATGGTGTAAAACATGGTTATGTAGAGGAGGCAAACTAGTGTTGCTCAAGGTAGTCTTATGAAGCACTCGTATCTAATAGATGGCCATCTTCCATATCCCCAAGGAATTCAAACTAAACCCAGGAAAGTATGCTTCGACGTTTTGTGGACTGGCCCAAGAGGGGAAAAGGAATTATGTTAGTGAAATGGAATAAAGTGGCAAACCTGAAAGCAGTGGGAGGTCAGGGCCTAAAAATATATGCATTAATTTAGTTTAGCTCTTGCTGCAAAGAGTTTATGGAAACTTGTCTATAGACCGTGGGGCAAAGTCATGGAGCTCAGATACTTGGGAAAATAGTCTATAAAAGAGTGGTTCAAACAATAAAGGAAGAATGCAAGTGGTGGATCCATAGCTTGAAAAGCTTTAGTGAAAGGCTTTCCCTTGGTAAGGAAGTGGTTAGCATGGAAGATTGTACTAGGGGATAGAATGAGGATAGGGGAAGACCCTTAGAACGGACGCAAAGGCAACTTTAGATTGTCAAAGGAGTTGTTAAGAGATATCCATCTTTTAGGAATTTTGTCCTTGGAAGATGCAACATCATATGATATTAGGAGCTTGGAAGGGGGGGAACGCGAAACCAGTATGTGAGAAGCCTATTGCGCAGCGCTCCTTGATTTGTTCAAGCAGTCAAAATATTAGGGGGCATCAGAATGAATTGCAAGGCATCACTGGAAGAAGGCTTTGTGGGAGAAAGATCTTAGTGGCGGCCCACATTTTGGAAGCTACAATGTCCTTTGAAAGCAAATTAATTTCTTTGGTAAGCTTTGGAAAATAAAATCCCAGCTTGAAACAATTGCCAAAAGATAATAGAGCTGGGCCTAGGAAGGTGCATCTTGCGCAAATCCGACGAAGAATACGTGAATCACCTTATTTGTTCCCAACCCTTTGGATGGAGTTGTATGGTTAGAGATTTTATAGGTTACCGAGGCGAGAAATAAGCGGGAGCAAAGGACTCTATTAGATTGTTTTTGTTCATGGGTTGTCGGTAAGTGAGTTAAAAACTTGAAGGTTTGTATGGCCTTGTCTTGCTATATGATATGGCTTGTTCGGTTATCAAGAAACCAAACGATCTTCTAGGGTTTCGATTTCACTCCACCACACGTGACCCATATTACTAGGAGTGCTTGCAATAAAAACCGGCCTTCTTCCAAGGAAAATCTAGTCAAAGAATTAAAGGAAAGTGGAAAACCCAATTTTGAATAGGGTTGGGGTATTTTGATGGGGGCATGCCGAGGTGTCCGAGGGATGTGTGGGGATGGAGCAATTTTATATCCGAATCAACAACACATAATTAATCAAAGTTTGCAGTAGGGCGAAGCAAAACTTGATGCCATGTGGGCTGAAGTTTGCATCAGGGCTAAGCACTATTAAACAAGCAAAACTTGATGCCATATGTGTAATACCCCCATGACATTACTTTTATTTTTCATGTTTTGAAAAATTATTATTTTTATTATGTAATGAGTTATAAAACTCAAAGACTGAAATAACATTTGCACAAACAAGCATTTTATTTGTTTATTAATAAAGAAAATGACACTTGGAGAACTCAGCTACATGAGGGGACACCAACCATGGCACCAAAGAACATGTGTAAGCAAGCTAGACTGTTTGATACCAATCAAATCCAATCCAAAACTCAACAACGAGACAAAATCCTAAATCATAGGGATTTAGAGATCTGATTGGAGATTTGATTGGGATGGCATAAGACCTGGGCAAAAGCTATATGTATGAGTGCACTCGAATAGCATGGGACGCCATGTTGTGCATGGAGAAACTTTGTTGTGAATGCATGTGTTGAGTGTTTCTCCTGTTTCATAAGTCCATCGCTTAGCTTGTTACGGACTCTGAGAGAGAGTGCCGCGTGGAACCTTTCTTGTTATAGCTTGTTATGGACTCTGGGGATTGAGTGCCGCGAGGAAGTTACTTGTTGTTCTGGTGCATGGTTGGTGATCCAGCTTGGGGGTGGAGCGGAGCAAATTGTTGAGTTGCTGCCTCCTATGGTTGGGAGGAGTTGATTATCCAAGTGTGTTTCCCCTTGATTCAAGTAAGTAGATCTGTTTTAGTTTCTCATATATTTCGGCTTGACTTATGGTTATTTGCATGATCAATAAAATATCTCGACAGTCGAAACAAACCCTTTGTTTGTGTTTATTTTGATTAATTAAAATCTTTCATGATGTATTGTTTATGCTGAGGATGTTACAATATGGCTTTTACTGAAGAAAACCAAAAGATTACAAGTATTTGGGGAGAAGTTGATAATGGTTTGGGAAAACCATATATGCGAATTAAGTAGCTTATTGTTGGAGCATATTGTGAACCAGTTCTTGTAGGTTGAAGTGAGATTTGAAAATATATTGTAGGTTAAAGCGAGATTTGAAGATATACCATCTGCACATGTATATAGAGAATCCCATATCCTGGCAGACCAGTTATGAAGCTAAGCTCTTTGGCTGGAGGAAGAGACTCTTAATGAACAAGAGTTCAGAGAAAGGGTTTCTGGTATCAAATCCAGCCTTGCTTTGGTTTAAAACATAGGGCAAATTTTAAGCCAGTTGATATTGTTGTATTATATGGCAAATATTCTTGATGCATGAACTGGACTTTTTGGAAGTAGAACAACAGTATCATAGGCCCCTTTTTATATAGGTTTTGATGTTCCCAAATAGGATGTTTTAAATGCGCCGCTTGCACATTGCGATGTAGATTTAAGTTCTGATGTTACCAGATAGCTTTTTCTGAATGCTCTCACACACATTGTGGTGTATGTTTGAATTGGACTGCTTGAAATAGTGAATATATAATTTTTTTCCAACGGGGACAGGGAGTGATGTATGTTTAAATTGGACTGCTTGAAATAGTGAATATATAATTTTTCTCCAACAGGGACAGGGAGTTTAGGACAAGAAGACATGCAAAGAAAAAACATTTGCCTTGCTGTCAGACTTACTAACACAGCTGCAAACACCAGGGAGTTTTAGGACAAGCAGACAATACACAGGAAAAAGCATTTTCCTCGCTGTAAGAGATTTTGGACAAAGAATATACATAAGGAAAAACCTTTTTGACCCTTTTTGACGCTCGGAGTTTTAGGCCAAGAAGACAATGCAAAGAAAAGAACCATTTCCTTGCTGTAAGTGTTTTAGGACCAGAACAATTTCCTTGGTTTTTCGACACTGGGAATCATAGAACAAGAAAATACACAGAGAAACACAATAGCTTTTTTGACACCTGGCAGCTGTTATAGAACCACAAGACACACAAAGACACCTGGGAGCTATTATAGAACCAGAAGACACACAAAGAAGAACTAGACTACAACGGAGCAGACAGTCTAGTCTATTATCAGAAGTAATTTATAAAGAAGGCTGAGATGTATCGGAAATAAATTCACAAAGAAGGCTGAGAGATACTGACAGGCGTTGTCAATTGTATGCACCAACAAGTAAACCGAAAAAGCGTGGGATTACAATGCTGTAACCTTTCGCCTTCATTTTTGTTTTGTTTGAGGGGTGCTCTGTTTTCCAAATTCCCACCCTGTTAATAATATGTTTATATAAGACAGAAGAGAGGAGAATAATAAATATATCAATGTGGATGACTTCAGTGAACGAACACTCTGTCACACAGAGCAAACAAAGAATAAGAAGAAGAGTACTCTCGGGTGATAGCCATAGCCGAGCATCCTAACCGACTAGCCTGGAGCGGAACATAACATACTGTAGTGAGCAAGTCCTGGCATTGGCCCTGTCTGTCACGCGAAGCAGAGCAGAGCAAAGCCAACAAAGGATAACAAGAAGAGCAACATGGAATCCCTTCATCGCAGCAGCAGCCAACAGTAGTTATTTTAGTCGACTCGCTGTCTAATTTGATTTAGTTTTGGTGTGGAGGCCGATTCACCCACAGTGGATGTTGTTGTCGACTTGACGTTCACATACGAGGGGTGACTGGGAACTGTTGTGCTGTCGCAGTGGGAAGAGAATAGCACCCTTGGTCTTGGTCTGCGAGAGAGAGATAAAACCACGAATTTTAACAAACCCACCCCCCATAGAGGAAGATCTAACAATATATGCTTTTGGGAGTTAAATGTAATCCTAATTACGGTGACTACAACGCAGCGGACAGCTAAGAACAAACACTGTTTTGAAAACTAAAAACTAAATTTGAGTAGTATTATTGTAGAATCGATCATCAGATCAATCAGCCTACGGCTGAGCTGAGTGCGCGCTCTCTCGCACAGCAAACAAAGAATAAGAATGGCTCTCTCTCTCACGCAGAGCCATACTACTGGCAGCTGCTCTCAACTACTGGCAACTCAACTCGTTGGGATTGAGGAACCACCGTACTAAAGGGCGTCATGTGACCACGAACCAACTCGACTCGCTGCTGTGGGTTTTTTGCTCTGGAAGCTCGCTGAGTCACTCGACTCGCTGCTGTAGTCTAGTTCTTTTTGTTGTTGTTGTTGCGGAGGCCGCGCGAACGCGAGCCTCCGCTGCCACAAATTATGACGTGCACTCTCCTCAATGGGAGATGCTAGGTAGACCCCCCTCCCAAGTGCAATGGAGGTGGCCTTCCTAGGCCATCGACCTTGCTGATCATCGATTGACCCCGCCCAGGTAAGTATGTTTTCCAAGCTTTCCTTTTCCCTACTTATGCCCCTCCCTTTCATTACTTCCACCCTCACTACCCATGTGGGATATAACTCTGCTATTCCAAAACTAAAATACACCCATGCTCTCTCTATGCTTCCATCCTTCCTTGTTATCATTGTCAATATATCATTTAAGTTTGAAGACGCTTTCTCGGTCGGCGAAAGTTGGTAGTTACTATAAACCTCGAAAGTCTTGCCAGTGGCTTGTACTCGCCCTTGTCGATGTAGCCCAAAACACACAATAATCGTACTAGGCCCGAGGAAAGCATATGGGTTAATTTGGCTTACTAGATACCCCTCACTCACGGCTTCTTGTCCAAAGAGCGGGCGACCGACCGAATTGAATTGTGTCAATCATGTTTTGTACAATGTTAAACCTGGGTGCATTAGCGTCCATCCTCATAAGATGAAGCTTGTTAAGAAAATGTATCATGTTTGGGCCATTCTATAAACATGCATTTGGTACTTAGACCATTGATCCATCGCCAAATCCTCTCCAACTCCAATAGTGTCGATCGTCAAGCAAGCACATGGGAGTAGTCGCCTCCGTATATGCGTCTAGATGGGAGCCACGCTTGCAACCAAAATTGTGCGTTCATTGCCCATAACCACCTAACGATGCGGTCCTTCGGCGGGGACCACCGTTGGATCCAAAATCAAGACAACATAGTCTAACTTATCCTCGGGAGGAGACTACTCGGGTTTCCTTCAAAGGAAATACGATCATTGCATCCTTTTCCTAGTTCAATCGTCTCTTTAAACTCTTAATAAAATCAATTAATTAATCGCGTAAGCAACTCGATGATTTGCAAGTGCCAAGGGGGCTACAACAAACTATAAAGTCCAAGCCCTTGGGGATTTACATGTCCAAAATAAAAAGAAAAAAAACATTCATATGGCAAGAGGCCAAAGCATAGAGCGCGAAATCAAGATTAACCAAGAAAACAAATTCCCTCTCTGGAAGGAGGCTCACAATGATCTGGGTGTGGGGCCCACCCATTAATTCGTGGCTCGCCAATAGCCCGAGCCAGGTCCTGTCCATCATTGTTTTGTTGCTAGAGGTGCTTCTCCATTCAAACGAAACCTATCACCCTGGGGCTGAGAAAGGGGTGGCTAGTGTTGATGCTCACCACTTCGGCTTCGATGCTCATTGAGTTCCCGAACTACGTGGCTTGCTCCGTGCACAACACACTACCTTATCCGTGAGAGTACGTAGAATCGTCGAGGCTTTGAACCTCCAGGCGAACCCAATTAACTGTGCATGGAACCACCCCCGGGTATTCTACATGCGGCGTGAGATGTGTTGCCTCAAGGTCCACCTTCCCTGTTTGGACTTGGATTTGCACGCAAAGGTGTGCAAAGGTTAAAGCTCCATCATCCTAGGTAAACTTTGAAACGAACGTTTTTTTTTAAGTCATCCATTTAGTTTCTTCCATGTCACAAATGCAATCTCCAAACTGTCGTGTTGCATGAGATTGCGTTGCCCACGGGAGCTTATTAAGAAGGGGAACATACGTCTAGGTTATAGATAGACATGGGGAGGGGTTGTCAAAAGGGGTTCGAGGCCCATTCTCACTACGACTTAGCATACGGGCAAACCAACGCAAATGTTTGGTTGTTTCAACTTCGGTACATAAAAGTGCATTGGGGTTGGGAATGTCCAAGGTACTTTGGGTGTTGCCGAGGAGAGGCTGTCTAAAATCGTGGACCAGCGAAACGTGGGATTTTTTTGGCTCAATAAAACCCTGCCACACCGTAACTGAATGGGGCTCCTTTTCACTCGTTGCGGTATTAATTTCCAAGGGTTCACGTGTAAAATCTCGTTGGCCTACCCTGATTACACCGTGTACGAAAGACCATGTCCGTCACTTCATGTTGGTGCTCAAAGGTCGTAGATATGTGTAGTTAACGTTGAATACACAGAAGAGCATATTTGCAACACAGGCATCCTAATCGGTCATGCTGGATGCAGAGATGGTCTGGATTATGGGATGGCTAAGATCAAGATCTTCTTAAACCTTGGGGCACCAACAAACCGAAAACAAATTAGAATCTTGTCGGGGGAACACGAGGCACTGTAGGGATTTCATAGAGCGGTATTATAACACCAGTGTATTAGTCGATGCACTTCACTCGAAGGAGATTGCAGAGTTTTTTTTTTCTTCAAACCAATGGCAAGAATGCTAAAAGTTACCGATGAAGAAACTGGTCAAAGCCCTTATTATAAGGATTGTTGATTGGAACACGTAGATTAATGTGCAAGTCGATGCCACACATATTTTTGTTGGCGCCATCTTACTCAACACAGAGAGGAAATATAGAACATCCACATTGCTACGTATATAAATCATTTAAAAAGTTGAAAATGAATTATGTGGTGATAGAGACAGAAGGACTTGGAATGACACTCTTTGCATAAGGTCTACCATCACCTACCATGTAACGCTTTTATTATATCCCATGTTGGTTGCATTTGAGATTAGAGAAATCATGCATAAGATTCAAGCCCATGGGATAAAACCAAAACTTCCACTTGTTTCCTTTGTCAAGTCCCTCTATGCTACACATTCACACTATCTTGAAACACTTCAACCTAGCGACAAGTTCAAGGACCTCACCTTTGACACCTTTGATCAACAAGAGTATGCAATAAGAAATGTTTAGAGGAGATTAGGGTTTTCAACAGTCCTAAGGAATTATGCAAGGGTTTACTCGATTGAAGTTATGGTGCGGTTCTGAGTTTACAGAGAGCGGGTCTAAGGTCGATTCTCGATGGAAAAAAAGGGAGCGGCGGGCAACCCCTCCCTTTCAAATTTGGGAAAGGAAATTATGATTATCAGCAACACGATCCCAAAAAGAGGAGTGGAGGAGAGGGATAGATCCAACTAGATGAAAAAGATTCAGGTAGTGGCGATAGAAATCCTAGACAATGTATCTCGAAGATGACAACAATCCTTACTCTGCAGATTAAATCTCAACGGACTAATGATAAAATCAAAGATGTGAAGGATTATGCTCTGGACTGGATCAAACATGTGAAGGATTGTGCTTTGATGAACAACTCACCCATATATTGTGCATCCTTGTATTCCCCAAGAGCATCCACCACTTTCAAGAAAACCGGTCCATTTTGGGAAGACGCCATGAAATTAATGAGTAGATGGAATACTGCATCCACCCATCCATAAAAAAAATATTGACACTAGATAAGGACCATGTTGATCTATTTTGCTCAACTATTTTATCCACCTAATTTTTTCCTTAACCAACAATGTGGTTCTAAGATTCTCTGAACCATGAGGCACATAACCAGTTGGATATCATCCAATTAAACTTCTACACATCTCAATAGACAATGGTGACCATGCAACATTGAATCAAAATGGAGTTGAGGTAGAAAAATAATGCATTGTTGAGAGTCTGCCTCTTCTCGTTCCTCTTGTTGGAAAATATTTTCCATTGGACCACTTGGAGTTTTCCTCTTTCTTTTTGGATGAGTATCAACCTGACTCCCATACTTTCTAGAGGGTTTCCTCAAGAATGGAAGAGGTTCCTCATTCTTTTCTTTCTTTCCTATTGCTGCCACATTCCCTTGGCCAACATGCTCATCTCTTTTCAGCTCCCTTTGTTGGGTAACACTCAATGTTTTACATGCAATAAGCCCAGAAGAGAAGCCCAACAAATGGCCACTAACCCGATAATAGGCTCTCTTGAACTCATTCTTGCAAAAATTCCAATTCTAACTCACATTACCTCCCCCACCAAGCTTTTCCCTAGGCCCTTCTTTCCTTTTCACACACTTCCACAAAGGGTATTTTTTTTTATCTTGGACTTGTTGTCTTGCTAAAATAAGGTTAGATAGAGCTTGAGCTCCATTAGAAACATATGGAGCACTAATAGGAGTAGATGAACCTAGGTTTGGAGGATGAATAGAAGCAGAAACATTGGATGGGTCATTTCTCCATTTGTTTTTCCCTTTAGCAGGTTCCCTATCTCATTGAGACATTTTTCTTGTTGCTTAATGGTGAGCTTACAATCCTCCCAATGAAATCCACCCTAAAAGGCACTTGGAAACCCTTGCAAATCCTCCAAATGCTCTTCACCTGCAAAAAAAATCACTCCCACACTTCTCTCCAAACTTGCAAATGACCATGAGAAAGTGAAAAAATCGGTTTCAACCCCCATGAACAAACATTTCCGTGCTTTTCATGTCCTAGAATCAGGATATTGTGTGCACTTGTTTTGGTCATGTTTTAAATTAGAACATGACCAAAACATGTGTGAGGCACATGTTTACATCATGCTTGTGTCTCACACGATGACACGAGACATGGAGGGGGATTTGGATGTGTTAGGTTACCTAGTAAAGCATTCGTATCTACTAGATGACCATCTTCCATATCCCTAAGGAATTCAAACTAAAACTAGGAAAAAATGCTTCAACTTTTTGTGGACTGGAAAGAGGGGAAAAAGAAGCAACTGTGTTAGTCAAATGGAATAAAGTGGTAAACTTGAAAGAAGTGGGAGATATTTTTTTTTAACAGAAACTGGTAAAAGAGTATAATAAAGGGGTTGCGCACAACCATTCAGTACAAAATTACAGCAGTATGAAGATTCTAGTAGTAAGATAGAAATTGAAAAAAAAAATGGCCATAGAGATGGCCTTCTAGAGGCACTATAGTAGTTACTATGCTTAGTATTCACAGTAGTAGTATAAATTTGTATAAACTGCTGATTTAGAATAATACAAGAAAACATGAACTAAGGAGATATCATTTAGGTTTGCGTGGAAACCCCATAGGCCGGGTGACAGAGTCTTCTTCCATTCTTTGAGTGGCTGCTCCTTGATTGTCTTGAGTGTGACTTCCCTGGTTCAATTGCACCAAAATCTAAAGATATTCTTGTATACGGTCAATATTTCCCATCATCTCTTTCATGTACATATCATGATCACCAATTCTTGCATCGTGACAGCTAGTCTGGTAGGAAACATAACGGACATCATCCACTAACTGCTTGACCTCATTTGCAGTCTCTCTATTATCAGTGATTCCAACAGCCATGAAATCTGCCAGACGCTGAATGTTGACCTTCAAATCATCAAAACCTTCCTTGAAACTATGCTGAACTGGGTCCATACCTTTGCGATCCATGCCCAACACAGGCGGAGGTTTTGCTGTGTAGACTCTGCCTGAGCTTGAAATGTGAATTATTGCTACGTAATTTCCTGGAAAAGGAGAGAGCTCGCTCAACAGGAACCCCTATACTCTGGATGGGATCAACAAGCGAGACGAAAGGCCTTCCCACAATGTCTCCCAGATGCAGAGATGAGAAACGACGCCCAAGCTCACCAATGACTAGACACAGATAGAAAATGGCACCAGAGGAGGAAAATACAGACTCAGGGCACACAGGTAGAATGTTGCATCTGAGCTCTCCAGCAACAAAACACATAGAAGGAAGAGTTAGGTTACTTGCCGATTCTAGAGACCGAGGAGAACGAGGATACAGGAAATGCGAGAGGACCGTGGATATCATCCACCCATCACATAGCTCAGGAGGAAATGAAGACTACACCTCATCGCCTAGGGGAAACTCAAACGCCTGAAAGAACAATGACAAATGTGTGGGAGGGAGATGAAGGGTAAAAACCCAAGGGAGAGCCATAACATGAGTGAGCTGATGGGCAGAAGCGTGAGAGCTGAATGCGAAATGAAGTTTGGAGGGGACTGCCTTAAATGGAGTGGGCGAGGAATTAAGGAGGGGTGGTGGTGGATACCATGCGTCCCAATGGATGATGCATGAGCTACCAATGATTAACGCAACCACTAACACTATGAACCTTTGCTTATTAATTAACTCAAGGTCTTGCAATGAGGAAGGAGACCCTTGTATTGAATTAGGGAATAGATTTAGTGCTAACCTCTTCATCGTTCAGAGAAATGAAACCTTGAGGGAGAGAGGCACCTGAATTTGCCAAAGAATCTTCCTTAGTGTTGTTTTCTCTTAGGATTTGGTTGTAGGAAATACTAGCAGGAAGTGGAAGTTGAATGATCCTGTTATAAATCCTTCTACATTTGATGGAGCCTGCTGAGTAGCTAGTTATCATCTCGAGGATAACATGTCGAGAGTCCCCAAAGACTATCATACTTGAGATGATTCTTTTGTCTAGCATTTCCAATCCTTGAAGAAGAGCCAAACACTCAGCCTCATTGTTTGTCTTGTGTCCCAGTCCCCAAGAAAAGGTTTTTACTGTTTGTCCTCTAGGGTCAAGAATGACCCCACCCTCGCACCTGCCTCCCCTGAAAGAAATGGACGGTTGGGGCCTAAAAATATATGCATTTATTTAGTTTAGATATTGCTGCAAAAGCTTTATGGAAATTTGTCTATAGACTATGGGGAAAGGTCATGGAATTTAGATACTTGAGAAAATAGTCTATAATAGAGTGGTTCAAACAATAAAGGAATAATGCAAGTGGTGGATCCATAGCTTGAACAACTTCAGTGAAAGGATTTGATCCCTTGGAAAGGAAATGGTTAGCATGCAAGATTGGATTACGGAATAGAAAGAGGACAGGGGAAGACCCTTAGATTGGATGCAAAGGCAACTTTAGATTGTCTAAGGAGTTGTTAAGAGATATCCACCTTTTAGGAATTTTTTCCTTGGGAGATGCAACATCATATGATATTAGGAATGTGTGGTCTCAGGGCTAGAAGAAGGTATAAGATTTGAGTTTGTAGGTGGGGAATGCAGAAGAGTGGAACCATTATGTGAGAAGCCTATTTTCTAGTGCTATAAAACTCTCAAATCAATAAGATTTGTTGAAGTGGTAAAAAAACTAGGGGGCATGAGAATGAATTGCAAGGTTGGGTTACAAGGCATCAATAGAAAAAGGTTTTGTGGGATAAAGATCTTAGTGGTGCTCCATAATTTGGAAGTTATAATGTCCTTTGAAAGCAATTTGTTTTCTTTGGTAAGCTTTAGAAAATAAAATCCTAACTTAGGTTAATTTCCAAAAGATAATAAAGTTGGTCCTAGGAAGGTGTATAATCTGTTGAAGAATATGTAAATCACCTTATTTGTTTCCAATCCTTTGGATAGAGTTTTATGGTTCGAGCTTTTATAGGTTACTAGGGAGAGAAATAAGTGGGTGTGAAGGACTCTATTAGATTGTTTTTATTCATGGATTGTCGGTAAGTCAATTAAATTTTTTTATGGATGTGTCTAGCTATATTCTATGGCTTAGTTGGTTATTAATAAATAAAATGATCTTCCAAGGTTTCAATTTTACTCATCACAAGTGACCCATATTATTAGGAGTGACCAGAGAATAGCAATGCCTCCCATTTCGGTCAAATGCATGCAAATTGAATCACAACTTAATCCTTTCTTGTCAACTCCTCTACTCTCAACTACTAGTTGATCATTAGATGGAGAGGAATAAGTGGAACCACACAAAAGGGTGTCATGTGACCATCAACTAACTAGAGTCGTTGCCATAATCTTGTGCATGATGCTTGTTGTGTTATTTGACTTATTTTTGTTTTGGAGGTTGCGTGAATGTGATCTTCCACTCCCACAAATTATGACATACACTCTGCTCAATGGGAAATGCTAGGTAGACCCTCCTCCCAAGTGGAATGGAGGTGGCCTTCCTAGGTGATCAACCTTCCTGATCTTGATTGACCCCACACATGTAAGTATGTTTTCCAAGCTTTCATTTGCCATACTTATGCCCCTCCCTTTCATTCTTTCTATCCTCACATTAATGTCGGATATAAGTTTGTTATTCAAAACCTAAAATACAACCATGCTCTTTCTATAGTTCCATCATTTTTTTGTTATTATTGTCAATATATCCTATAAGTTTGAAGACGATTTCTTGGTTAGTGAAAGTTGGTACTTAATATAGACCTCAAAAGTCTTGTCGATGACATGTTAGTACATGTAATCACCCTTGTAGATTTATCCCAAAATACACAACAATCATACTAGGCATGAGGGAAGTATATGGGTGAATTGGCTTAACAGATACCCCTCACTCACGACTTCTTGGCCAAAGAGCTAGAGACCAAATTGAATTTTGTTAATGGTTTTGTATAATGTTAAATCTGGGTGCACGACTTCTTGGCCAAAGAGCTAGAGACCAAATTGAATTTTGTTAATGGTTTTGTATAATGTTAAATCTGGGCGCATTAACATTTATCCTGATAAGATGAAATTTATATGGAAAATGTATCCTATATGGCCCATTCTTCAAACATGCTTTTGGAAGTTAGACCACCAATCCATCATAGATCCTCTCCAACTCCAGTAAAGTTGATCATTAAGGAATATTATGGGAGTAGTCACCTCCATATATGCATGGTGCCCTAGCCTTTAGATGGGAGCCACACTTGGGACCAAAATGTGTGTTCATTTTCCATAAGCGCCTAATGCTGTGGTCCTTCAACGCAGACCACTGTTGGATCCAAAATCAATATAACATAGTCTAACTTATCCTCTGGGGAAGACTAATCAGGTTTATTTTAAAGGCAATACAATTATGGCATCCTTTTCTTCGTACAATCATTACTTTAAACTCTTAATAAAATTGATTAAGTTGCTATAGTCTTGCCCTCTACAGGATCAAATCATTGACCAATTAGCTTAAATTGGGGTAGGATTGAGATTCATGTCAGAAGGCCTTCGAAATTTGAGCAATTTTGGCTCTCCTGCCCGGAGTTCCACTACATAGTGAAAAACAACAAGCTACCAAAATTTTGACTTGACCATGACATGAGGCATATGACACAACTTGGTAGGATTTCCAAAGGGGTCATAAAGAAGAAGAAATAGTGAAAAAGATATGGACATGACAATGCAGACGTAATGATCTTGTGAAAAGTTTGTTAGGTTCGCCTTTGGCGTCATGTTTCGACACTTTGGAATCATGTTGATGTTGAGCATCAACAATCTGAGCCATAAAGTGACGCAATTTTTTTATTTAAAATCAGAAAAAAACATTATAGAAGAAACCTCCACAAGCACGACAAGAAACGTGTATTATAACGACTACTAGAGCATCTATCAAAATGTATGAAAAAAATTCTTATTGTATGACTATAAAAATGTATACCAAAGTTTCATATTTCTAAATTAGTTGTGAATGTGACTTTATTAATGTCAAAGATAACCTTAAGTTCTTTCACAATATCATCGACATAGATTTTTTATTTTGGGTGGCATAAAACTAATTTGGTCAAACATATTAATGGGAGAAGAGAGGCCCACCATCCCCCATAAACTATAATTAAATACAAATATTTTATGCAATTAATTAGTCATTAAAAATTAAAGCAAAAAATAACAAAAATGTAAATACCCCTTTAGAATATAAAAAAACAATAGACCAAAATTGTTAAAGCAAAAAATAACAAAACTGTAAATACTCCTTTAGAATATAATACAAAAATTGTAATAAAGTATCACATCATGGAAAATGGATTGAAAATATAAAAAACAGTAAACATTATAGCTTTATCTAGAGTCCTAGAAATGCACAAATTGACTACATCTCCAATAATTTTTTGATCACTTCCAATACTATGCTCCAAGTGGAACTACACATAATACTTCACTTGGATATTTTTTTGTCAAAATATAAGCTTCCCACAACCACTTGAATTTGATTTCTCATCAATAAACGCCATTCCATATTCATATATAAAAGGTAGAAAAATAATGTTTATTTTGCATGTGTGCATATCAAATGAAAGAAATAATTGGTTTGTTGTATGGTCTAAAGCTAAGCAATAACATACATTGATGTTGGATTGGGTCAATTAGGAGACTCTAAGTAGATCAAGAAATAGAGTCAATGCATTAAAATTATTTCCTCTTACACCCTATAAATCCACATGACAATGTGAATGGATAAAGGTCAAATTGTAGTGTTATTATAAGCAAATCCTTGTTTCAATTGTTAATCTGCAAATGTGGTGATATGGATATGAGCAGTTATGACTTACATGAAAATCCTCTGAGTCTTGTTGATCAACAAGAGTATGTAATGTAATGTAGATAAAAAAAATGGCTTATAATTATTAAGAGTCCAATCATAGTTAAGAGACCTTACAATTTGGTATTGAATTGAGTACTTCACTAATACAATTAGTTTGGTAGATGGAACCAATACAAACAAGGTTTTAACTTCTAGAATCCCAAACTATAAGGCAACATAATGACTCTGAAAAAAGTTCATGATGCATCCATGATGATTGACGATATTGTTTGATAGTTTGAAATTGACATTGTTTTATGCAATCCAATTAAGCTAATGTTTAGTATGGTTCTTGCACCTACGATGATGTTGATATGCAACATGAAAGGGATTTTATGTTGATGGAGAAGGAAAGCCGCATATTTAGTTCATAATCAACAGTAAAAAATGATACATTAGATAACATATCATATTCAATTATTTCTTATGTCTTTATTGGAATTCTCAATAAATTGTTTAAGCACTTATTCAAAAGATGGTATGTATAATATCTTGACTCGATACCAAAATTCTTAAGTGAGTATCTAATTACTTGTAATGCTACCAGACGTTTTTCCTTTAAAAATGAGCATGAGCCTTACAATATGTTATTCTTTGCACCTTCAATGCATATTATGAATATTTTGTGGTTTCCTCTTAGTCTAATGTGCATCCTATGAATTTATATTGCTTTAATCAACTAGATAAAACTGTTATAGGATGGAACCATGGAAGGGAGGGAAAAAAGTAAGCACAAAGTAATCATAATTACAAATTACAATAAACTCCTTTGCCACCAATTTAGTGAGTTGTTTCATACTTTTTTTTACTTTTGACTTTTTCTTAAAGAAGACCTGACTGATCACCAACTTGCATTAAGAAGTAAGGATTTAAATAAGCATGCACACGACATCATCCTTCTTATCAATCTCCCACTATAACTGCAAGATTTTAGATTAGATACCACAAAAATTACAACCTCATTTTGTGACACCCTTCATGATTAATGGGTGTTAATCAATATAGTTATCTAGCTAATTTTGTTTATCTATCAATCTTCTGAATTTCTATTAGCATTCATATTTTTATTTATTTATTTTTGGCACAGTTTCTAACTACCAATTGAACACCTCAACTACCATTATATCTACATAATTTAATAGCCACAAGTTATCTACTATAATTAATCAATTTTGATAATTAGAGTATATGTTCATAATAATTTAAACAATTTACTTAAAGTGACTCAATCAAAGCAATGAGATAGTAAATTGGCTCTGAAACTATCTAATTTAGCAATCCAATTCCTATGCAATTCTCTTAATTAGTCAAGTGTTGCCGAAACTAAGAGTTGTCCTCCTAAGCAACTAGGTGTTTATATAGTTTTCTAGCTCTAGGAAATCAACGGGTTTCCTAACCCTCCATGCTTGTGCCTCTAACAAAGCAACATCTAGCCAACAACCTCTTAGAATTCCTTAACAATAGCTCTTGGCTCAAGCTCGATGTTATTGTTCAATATCCCTCTCTCAATGTTTTTCCCTTAGAAAATTTTCAACTCTTCTTTAAAAATATAACCCCTAATCCTTCTTCAATGTTTTCCTTATGCCTTTCCCCCACATCCTTCTTAGACTCGGGAGAAGAGTGCCTGGCCCATTTCCTAGGAAGGTCCCATAATAATAAAAGAATACCTTCTTTCTTGAAATCCTACCCACAACTAAGTTAGGTGTAAAATTCAAATAAAATCAAATCCTTGATAAGATTTATGAATTCAATATTCTAATGAAATGTACCTAATTCAATCCTAAATAAAATGTAACTTCATCCTATGATCAAACATAAATTAAATCCTAAATGAAAGGTAACTTATAAGAATACAATTAAATTTCTTACCACACCATTCATTCATCAAATCATTAATAATATTAAGTAATAACTATTGTATTTTTAAAACAATACACACAACTTGTGCATGCATTAATAATAATAGTCACTACCTCTAATGCATAGTTAATGTATGTTCACAACCTAACATGCAAGACATTGAATTAAGTAAACACACCATTCGAGAGTCTTATTAAGTCATAGTAATTCAATACAATTTGAATTTTAGCACCAAGGATGTCATAAATGAACTAGGCAAGTATTCTAGACAAGGTAGGAACGAAGTACAAAACTAATGTGGCATATATAATTCCCAAACAACACCCTCAACTGAATTTGAACCATCCTTCCTCACTTACCAACTTCCATATTCCACATCATCATATCCTTTCCTCTACTGCAATCAACTATATTGACCTAAATCCATATATAAATCGTAAGTGGAAGAGTTTCTTACATCCATGTAACTTCCCCATTAAGCATGCAACCAATGGTCATCATCACAGATCTAGGGGAGAGTGGCTTATCACAAACCTCCCACAAGTCTAGGTTTCGAAGGATAAACGATGGGTAACACCTACACCCCCCTAATAGAATTAGCGTTAACATAATGTTATTAAACATACAAAGTTGTTGCTATTGTTATTAGAGGTACATCATCAATTGACCATCTTGGGAAAATGTGCTTCTTGTAAAATTTGCACTTTCCCACATATCATAGAAATGTATCAAACCAAATTAAATCACAAATTAGTGCTTCGTACCACACCTTTTCTCTTTCGATGTCCACATCATTAAGGTTACTTTAGAACCATGACTACTTGTTATCTCTTACCTATTTCACCAACGTCATTGGGAATTTGGATAAGATTGTGATGGTAGGTTCCTGATTTGAGTTCCTAAGTCGAGCATAGTATCTTGTGACAAAATATTTACTAGTGATGTCATCCACGAATGTGGGGAAGCATACCTTGGGTTTTTTTGTAGGGTTATCCTACACACACACATGCACAAGTATAAAGAGGTAAACTAATGTACACAAATGGTATACTAGGTATGTTTCCCCAAATTTGTGGATGTCATCCATAAGAAACCTATTGGTGTACTCTAGCGGACCTCACTATGGGGGATTCATATCGAGAAATTGCCACGTAGAACTATTTCAAATGCCTAGCAACATCAGTCTGCATTAGTTAAAATCATTATCTAGTGGAAATCTTATGTTGTTAGCGAGATTTGTTATATAAATTTCCATAACTGGTGATCGATGTTGGACATGTGTTGTACTCTTTGTAGGTCCCTAGAGAAAGGGGGCACAGGGGGCCAGTGAACCACCCACAGGTAATTTTTTGGGTCCATTTTGAGTTGTTTTCATCCCATTGTAAACTAACTATGGTCAAGGATTAATGGATTAGGGTTTTGGATGCTATAATATTGTACTACAAACATACAAGATAATACAATGAGATAGAGAGTGGAGAGACTCTCATGAATGTTGGTTTTCCTGGTTTTGGGTTTCCAAGCTAAGTCTTTGTGTAATGTGCATGTGAGCCATTGTTAATTCTCATGTTTTAGATTCTATTTTTTCTTGTTTTTCCTTACACGAGTTTATCAAAATTCTTCAATAAGAATAGACCCAATGAGGCCTTGTATGCAGTAACCTTTGTTTGAAATAATTATGATAATATTCATCTACAAAATGTTGTACCAAGATGGTCTCTAACATTGCATGAACCAAATAATACCAGGGTTCCACTTTGAAATATATTTGGTGTGTGACCTCTTTAGGGAGTTCATGAACCGATTAGATCCATGACGCTTCTATTGTTGCAATCTTTGATTCTCGTTTAGAACAAGAACATTCTCCCCATTCAATTCTAGCACAAGAGAATAAGAAATTTCTCTTCATTCCATTCTAGCATAAGCTACATGAAGCTGAATTAGCTCATCTGCTAGAGCATTATCCATCCCTTAGATATGCTCGATTTCTCAATCAATGTTTTTAATAAAACTTGTTCACTTGGCAATCTCACCACGTGTCTCTAGTGTTGAATCAATATTTTTATTGAAGAACCAATTCATTTCTTGTATAATTAGATTGTGTTACAAACCTATGTGGCAAAATGAATAATTTGAAATCCTTCGCGGATTTCAGTATTGCACATTTTTAAAGATCGATAATGTGGTATCGATGCTTTGTTTGTGACCATACTCCAAAGGCATATTTCCAAAGTTCTCTAAAGTTGCTCCTCATCCTAAGGTTGAGGCCGCACCAATACATATAATGTAGCTACTCTCCTATGGATATTTGTAGTGACAGTGCGGCCTTAGCTTTTTCTTTAATTTTCATAATTGCATTTGTATCATCATCCACCCACCTCCATTGGTTATTTTGGTAATTTCTATAGCTGTGCTCATTTAGATGAAACATCTTTTCATGATGGAAAGATGCAACACCATAACTACTTTGGTAATTCAATTTTATTGGGAAATTGTAGGATGGTTTTTGCAATGTGTGGTTGTGTTTTTACATTCTCATATTTGACTTGAAGCCCAAGGAAATATATTTTTGGCTTCAATGTAACCATTTTATTTTTTGAGAGCACAATGTTGCGCTTTCTTGCTAATTTCAAGATTTGTGCTAAATGAGAGCAATGCTCATCAATCGAGAAAGAACAAACTAGTGTCATCAATATATACAACTATGAATTATAGTATGGTTTGAAATTATTGTCCATCCATATTTGAATGTAGATTGTTTCATTGCAAAGTACAAATGGAATGACTAACCATTCATACTAACTTTGAGAGGCCATGAATTGAATTCACACACACACACACACACACACACACACACACACACACACCAGCCAGCCAGCCAGCCACCCACCCACACACATATAACTGATTGATTGAATGTAGCTAGCTAGTTGTGCGGTCTACCTCGAGTGATTGAGTGGATTGAGCTTCATACAAGAGGTCTTTGGGGAGATCCTTTGAGTCATATATCTTTGTTGTTTTTGTCACTTAATGTCCCTACTGAGAGTAGGTGTTGTAATCAACATTGAGAGGTTTGCATAGGGTGCCTTCCATGAAATGCAAGGAAGTGATCAAGGGTTCCTCATGAGGTTGTCCTTGGATCATATATATATTCCCAGGGGTTAGCTCAACTAGTTGTTTCCAACATTACTAAGCATTTTGTCGGTTCCACAATAGTAGGTTCCTGGATTGAATCCCCTTGGATGAGGCGAACTAGTCTATGTTGATGGGTTTACGAGGGATGACATCCATGAACGTGGGGAAGCAATCCATTAGTTTTAGAATGAGGTTTTTCTTGTAGTATATATATATCTTAGCCAAAATAACCTTGATGATGTAACCTAGGTGGCATTTATATTGTAGCACAAGTAACATGTATAGTGTAGCCCAATGTGACTCAATTGTGTAAGCCCTAGAGGTGTGGTAATCATAAGACCACACTAGATCATGTTGTGACATGACATCATTATACCATAGAGGCATTATAACACCACATAATATTTCTTTTGTCAAAAGGCATTGTGAGAACAAAAGAAGTATTGTATGAGCATGTGAGTATGTCCACCCACATGTTAAGACATTGATCCTCCCCTTATGGAAGAATCTATAAAAAATTGGATGTGACTATGAACATGCTCCATGGAATGAATCCTCCCCTTACATTGAAATATGCAAGAAGTTGGTTGTGACCATGTTTATGGCTAGGCATTCCCATCCTAGTGGTGAAAGGAGTTTCCTTGTTTGTTATTTTCGCATTCCCACCTTAATGTTGATGAGAGTTGACCATGATTTTTGGAACCGTTACGTGCATGATTGTTGGAACACACATAATGAAGATAAGTACATATAAGCGTGAATGCCTAATTTCATTAAAATAATACAACATGCTAATACAATGTGATGTGACACTTGGTTGAACATCTTCGATGTCGTCTCTTGGACTCTGAAATGGATTTTCCTATTAACCCATGACTCTTGATGTGAATAGAAATAATAATAGTTATTATTATTTTACATCACCCAAAGAATTAGGTTTCCAACATTCTCCCCTTAATTCAAAGGGGTTTTTGTGAGTCCAAGCAATTTTCTAAAAGAGAGATGAGATTTGGAAGTGGACAACGTCCAATGGTCGAATCCATCACTAATGTGCTCTTTGAGATGGTGTTTTTGGGATGACCACAAACCAATAGCTAGCAGAAATTGATGTCTTCTACTAAATGGTGCTTTTTGGATGACCACAAACATGGTAGATGGTGGTTTAGGATAACCATGAACAAGTGGTTAGAAAAAATTGTTTTCTTCTATTAAATGGAGGTTTTTGGATGCCCAAAAACCAAAATATAGATGGTTGTGTAGGATGGCCACAAACCAAAAGCTAGATGGTGGTGTGGGATGACCACAAAATAAGAGGTGGTTAGGATACCCTGGTGTCTTCTACTAAATGGTGGTTTTTGGAGGACCAGAAACCAAGTTGTGGTTTTAGGATGATCACAAACAAATTGATGGTATTAGGATGACCACAAACAGTTTGATGATTTGAAACATGGCTTTGTCTGTGTCACCTAGCTACAACTCTAAATATTGCTTTAGTTTTGGCTTGAGGCTCTGTTTGTGTCTCTTGGATACAACTTCAACCCTCACTCTGGTTGTAGCTTAAGGGTCTAGATAATGGCTATGTATCAAGCTTGCTTGTTCCTATAGTGTATAAGTCTAGTTATTGAGCAATGTATCTGATTGAAAGGGCTTCAAAACATGAATCTTGACTTTCAATCCATGATATCCCCCACTTTCAAGTACAAGGTGAGATGTAGGGAGACCTTCTACTGCAAGATATGTCATTACATGAGACTGAATTCTTTTGCATGATTGATGTATCTTCTTTGTTAATTGATCCATCCACAATGAATCTTTAATCTTGTTGGTTTCTTTGGTGTTGAACATTTGTCTAAAGATTGATTACGCTTCCCACAATGCTAACAATGATTGAGATCAAAACATTGATCCTCCATGTGGGCATGGTTTTGAAGGAATCCAGAACTTTGAAGTTTATTTGGTCTATAAAAATTTGGAATATGAAAGGTCACTTTCTTATTATATTCGATAAAAATTATTTGTTTTTTATTCTTGATTTATTCTTAAGGTTTGATGATGGGCTTTGAAAGATTACACTGATCGTGTTGATGATAAGCTTCGTCTTCTACACGTGATGTTGTTTCACTGAGTCGAACATGTACTGACAACTTATAAGAATAATTATGATATTAAAAAAGAGGGTTATTCTAAGCAAGAACTTGGTCATAATGCTAATTCCTTCATTGTATTTTGTCATGTTGGAACTGTGATTGAGCCTAAAGATGTTTTACTTTGGCTTGTGAATCATGTAAACAAGCTAGCATAGATTGGAGAGTTGCTTTGTTGATTGTGATTGTATTGTCAATATCACTGAGTATTAGAGTTTTCAGTAACTATAATAATTCCTCAGTTTGAGCCATTTGAAAGACCGATTGAGGCCTCAAAGGTCTTCTTGCAACTCCACCCTTTAACAATAAGACTCGGTAATTGAAAACCCAACTTAGAAAATTTAGGGTTTTGATTTGTACCAAGAATGCACCCGATACAGTTCAACTTAGTTTTGATTTGTCACTCACTAAAAAATTATTGCAAGTACCAAAATACAATAAAACTTAGAAAATTCACTATTTGCAAGTTATTATTTGATGTTGAATCTTAAGCTAAGTTGGTATCCAAAATTAATGCTTTACCTATGTAATCACAAACAGGCCTCTGGATTTTAATGCTTTAGGTTCTTTGATGATGCTTAGCTATGGTGTCGAGGCCACTTCGTTTGAGGAGGTAGAGGACTCACTTCTTGCTACTTCTTTGGAGTTTGCACTTACTCTCTTGTTGTTTACCTCTTCTTTGAGATTAGAAGAATAACATGGATTTTGTTGTTGTTGTTGGGTTATGTGTTTGATGAGAAGATCCCTAATGAAGCATGAAACTACCTCGATGGAGAGGTTAAGATTCACATATGATTTTCCAATATCGTTCAAAGCAGTCATGAGGGTATCCTGGATGGAATTTTATATGTAGAACATCTCGAGAACACCCTTCACTCATTAAATAATTAAATGCATCTTTTCGAAAGTTGTGGCTTGTGAATTTCGATGGAAACTCCACTCCACCCATAGTTCTGTAACATATATGCATAGAAAAGAGCTACTCTTCAATTCTCCTTGCTACTCCGAGGGATTGAAGAAGACCCAGAGAAGAAGGATGGATCCTTCCAACCTTCATGCTGCTCACAAGTATCTTGCAGTTCGACGTCACTTCTAGAATATTTCTACACAGCGTGACGATTCTTCATTCACCACTGGAGTTATCGCCTTCAAGGCCTTTTCTCTTGAAGCTGCAATGATAACAAACAACACAAAGGATAATAAGACACGCCACATGAGAAACTAAATGCTCCGGTGAGTTGGTAGCCAATCCAGGTAAAAGAATTTGGAGAGGCAGTGATACAATGGCGTTGGACACTCATGGAGCATCATGAGGCCGACAATCCTATGTAATCCATACGAGGTAAATCTCTACAATTTTATGTCAATCCCATGTCCGCTTTCAACATAATTTTATGTCATTGGGACATCCATTAGGAGCATCCTAACAAACGTTAATGCCCCACACAACCCAACCCAGAAGTAGGAATTTCTGTATTCCCTTGAAAAGTAAGGCATCTAGGTAAATAGGTAAATCATAGGCATTGGATCTTAGAAGGATATTTTAATCTGATCACCTCCCTCTAAGAGAAAAAGGGTGGAAGAAGAAGATTAAGCAAAGACATCAAGATTAAGCAAAAACCAACAAATTCCATCTCTAGAGGAGGCTCACAATGATCTGGGCGTGGGGCACACCCATTTATTGGAGGCCTGTCAATAGCTGGAGCAGGGTTTTATCCATTATCATTCTACTGCTAAAGGTACTTTTCCATTCAAAAAACTAGTTCCATCCAAGGGAACTTATGAATATTGGGTTGAGAAAAGGGTGGCCAGTGGTGATGCTCAACACTTTGCCTTCGATGCTAATTGAGTTCTTGAACTGTGTGGCTTTATATATGCATAACATACTACCTTATATGTGAGAGTAAGTAGAATCAATGGGGAAAATAATCTCCAAGCAAATCTAATTCATTGTGCATGGAACCAAAACCTGGTTATTCTAAAAGTCGCGTGAGATGTGTTACCTCAAGGCCCACCTTCCCTGTTTGGACATGGATTTGGAAGCAAATGTGTGAAAAGATTAAATCTCCATCATCCTAGGTAAACTTCTGAAATGAAAGGTTTTTAAAATCATTTATTTAGTTTCTTCCATAACATAAATATAATCTCCAAACTACTTTGTTGCATGAAATTGCGTTGCCCATGAGAGATTATTACCAAGGGGAGAAAACATCTAGGAAATAAACGTGGGGAGGAGTTGTTAAAATATGAACTTCACATGAAGGATGTTGCGGAGTTTTTATTTTCAAACTAATGGCAAGAACCCTTTAAGTTATTGAAGCAGAAACTAGTCAAAGCTCTTATTATATGGATTGTTTATTGGAACACATAGTTTAACATGCAAGTTGATGCCACACATGTTTTTTTTTATTCCATCTTACGCAACTTGGAGAAGGAAATATAGACCATCCATGTTACTACGTATATAAATAAATAGAAAAGGTAAAAATGAATTATCTGTTGATAAGGATGGAAGGCCCTGGAATGATACTCTTTACATAAGGTCTAAAATTACCTATCATGAAATCTTGTTATTATATATATTGATCATTGTACACTATATTATCTCGTAAAACAAGCTAGTGTGTCATGATCATATCTACATATTGTTGTTATTGTTCCAAGGATTAAACTTTTGGAGCATAGGAAAGTCGTGTGAGTCTCGTGTCAAGCTAGACTACTTGTTGAAAATTGACTCATGAGAAGTACCGATAAGTATAGATGATGACCCTTCAGATTCATCTATATTCAAAATCAACGATTTCTTGAAGGATTTAGTGGAGATATAGTTTCTCCATGATTTCCATCCATATACATGCAAAGATATAAATAGGTGTCGTTGTGAAGGTTGTCTACTACACATTAACCAATGGACACTTGTACAGATTGGGACCTAATTATATCTTAAGGAGATGTTTCTTTTAGCATGAAATATGGGACACATCAAAGAATCACATGAAGTTGTGTTGAGTGGACATTACCAAACTGATACAATAACAAGGACAATATTTCATGTAAGGCTATGGTGCCCTAATTTACACAAAGACTATAGAACTTTCTTTTCCAAGAAATCTTCACGATGATGCTTCCCTGCATATGTGGGTGGAATTCCTAGTAAACTCATTGGCGTAGAGCAATGCAATAACCTAAGGGGATTCGAATTGAGTACCTGCTACCACGAAACTAGCCAAATTTCCAACAACATTGGTAACAACCGCTAGAGCTAACCCCTTGTGAACTTATGATAACCATAGAACTTATATCAATACTTGCAATTTTTTTAGGGAAGTGTCACGTCATGCCAACTTGTGCCTGAATCAATCGGTTTCAACCCCCCTTGTCGATCTTATGGGATTTCCTTGCTTTTATCGTTGGGGCTTGACCTGACCATGAGTACTCATAAGCAAACTACGCCTCCTTGCCTGGATTATTCCCATAACTTTATTGCCAGACTACAAATGTTAGATATACAACAAGAATTTAATGATCATGTCAATACTTAGTACACTCACGTCATCATAAGTAAACATCAAGAACACAATACAAGAGAGGGGGCACCTAAGTCA
The DNA here is from genome assembly GCA_001517045.1 of Pseudotsuga menziesii. Lineage (NCBI taxonomy): Eukaryota > Viridiplantae > Streptophyta > Pinopsida > Pinales > Pinaceae > Pseudotsuga > Pseudotsuga menziesii. The sequence continues at coordinate 252,449 of LPNX011073180.1, read as the reverse complement.
GGTGCCCAAGGTTTATATTATTGAAGTCCACAAATGAGGGCAATGGGGATTCTAGCCACTGATGTGACTCTTTTGTAGAAGAGAAGACGAGCCCAAGCACAAGTCGCTCGTCACCACCTTTCTTGTTAACCAACCCTTTATGCACCCACGATTCTGCCTCCTATAGATCTCAATCTTCAACATGTTAGGCTACTTCAATAACCTCTTCAACAAAGAGTTGTTTACCACAAGCACTTAGCTCCACTTGGATGATCCTTCTTTGGTTCACATCCTCCTTTTATACTTGGCGAAGTTCTTAACCAACTCCCGAAAGAGAAAGTTCTCACACATCATCAACACTCAATGGACACAATTGTTGCAATAGCCTAACCAACCGTGTTGACAATTGCAACTACCTTCACAAGCGAGGGAATGTGCACTACAACTATCCCAATCATCAAACAACTCTAATTGTTTCCCAGGGCATCGAGCCACTCCAAATTATTATGGCTACTAGAATATCTATCAAAATTTCTAACAAAATGTCTATAAAAACATCATGTATTTTCTAAAATGGTTGAAGTCATGACTGTATTAATGTAACACAAGGAGCAACTTTGTGCAATATTGCTCGAATTATTTTTTCATCAAATACAGATCACATAAAACAAATACCAAAGTATTATGCTCTAAGTGCACACATGTTTTGATAATACCAAGTCCCAATTATTCCTTTCCCCACCTTTAGGTTGATGGTAGTATGAGCAATAAAGTGACACTTTTTTATTTGAAATCAGGAAAGTATCATACGAGAAACCTCCACAAGCATGGAAATAAACATTTATTATAATGACTACTAGAGCATCTATCAAAATGTCTAAAAAAGTTCTTACCATATGTCTATAAAATGTATATCAAAGTTATTTATTTTCTAAATTGTTTGCAAATGTGACTTTATTAATGTTAAAGATGGTTTTAGGATCTTTCACAATAACTTCTAAATAGATATTTATTTTTGGGTGGTAAGAGAGTCTCATAAAACTAATTTGGCCAAACGGGAGAAGCGAGGCTCATCATTTCCCATAAACTACAATTAAATACAAAAATTATGCAATTAACTAACCATTATTTGACCTTACATCATCAATTGGCTTAATAAAGCATAATTTGTATTTATTTTTATCATACTGAATTAATTTTATCAAGCAAATCAATTTCTTAAAGGATCATGGTGATATTGAAATAATATTTTTCCATGTAAAATAAAAAAAATTAAATAACTTCGAGAAGATAAAAATAGAACAAAATTATTAAAACAAAATACAACAAAAATGTAATTTCAATAAAATATTCCTTTAAAATATAGTACAAAATTTATAATATATATCATATCATGGAAAATGGATCGAGAATATAAAACAAAAGTAAAGTCCAAGAAATGCACAAATGTACTACATCTCCAATTATTTTTTGGATCACTTTCCAATACTTTGCTCCAAGTGAAATGTTGTAGAACACTTCAGTCTGATATTTTTTTCTCAAAATATAAGCTTCCCACGACCACTTGACTTTGATTTCTCATCAGTAAACATCGTTCCTATATTAAAGGTAGAAAATTAATGTTAATTGTTGCACGTGTGCACATCAAATGAAATAAATAATTAGTTTATTGTATGATCGAAGGTCATGCAATAACTTACATTGAGGTTTGATTGGTTCGATTAGGTGTCTCCAAGTGGATCAACAAACAAAGTCAACACATTAAAATTATTTGCTCTAACACCCTAGAAATCCACATGAAAATAGACCAAGGTCAAATCGTAACGTTATTATTTATCATATATTTGTTTCAATTGTTAATATGCAAATGTGGTGATATGGATATGAGAAGTTACGACTTACATGAAAATCCTCTGAGGCTTTTTGATAAAAAAAAGTATGTAATGGATTGCAAATTAAAAATGGCTTATTTGTAGTACGTTTCCATTACAGTTAAGAGACCTTACAATTTGGTATTGAATTGATTACTTCGCTAATACAATTAGGTTGGTAGATGGGATCAATACAAATGAGATTGTAACTTCTACAATCCCAGATTACAATGCCACACAATGACTAAAGAAATGATCGATGGATCTTTGATGATTGACTATATTTTGATGATTATAAGGCCAAACAATGACTAAAGAAATGATTGATGCATCTTTGATGATTGACTATAGTGTTTGTCTTTCCTAGATTGGCATTGTTTTATGAAATCTAATTAAGCTAATGTTTAGTATGGTTATTGTACCTACGATGAAGTCAATGTGCCAAATGATAGGGATTTTATGTCGATGGAGAAGGAAATCCGCATATTTAGTTCATAATCAACAATAAAAAAAATGATACATTATCCAACATATCATATTCAATTATTTCTTATGTCTTTATTGAAATTCTCAATCAATTGTTTAAACACTTACTCAAAATATGGTATATACAGTGTCTTGACTTGATACCCAAATTCTTAAGCGAGCACCTAATTACTTGTATTGTTACCAAACTTTTATCCTTTAAAGACAGACACAAGCCTTACACTATGTTATTCTTTACACCTTCAAGAATTATGAATATTGTGTGGTTTCCTCTTAGCCTAATGTGCATCCCATGAATTTATAGTGCTTTAATCAACTAGATAAGAGGGTTATAGGATGGAACCATGGAATGGAGGAAAAAATGTGAGCACAAAGTATTAATCATATTTACCAATTACTATAAACCTCATTGCCACCAATTAAGTGATTTGTTTCATACTTGTTTTGACCTTTGCATTGTGTCATGTGACATCTTCCCAGAGTCCCGACTCGCCCCCAACTTGCATTGAGAAGTGAGGATGATATAAATAAGCATGCACACGACATCCTCCTTCTTATCAATCTCCCACTATCACCACAACATTTTATATTAGATACCCACGAATGCAGTTGACACAAACCAACCATAAGGGACACCTAATGCACATGCCACATGGTGAAGGCGCAAGTAATGAAGCGAGTGATGACGGGGTTAAATTGAATGCGGAGTAAGGTGGCATGTCTTCCAACCCCGTGAGTAGCTACGAGTTCATTTTCCATCTGATACGTAGTGTTGAAGATTTATTTCTTGTACATGCCATTACTGACCTCCATGATGGTAGCACCTCGCATTATGAGATACGCTAGACTCAGCCCGGTGGGCATTTCCATTCTCCTGCGTCTGCTTCACGCTCACTCTGATGTAAGCTTGAACACCATTTCGCAGAAGAAAATGCCTCAGCAACATGGTATCCCGTGTAGAGGTAGTACAGGAAAAGGAGGCAGTCATCGAAAAGCCACCATTGGGGAAACGAATGGGTTTGTTGAGCAAATTTCCATGCCGGTCAGATGCTTGATCGATGAATGTGAGTCCAAGGCAATCTCAGACCACCTGGATTCTGGTAAAAGTGGAGGATGCATCAACCATTACTGGATGATGAAGAATATGATGGGACTGTTACTGGAAGATATGACGGTAAAATCAAATGGAGCCAAGGATGTAGCCCAGGGTATACACACCTGTATCGCCCAAGCAGACACACAGCTTAAAGCTCTGGAAGCCAATTTTGACCTAAGACATTACTTCGTGTTTCCTAGCACAAGAAACATGGAAAATACTAGATTCAAGAATCGGGGTGAGAAAGGTGGTACGTCCTCTGCTGCCACGAATTCTCCAGGACTGCTACATGAGTGAAGGGATTTCGCGAGGAATACTACACATGTTAACCGTGGTCATGAGACTATAACCGACGCCATCGCCGATACAGGAGAGGAAACCTAGTGAACTTGGGAGGAATATGGACCCTGTCCAATACTAGAAGAGACACCTGAGGACCATGCAGAAGACGCAACACTGTAAACGCCATGCCATCATCTCTGGTTCACTCTATGATTTCTAGTTTTTTTGGGCTTCTTTGCTTTTAAAATGTGTTGTCTTCACAACTGTCTATAGTTAATTTTTAAGTTGTAATATGTTTGTTGAAGTTTCTAGCTACAAAAATAAAAGATGTTTTTATTTCTATGAACACCCCAAATCCAATTTTTTTATAGATTTGGCGGGTGGTTTGTTAGTCTAAGACCCCCGTAGCAAGTTTTTTGTTGCGCTGTACTCTTCTTTGTTACTATGAATATAATTTTTCTATGCTGCTTACACACCAAAAAAACATTATATTAGATACCGCCAAATTTACAATTGAAATTTGTGACACCCTTCATGATTAATGGGTGTCAATCAATATAGTTACCTAGCTAATTTTGTTATTCTATCCATCTTCTGAATTTTCGATTAGTGTCACATTTTTTATTTTGCATAGTTTTTAACCACCAATTTAACACCTCAACTACCAACATATCTACATAATTTAATAACCACAATTTATCTACCATAATTAATCAATTTTGATAATTAGAGTAGACGCTCATAATAATTTATACAATTTACATAAAATGACTCGATCAAAACAAAGAGATGGTAAATTAGCTTTGAAACTATCTAATTTAGCCATCCAATTCCCTAACAACTCTCTGAATCAATCAATTGTTGCCCAAGCTACGATTTATCTTTCTATTCAACTAGGTGCTTATGTAGTTTCCTAGCTATGGGAAATCAATGGGTTTCCTATCCCTCCGTCGTCATGCCTCTAACAAAACAACATCTAGCTAGTAACCTTTTAGAATTCCTTAGCAATAGTTCTCGGCTCAAGCTCAATGTTACAATTCAATATCCTGCTCTCAACATATTCCTTTATTCCTTTCACTCACATCCTTCCTAGCCTTAGGAGAAGAGTGGTTGCTCCCTTTCCTAGGAAGGTCCCATACTAATAAAATAATATTGTCTTTCTTGAAATCCTACCCATAACTAAGTTAGGTGTAAAATTAAAATCAAATCAAATCCTTGGTAAGATTTATGAATTCATTCTTCTAAAGAAATGGACCTAATTAAGTCCTAAATAAAATGTAACTTTATTCTATAATAAAACGTAAATTAAATCCTAAATGAAAGGTAACATATATCTTGTACAATTATATTTCTTACCATGCCCATCATGCAACAAAACATTAATACTAGCAATTGTCCCAAGAAGGTGCAATGATACGCCGATAGGTTGTTGTTGGAGGGTGAGATGATTGAAAAGGAGAAACTCAAACCAACAAAAATGCACTTACAAAAGTTTTCTTGTGGTGTAAACATGTCCGTGTACCATGATATATTTGACAAAGTTCCTTAAAAAATGGAATAGTAACCAAATATTCACACTATTGTAACCTTTGTTTACCTTGTTAAATCTTTTTATTTTCCCACAAAACTGATTTATTTTTCCATTCCTCCTCTTGTTACTTGTATCTATTAATCTTGCTTAAATCTTATTTTTGGTTCAAAATCATTACCTTAAAGATTTTAGCCATAGTTTGTATAAAGAATCTATTAATATTTTTACTTGTTTGGCGATGCTCACTAGATTTATAAATTAATGTTTCTTGTTTATGGTCAATAAAATGGTTAATACTATCCTGGAAATATAGGGAATTTCAATCAACAGCGTGAAGTACAGAGACCACGCAGAAATATTCATCCAACAGGACCTGGCAATGAGAAAGGTAATATGACACTGATCTGGAGGACTAGTAGAGGAGAACGTGACCGTAGATAGGAAGATATTAAAATTTCATTGCTTTTGAATCAAGGAAGTCAGATACAGGATAAACCGGCACAAGCAGTTCTGAGGATGGAGAAATGCACATTCACCCAGTTGGAGAGGCACCCAGGCACACTAAATTAAACTGGTTTAGATCATGTTTTTCTGCATAATATTGAATAAGCAGTTCATCAGAGTCTATTCTATTTCTGTAAAATTAAAGAATAGGAACAACTCTAGCTGCTCAAGATGACCTTACATTTGGCCTTGTTTTATTTCAGTTCTGTCTTTTTTGCTTGCAAGTTCCTTCGGGCAACCTTTGTTCTGAATGGCTATGCACAACCCATTTAATATATCTTTTTCTTAGTTTCTATTAAAAAAATGGTTAATAACATAAAAATAAATCCAAATGAAGGTTTATGGGGAAATTAATATGTTGCCTTAATTTTTCTTTCTATTGAACCAGATGCCCTTCTTGTGACTATATCTAGAAATAGCTCAAAAAGATAGACTTGGCTTTTTGGGGGTGGTATATCTAGAAATAACTCAAAAAGATAGCCTATCCCTTTCTTAGAGAACCCTACATGGTATTTCTACATTACATGGCACTATCTTGAGATAATTTAATAAGTCATTCATAACCCTTATAATTATAATCCCAATAACCATGCATGCGACTACTATTTTCAATTTGAATTTTTTGCTTTGTTTTTCACTAATGATCAACAATGGTGTGATGACATTTATGGATATGGGAGATATAAAACTCAACTCGCATTACAAGTTTTGAAAGGTAATGTGCAATATGAGTCATTAGAATTATTTTATATAAGTTTTTGGGTGCATCTATACCAAATATAAACATGACTTTTACCCAACCTACTTATATATTTTGTCCATGTCTCTCCATGCCATGATCTCCTTGACCTGAATTAGACCAGAGAAAAATTCAAGAATTGAACCTTGTATGCTTTAAATCTTCATGGAATTTACATCACAAGAAAAATATCTTTAAATTTTTAGCTTTGTTAAATTTGTGTTTCATTATCATGTGTGTTTTATTATGCTCTATTAAAGAATCATTGGATCTTAGATTAGTGGTGAACCAGTGAGAAATTTTATCTCAAAGTGTGATTATACCTTGTAAAAGTAAGTTATTTATCTAACATCATCCTTAGGCTCAATACATGGCACTATCAACCCTTAGACTCTTTTAAGATTTCATTATGAAATGCTTTTATGCAAGCATCCCATATGAACAGAGGTCCCTCATTTTGACAATTTTAACTCTCTCCAAACATAGGTTCCCAAAAAACCAATAGCATGCCTTAGACTAGAATGAAGTTGAATCACTGTATACAAATAATAAACCAACTTACAAAAATAACATGATATATTTCTTGTAATTTTCCAATGACCATTTGTGAACAAAGTGAGAGAATTTCATGAATATGGACTATACATGCTACAACTTGCACCACAATGTTATAATGTTATACAAACATCATAGATTACAATAAAATGGCATTGCTTTATCACAATGAAACAACATTATATGGGTATAGTTATTCCCAATTTCACTAAATATTTTTCAAAATAGAAAGCACCTACTCTTACAAACGAAACAAAAAACCATTGGAATTCTTATTTGCATCCCTATAGCAAATAAGAATGATAGTATAAAGCATGAAAATATGTGAATTTCAATTTTTGACATATATCCAAATATCGACATCAATAAATATTCAACGAGAGAATTCCCTGCATAAGTATTTGCATATATGATCATCATTTTTTTTGGTCTAAAATCCTATTTATTTGTAAACAAATTCTTCAAGGCTCTTCATAATCTAAATATGATTTAAGAAAAAAAGTACTAGACACAATGCCAGGGTACAAATAAAAAGTGAGATGCCACCTTATTTATTTATCGATAGTATTACAATGTAAACCAGTTGAAAAGAAAATTATGAACAACCATGCGCAATCAAGTCTAAAAGCATGATGATCGGAATATTATGAATGACAAAAGAACCAAAAGAGACATTTGTTCAGTGCATCTCTTGAGCCCAAATAGAATTTACAATTAAAACATTTAGACAACAATTCCATTTAGACATAGAGATAATTATACAACCATTTGTACAAATCATTCTATGTATCTTAATTATCCACAGGATGCACATGTACATTTCAAAATGTGGGCATTCTCCAAAATTCACTTGTTGAACTTGTTACAGATGAAACATTTAAGTTCCCTTTCTATTACAAGTTGTGACATCAAATTACTGCCATTTAACATCCAAGCGTGTATACTTTAGAGAAACACATAAGTACACTGCTTTCCCAATTATCTTCTGTCTATACTTGAGGATTTTTCACAAAAATACAAGCTTTCCTAAAGTCTACATTAGTATCATAGGTGTTGCTATTGCTTCTAATGTGAGCTAGTCCGAATTTAGTATTGGAACAAATTCCTCTATTCAAAGCCATGCATAACCATTATCACAAGAAACTATTTACAAAATATCCCCAGTGCTACAACATTCCTTGATGATGTCCAGACTAGATCACAAGGTTGCAAAGCCAGGAAAATTTGTTTTGCATTTAGGCCAAGTCTATCAAGACCAGGAAAACATAGAACATACATTCTTACAACTCATTTTCACGCAATCCCACTGGAAAAAAATAAAGATACTTAAATAATGTTCTTCATACTCCATGGAAATAACCAATCAGGTATAACAAAACATGAAGATAATCTGCCAACGTTATCAACTTTCAAGCATCTACACTAGCTTTAGGTAAAGTTTCTTGCTAAATATGAGAAACATAATGCTTAGACGTTTCTTTGGTTATTGGATTGCTCATTTGAACATCCTTAGACTTTAGCATGCTTCCGAGGGTTCATTTTCTTCACCTCTTCTTGTGTATAACTGAAAATCTTGCAAAACATACTACATAAACTCCTTGTTTTAAGACATCAATGCTTCGATAATAAAATCAGAAACCATTAATTATACTCAATAAGAAATAACATTATCAATACTCAAAACAAAATAAATTTATTGTAACACTCATTGCCATGGATCATTACCAACAAGAATCATGTCTCCTTCAATATTTGTGTACATAACCTTCCAGCCTTTGCTAGGATCCCCTAGTTCTTCTTCAATGTTGAATATGCATTCAAGTTGATATATTAATTCCTCCTAAAATTCAAACTTAGTAAGGTGATCACCACTGATCTTCCAAGAGAAATTATCTGCTTATGCCCCTTCATGAAAATACATGTGATTTCAAGCAACCATGTATATCTTAGGAAAAATTCTAGTGATCCAACTTGTTAACAATGGAAATATATATGTGCATGCATAGAAATACTTTAGTAGTGCTCCTGGTAAGGGTTTCCATGAGGTCAAAATTGAGTTTCTTTTGATAAATTTTGCAAAGATTTATCCTAATCACAACTTACTGTAGGTGGCCCAACTGAGAATAGCAAGTTCAAATAACAAGCCATCAATGCTAGTATGATTTGTTTATCTTTCTTTTTTGCCTATCAACAAGACAATTAGTTTTGTAGGGGTTCTCACATATGCTCATTTTTCCAACACTTTTTTGTAATGTTTTGAAAATGATTACCTTGGTCATATATCATCATTTTGGGATGTTGAGGAGAATACATACTACAAAAGAATGATATAGATTATTGATGCTAAGATTATTGATCCTTCCATGTAGGTCTGGTTATAATGTCCTTTCACTAGCTACTATTGCAACTATGACATGGGAAAGAAGAATGATATAGATTATTGATGTTAATATTCTCAATCCTTCCATGTGATGTTGTTATAATGTCCTTTCAACAACTACTACTACAACTAACATGGAAAATACTAGAAATATATTTTTAGCTATTATGTAATGACTTTGGCTTCTTAATTCATGATTTAAATTTCAAAACCGGGCTATTTTGGATTTTGTGAATTGTCTATGGGTGTAATTCAAATTTATAACTGCAACATATATTTATCTATAGGCTACAGTAAATTACATTAGAGAATAAAATAATAAATTTTAAAAACTTAGATTGTCGAGATTCATGTGAGCATTTTGTTTGCAATAATGTTATAATGAAATACGTATTAATTGTTTTCTCCTTCCAAGTTTATTAAGGATTGCTCAGAACTATTAAAGCAAGTGGTCTCATTGTGTTTTTTTTCACTTTGAGTGTGTCCAATTTGAAGATTGCGGCCCTTCATGTTATAGTTGGCAGCAACTAAACTCAAGAAATTATGTTATTACTATATATCATCATTGGTGGTTGTGTTTGGCATGTTTGGTTCAAGTATTTAGTATTATTATGTTCAATGCATGTTCTTATATATGTTGTATTTAGAAGGATTGTGGTACAATTGAACATAGGAACTAAGAAAATGAGATTTTTGTTGGAACCAACAAATCTATGTTGACGTGCTCTTAACACTACGGGCTTTGAGTGCCATCTTTTAGTGCCACTGGAATCTTGTCATCTTTATATGGTCATTTTCATGTTCATATGTGTTTAGTTAATGCCATCGAAATTCATTTACAAAATTATTATGATCACTCATGTTTTTTTTTGTTTGGAATAGTATTTACTATTCTCTTATGCTTCTTTGAAGTATCGGACTTGGAATCTAGGAACCTACATTTAAAAATGTTGAGAGTATTATGTATCAAAATATTTGATGCATTATGATGTCTGTGTGAGGTAAGTAATGTGATTCACATGTCTGCGTTTAATACACATTCCAGAGAAAAAAAATTATGGTTAAATGGGTTTTTTCTATTCATATTTCTAAAAGTATCCTTTTAGGACCAATAAAGTGCATGCACTTGAGAAACAAGGATTGTAACCTGAATCTTTGTATTTGGTTGTCTATGGATCTTATATTTACAAAAAAGATGTTCTACCTACAAAAAAAAACCCTGTTTGTGGAAATAAATATTGAAATATACTCTTGTTTCAAGATATCATTGTAATTTTTCCTAGATCAATTATGAACATGGTCATTCACTTGTACAAAGGAGATAAGATGATTTTAGCAATATCGGACAAATGAACACAAAATTAGTTCAATGGGACTAAAGAGTACAATCGGGGGAGTGTGAAAGTAATTGCTAAATTAGAACCGAGAGCAGAGAAGATAAAGAACCAAGTATCTTCCAAAAGTTAAACATTTATCTAAGAGAAGATATGTAATACCCCCAAGACAATATTATTTTACTTAATATTTGTGAAAATCATTTTGAAACAATTATTTTGTAAAAGTTAATTAAAAACTGGAAAATACTCACAAAAGGTGTGAGTGACATTTTGCACAACAAACTATTATTTTATTATTAATAAAAAAGTAAAAGACACTTGTAGAATTTAGTTACATGAGGGGACACCACCATGGCACAAGAGAACATGTGTAAGCAAGCAAGAGAGATCTTACCAATCAAATCCAATCTAAAACTCAACAACCAGACAAGATCCTAAATCATAGGGATTTATGGATTGATTGGAGATTTGATTTAGGATGGCATAAGACCTAGGAAAAATCTATATATATTGGTGCACTGGGATAGCATGGGACGTCGTGTTGTTCATGGAGAAACTTTGTTGCGTGCATGTGTTGAGTGTTTCTCTCTTTCATAAGTCCATCATTGAGCTTGTTACGAACTCTGAGAGAGAGTGTCGCATGGAATCTTACTTGATGTAGCTTGTTATGGACTCTGAGAGAGAGTGTCACGTGGAAGTTTACTTGATGTAGCTTGTTACGGACTCTGAGAGAGAGTGTCACATGGAATCTTACTTGATGTAGCTTGTTACAGAATCTGAGAGAGAGTGTCGCGTGGAAGCTTGCTTGTTGTTCTAGTGTGCATGGTGGTGATCCAACTCGGGGGTGGAGTTGGGATCGTAGTGGTTTTGCGGTCCTCTCCTATGGTTGGAAGGAACCAATTCTCCAAGTATTTTTTCGGCATTGTCTTCAAGTAGGTGACTCCAACCTCCCTTATACTTGTTTGTGTTTTCTTTGATTGATTAGAAAGTGTTGGTGTATTGTTTTGGGGTTGTTACTAAAAATGTTGGTGTATTGTTTTGGGGTTGTTACATTATGGTATCAAAGCTTAGGTTCAAACACTTGGCCTTTAAGGGATCTCTTATTTTAAACAAAAATTATATTTAGAGTGGCGTATGTAGCTCTAAATAATGAGTTACCCGGATTGTGTCAAAAAAGTTATGAAGATTAAAAACGTTGTAAAATTGCTTGATCCATCTTTTTTGCCATGATAGTATGACATAAACTATGAACAAGCAGGCTGTAAATACTAAATCATTGGAGTTTGAATGGATAAGCTTGATTTATAATTTTTATAGAATTGTTTTGGGAGGAAATAACATTTATAGGATTCACATATCCTAATTGCGCCGAGAGACGCATTCTATAGCTCGGTATGAGGTAGAAGTGTAATTCCGTGCTCAACTTGGAGATGACACGTGTCACATAAAAAAGTCGACTTATATATCTATATATATACAAGTCGGCTTAATAATTAATAATCTTAAGTGTATATATATATATATATATATTTGTAAGTAAACTGACCGCACAAACTCACTTCACAAACTATAGTGATTGACTAGGAAGCGCTGCAACTGGTCAAAATTTTCAGGAAAGATCAACATATACAAATATAAATGGAACTGAGAAGAGGCTAATNAAAATACAAAGCATTAAACCAACCTGAGAGTGTCAGATAAAGAATGAACAGCTGCTTTAGAAGCGACATAAGCACCGGACCACGGTCCAGGAGCCAAAACAGCGACGCTTCCAACATTCACTATTTTGCCCTTCGCCCGGGATATCATATGAGGCGCCACCTCTTTTATAACACGCATTAGACCTGTAAAATTGAATAGATCTCAAAAGTTAAGTTTCTCCTTTTTCTTTTACTTTTGATTACTTCTGACTCAGTGTCGTACCGTATACATTGGTCTCGAAAGTTGAATAGAGGAGAGGCAAGGGCAGCTCAGCAAGTGGCCCGACACAGTGCACGCCAGCGTTATTGACGAGGATGTTGATGCGGCCATACTTATCAACCACCGCCCGCACTGCGTCGGCCACGCTCTGGTCTGAGCGGACATCGACTTCCAACAGATGGAGTCCGGGATGCATTTTGTCGAGGCCTTCCATGGATGCCAGGGATCTAGCAGTGGCCACCACTCGGCATTTCCGTTGAGCAAACGCAAGAGCCGAAGCATGCCTTTCGAAATATTTGATCCCTCTGGGCGCATGATAGAGCCGGGTAAAGCTGGATCTAAGCTAGTTAAAACTATTTGAAGAACTGGGTTGAATTATGTATTGAATTTGATTTGGAAAAACGATAAGGGTAAATTCGTTTATAGATCCGTGCTAGATGATTCGAAAGCAACTAGGTTACAGTTAAATCTAGTATTTAAACAAATTCCTTGAAAACTATCAAGTCAAACTTATATAGGTGAATCATTTCGATATATCAGACATGCTCCTAAACAGTTTTCACAGTTCCACCTTTTGTATTCAAGTATTTCTAGAAGAGGCAATGACAGACTGCATCATTTTTTGCAAAAATGTCGACAATCATCTTATGTCACAAAGTAAAAAAAGCGAGGGTAAATAAGGAGGCAATCCCTGTGGAACATTCAGATTCTGATGAATGAAATCTAAGGAGCGTTGAATCATAATACATATGAATTAAATAAATAGAGGAACAGATTGGTTGGAAAAAGACAGTAAGATGTGGATTCGATCTTGTTTATCGTGTGATGTAATTTTATAAATTGAGTTTGTTCAAGATAGGAGAATGACGAATGTTCTAGTTTACCATCGATGGATCCATGAGTGCATGGCGTGCATCTGAATTCTATTAACGATGATCACCGAGGAAGCAAATACCCAGATATAAATTGATTTGGATTCAAAGGCGATTTCCTTAACGTACATAAGATGCATCCGCGTTTGAAAGGAGTAACCCATGGACATGTCCACAAGCATCGTTTAATTCTTAAAAAAAAATCATGCATTGAATAGCGATTCATCCTGTTTTATAAAAGGCAGTTTACCTTCCCCGTGAGCATATATTCCTTGCTCTCAAATGGGAAGAGCATTCGGCACTCTCTAAAAGAAATCCAAATGTAATTTGATCTGATCAGATAATTGAGAACTCTTTACTTCCCTATGTGACCAAATTTTGACAATGAAAACACAATTTGACGAATCCGGACATCTGTCATGGCAACATGAACATGAGTCTACAGGAGCATTGAGATTCCAATATCTAATTCTGCTTCTTCGATGAATCCAATTGGTATTGAATGATATACATAGATATAAGGTAAAAGAGATCCAGGTAATTAGGCGCAGATTCTATATTGGAATAGGCGGTCAGATCAATGAGATCATCAAAGCTAAATCATGAAATGCAGGGCAGACCCAGTAATCCACATCAACCAATGGCCAGAAACCAGGATCTTGCACTGAGTACTATAACTACTCCTGGTAAGTGTATGAAGTTGAGTCAGGTATTTTAGAAGATGGAGGAAACTTGTAGACAAGTTCAATTGTATACCAACGATATATTGAAGGCAAATTATAAAATTGTGTCGTAAATTAATATTAATATATGTGACTTGTGTTAAATTAAACCAACTATTCAGGAGTGAAACAGTTAGGTTGAAATCTATGCTAAATCAAAACTCAAGATTGATTTTATTATTAGATCGATCAATTAATATACACCAAAAGATCCGCATTTGATGTTTACCAAATTTTTTATTGATCCGTAGAGTATGTAAAAATTTAAACTGAGATCTGATATGGAAACCGAGCTATGTGTTTTGTTTACCATCTATGCGTCTGAGTGATAAATATTTTGCTTGATGTTCAAAATCAACTCTCAAACTCTCTGCATACGATTTCATTACCTGACCTGCACACAAATATGCATTTTGCGCAGACCTCTCCTCATGATCGTAGACACACCCTTTTCCATTCCAGTCTTGGGCCTGTGCAAATCCGTCCCATGGAAACCATATGCATTAAGGAAAAACCTACCCACGTTTTCCATAGCCACGCAGGTATTCTACTATTTGCACACGGTGAGATGGCTTGGATTTGCTGGAGGGTTTCGCGGTCATGTGGAAACAGATCAGAGTGTGATTTGGTTGTCATTGATGGCAACATAGTTTCAAGCATACGATCTAGAAGACTCAGAAGGATATTGGAAAAGATCGACAGTGATAAAGACATTTCGCTGACATAATAGTGAGGAAGATAAAGGCGATCGAGATCAATGGACGAGGTTGACCCCAAAGCAGATCAACGACTGCTAGGCATTTCTCTAGGTGAACTAGCGCAGAGGAAAAAAAATATTGGCGGGTGCAATAGTTTATGAAATCTTCTCTATGTTGGTTGAAGTCCACCGTTGATCTAAATCTAACGACCGTTGGTCTATTTCACTGATGAACTAGCAAGGAGGTTAATTACAGTAGATGGGAGCAAAATTTTAATGTAATATTTTCTATAACATTTGGAGTCCATCGTAGATTTGCGTGGATCAAGATCCGACGGTCAAGAGTAAACCCGCATAAGAAATCAATGGTCAAGAGTAAATCCACAAAGTTTGAATCTGATGAAAATATCCGACGGTCAGGATTGATCCACACAACAAATCAATAGTCAAGAGAAAATCTGCAAATTTTGAAAGGTAATTTGATGAACAGATCTTACGGTCAGGATTGAACCCACACAAGAAAATCGATGGCGCGGAAGGAGTTTTGCAAGCAAAAGTCAGAAAGCGGATATTCTAGAAGTTGTTCAAACAAATGTTGAAAACCCGAGATCTGCATCCTGCACTGGATCTAAAATCAACGGTCAGGAAAGGGTGCACAAGGAATCGACAACGCGAAAAGAGTTTTGTAAACGGAAAGTTTGGAAGTTGTTCAAACAAATGTTGAAGACCCAAGATCCGCATCCCGCACCGGATCTAAGCTCGAAGGTCAAGAAAGGGTGCACAAGAAATCAACGGCGTGGAAGGAGTTTTACAAGTGGAAGGCAAAAAGTGGAAATTCAAGAAGTTGTTCAAACAAATTTTGGAAACCCGAGATCTGTATCCCACACTGGATCTAAGATCAATGGTCGGGAAAGGATGCACAAGAAATCGACGGTGCAGAAGGAGTTTTGCAAGTGGAAGGCAGAAAGCGGAAAAGTATGGAAGTTTTTTAACAAAATGTTGAAGACCTCGGATCCACATCCCACACTTGATTTAAGATCGACGACAGGGAAATGTTGCACAAGAAATCGACGATGCGGATTGATTATGCAGAAAAGGATGTGCGGAAGACGAAAAGCATAAATCATGGAATGATATCAAGAAAAATCACATATTCGATATCCGATTTTCTCAGCAAATCAACGGTCATGGAGAGCTCAAAGAAGATCAGTGGTGGGGAATGATTGGTGCGAAACCTGCATTGCGGAACTAGAACTACGGAACCAGGAGTGCGGAAAATCTGATTTATTGCAGGAAATGACAAGTGCAGAAGAAGACAAATGACGAAGATGTGTTGTAGAAACTCATCGTTACTCAATGATTGGAATTCTTGTCTGTCATAAGGCATCAAATGGTTTGATCAGTTATGGAAATGGACCGTCAGGCATACGAACAGGTAAAGGGTTTAAGGACAAATATGTATAAAAGGACGTGCGTGATGAATGGAGCAATGCACTCTCAGCAGATAGAGAACTGGTGCATGGATCGTCATTGAAGTGGAGAATATTGAATGACAGAGGACTCTGAGCTATATCAAGAATATCTAGAACATAGACAATGAGGGGAACCAAGATGCATAAGCAAATCTAGGCGCAGATCGATACAGAGTTGGTTTGCATTATTATATCTGTTTTTCTAAATATTGTATTGAACATGTTTTAAGTATGAGAAACAAGGGTGGTAGGGTGGTGCTGGGAAAAACATGTTGTCTTCTATGTAAAAGTTGAAGCATGTATAAGTGGAAGTTGATGCTTTCACTCAGTTGTAATTGGAGAATGTTATTTTAGTGGATGCTAGAAAAACATGAGGGTTGGTATTCTCTACAAGAAGGATTTTGCAAAACAGAGGTTGCAACCTCTTTTGAGTAGCTGCTCAAATAAAAATGAATATTTTTTTTTCTGTCTCTATCATGTATGTGTAATTAATAATATTCATCTCTTCTGTTATACTTGATGCACTATCATAACTGTAAATTTGTAATCAGTAATAAGGCTTTAAATATTGAAAAATGGTTTAAGCTTTGGAAATAACTGATTCACCCCCCCATGTTAGGATTATAATACTCCCTTCTCCAATTTGGTCATTTATGTCTAAATCAGGAGTCATGTCTAAATCGAGAGTCCTTTCAGTCTATTTTTAGTCACTAGCACCATTGGGTCCACTTGGACTAATTGGGGCACATGTACCAATTACTAAAGTGTGGGGAACAGTAATTGAGGCCAATTGTCACTGATTGCACTTGTATGCATTAGTTTAGGAGCCTCCTAAAGCAATCCCTACAAATTAGGATCCATTGGGAATGCCGATACCAACCTCCATTAGTTGAGTTTAGTTGGTGACTAGTCAAGCTTAGTTAGGAGTCAGTTACATTCAGTTCTAGCCTGTTACACTCAGTTCTACTCAGTTAGAGCTAGGTTTGCATGGTTGCATGCAGGTGAGGCGCATTTACTCACCTACCTTAGTCAGTTAGACTAGTTAACACTCAATTAGACACTTGAGTTGTGATTTTGAACTCTGATGAACTCTGATAATGATTTAGACAATGTCAGTTAACTATTAAAATTAAGCACATAGATCTATGGATCAACACACAACTCACAAAATAGATCACACAATTTTACTCATGAAATGAAGAATGAAACAGTGCAAAAGGATTGCAGTTGTGAATGCTTTCATTAATCAAAAGTAATTGGATAATAATTACAATGAAGTACAATGACTAAATAGCCACAAGCAATTCAAATTCATGTGAGGAAATTCTAATTGATTAGACTCTACTTGACTGAATGGTTAACTGACCTTGTCTAAATCATTATCGGAGGACTGAATGGTTAACTGACCTTGTCTAAATCATTATCGGAGTTCATTGGAGTTCTAAATCACAACTCAAGTGTCTAATTCAGTGTTAACTAAGCTTAACTAACTGTGGTAGGTGAGGAATGCACCTCTCCTGCATGCAGCCATGCAAACCGAGCACTAACTGAATGTAGAGGACTAGAACTAAATGTAACTGACTCCTAACTGAGCTTGACTAGTCACCAATTCAACTCAACTGACTTGGGTTGGTATCGGCACTCCCAGTGGCTCCTAAATTGTAGGTATTGATCTAGTAGGCTCCTAAAATGATGCATGCAAGTGCAATCAATGGCAGTAGGCCTCAATTAGTGTTCCCCACACTTTAGTAACTAGAACATGTGCCCCAATTAGGCCAAGCCAAGTGGACCCAATGGTGCTAGTGAATAAAAATAGACTGGATGGACTCCCGATTTAGACATGACTCCTGATTTAGACATATAACCAAATTGGACAAGGGAGGATTAATAATTTTAACACCCCCCTGAATGCTAACTTGGACAATCTGTGGGCCCTGGTAATTAAGACCATAGGTCACCCATTACATTAAGTAAAGTAAAGTAATTGTTCAATACAAGGAGTTGGGGAAAAAACCACATGGGAAAAAAACTCCCCCTCTAACTAAGCAGATAGAATCAGGATTCAAGTTTGAAAAACTTGAAAATGTGCTGCTACAATCTTTGTGATGTAGTGAAGCAGCATGCATGATGTTCTGTGCATAGGTATCATGGGGCCTGGCATGCAGACTTCTCCATCTTCTCCCAAAATGATGATGGAAGGAAGGAGGAATGTAACATTTGTCTCTTGTTGGGTGAAGAGGTGTATGATCATCTCTATTCTTCTGAATGTAGTGAGACTGAGCCCTTTCTATGTAGCATCTTATAGGGATTTTATTGCATCTCTCTGAAGGAGGTAAGATTGCATGACATAGCGAAAGGGTTTTTCCCTTCTAAGTGTCAGGTGGATTTTCAGTCATCTTCCTAGGTTCCAGTTTGGAAGGAGGGAGTGGATCTGGATATGAATCGCTCGGCATCTCAATCTCATAAACTGATATAGTTGGATTTGCAATACTAGTGGAAACTGCAAAAGATGTAGATGAAATGTTTTTACCTTCCCTAGAAAGTGGTTGCTGAGAGTGCACTGGTTCTGAAAATGGCATGACGTGTGAGAACTCATATGCCTTGGAGGCATGATTTACAACACCCTTCACTATGATGTTTCCAGTAGATATATTTTTGATCTCCATTGAGTCAGGACCAAATATGACTCGCTTTGGAAAGCCAATATGAGTCATCTAGTATACAGATAACAGGTTTGCAGCTAGGGAGGGAACATAAAGCACATCTTTGAACTTTCCATGTTCAAGCTTGATAGAGCCCTTCCCTTTGGCTTGAACTTTACTGCTATTGCCCATCTGAATACTAGGACCATCAAAAGACTGCAAGGAAGAGAATGATTCTCTGGATGCAACCATATGATTGGAAGCTCCAAAATTAATGAGGAAGGAATGTGCTGTGGAGCAGCTAGCCTTCAATGCCTCTTCATATTCTTTAGTTTCTTTCTTCTAGTCATCTTTCCTTTCTCTAGAAGGTACAGTAATGTTATGCTTCTTCAGAAGAAGAGCCATCTCATATATTGTTCTTCTCATACAGGTGCTTTCTGGATGAAAGCCCCTTCCACAGTAAGAACAAAGTGTCTCTCCTTTTCCATTCTTCTTGCTTCTCTTCAAACCTGAAGGCTCTTTTGGAAGCTCTTTCTCTACAGGAGACTCATCCTTTTGCTTCCCTTTTTCATTCGCTACCTTAGGTCCTCCTACAACAAGTGCTTGATCTCTGGAAGATCGAGTGATCCCCATTTGGATCAATTTGTCATGCTCCTGAGTAAGAGATTCAATGAAAGAGTCAAGAGTAGGCATCTTCCAGTTTGGAGTAGAGAGCTTCACAGAATGAAATGTTGATACAAAGATTGAATAGTCTACACCAATCTTGGAGAGAATGGAAAGGATGAGTTGATCATCCTCCTTCTCTACCTTGCACAGCTTCAATTGGAACACTAGATTCTTGAATTTTGTGAAGAAGTCATTGAGTGTTTTGAAATTAGCTGGATGGAGAGAGATCAACTCATTCTCCAACTGATAGACCCTCAGATCATCCTGCTTGTCAAATAAGGAGGAAAGCTTATCCCAAACTTCCTTGGGAGTCTTCAATCCATTGATATGGAAGAGAAGATCTCGAAAGATTGAGAGGCACAAGCATCTGTAGGCTTCATCAATCCTGTTCCAATACTTTTCTTTGTCAACATAATGAATTGTCTCTTTTTCTACTTCTATTGTGAGTCTGAAGAGTATTTTGGAGCGTAGCTGCATCTCCATGTCCTCCTTCCACTGGTGATAGTTGAAAGGAGTGAGGAGATCCATTGGAGGGGCCATATGGAATGCAGTAGAGAAGACTGAGCTGCTATAGTGAATTCTATGAAGGAGACTGAGCTGCTTGTAGTGAATGCAGTGAAGAGGAATGATAAACCTGTAAATCACACAATCAAACAGACAAAATAAGGCCGACAATCTGCACTTTTGGAATTTTCATCACACCTAGCATAGATGATCAAGTAAGCTTGATCAACAATTCCTTTACTCGGGATATTAAGTGGTAAATTCTCCGCTTCTGGAGCAGTCCTAGAAGGAGCAAATTTGCTAGAAAAAAAGATCCAGTTGGATATCTGAGGAGGAGAAGTGCCTTGTCCACCAAGGCTCTGATACCATATTAAAATTGAGCACATAGATCTATGGATCAACACACAACTCACAAAATAGATCACACAATTTTACTCATGAATTGAAGAATGAAATAGTGCAAAAGGCTTACAGCTGTGAATGCTTTCATTAATCAAAAGTAATTGGATAATAATTACAATGAATTACAATGGCTAAATAGCCACAAGCAATTCAAATTAATGTGAGGAAATTCTAATTGATTAGAGTCTACTTGACTAAATGGTTAACTGACCTTGTCTAAATCATTATCGGAGGATTAAATGGTTAACTGACCTTGTCTAAATCATTATCGGAGTTCTAAATCACAACTCAAGTGTCTAATTTAGTGTTAACTAAGCTTAACTGACTGTGGTAGGTGAGGAACGCGCCTCTGCTGCATGCAATCATGCAAACCTAGCGCTAAATGAATGTAGAGGACTAGAACTGAATGTAACTGACTCCTAACTGAGCTTGACTAGTCACCAACTCAACTCAACTGACCTGGTTTGGTATCGACACTCCCAGTGGCTCCTAAATTGTAGGGATCGATCTAGGAAGCTCCTAAACTGATGCATGCAAGTGCAATCAGTGGCAGTAGGCCTCAATTAGTGTTCCCCACACTTTAGTAACTGGAACATGTGCCCCAATCAGGCCAAGTGGACCCAATGGTGCTAGTGACTAAAAATAGACTGGATGGACTCCCGATTTAGACATGACTCCTGATTTATACATATGAACAAATTAGACAAGGGAGGATTAATAATCCTAACATTAACCATTCAACCAATTCGAATTTCCTCACATGGATTCGAATTGCATGAGTCTATTTATCCATTGTACTTCATTGTAATTAATTATCTAATTACTTTTGATTAATGAAATCATTCACAGTTGCAAGCCTTTTTTGCACGGTTTCATTCTTCAATTGTTGAGTAAAATTGTATCATCTATCTTGTGAGTTGTGTGTTGGTCCACATATCTATGTGCTCAATTTAATACCCCCCCCTCTCAGTTATTTGAGTAATTTCAACAATTGGTATCCGAGCAGGTTCCTTTTGTCTAAAGGTAGATCTGTAAGCTTAAACATGACACGTTATGAAGGGACTTCATTTAAGAAGGTTCCTCTATTTGATGGAACAAAATTTTCCTTTTGGAAGGTTAGAATGAGAACCTATATAATGTCCTTGGGAGCTGATGTTTGGGATGTAGTAGAGACTGACTATGTAAAGCCAGCTGTGATAGCATCCAGAGATGACAAGCTGGAATTTAGTTTTAATTCAAAAGCAATGAACACTATTCTGAGTGGTCTTGCAGAGGTTGAGTTTGTTAGAGTAATGCATCTTGATTAAGCGGAAGAAATGTGGGATAAGCTTGTAAACAATTATGAAGGAAATGAAAAAGTAAAGGATGCCAAACTATAGACATATAGACTAAAATTTGAACAACTAAAGATGAATGAGGATGAGATAGTCAGTAAATATTTCCTAAGAAAATAAGAGACCGTGAATGCCATGAAGGGTCTTGGTGAAAGTTTTGATGAAGCATTCTTAGTTCAGAAAATTTTAATATCTCTGCCTGAGAGATTTAATCCCAAAGTCTCAGCAATAGAAGAATTGAGTGATCTAAAAACTCTGCATATTGACCAACTCCTAGGTATTCTGACAGCCTATGAAATGAGGATTAGTAAAGACAAATTCACCACTAGAGAAGCTTCTTTTAAAGAAGATAAAAACATTGGTTATGAAATGGATATGGTTGAGGCAAAATTTGTATGGAGGCTGAAGAAAGGTTCAGGTAAATACAAAGGCAAGAGGCCCTTTAAATGTTTTAAATGTGGTAAAATAGGGAATTTTGCATCTAAATGTCCCCACAAGAACAAGAGGCTGACTTCTGGTGATGATGAAAAGTATACATTCAATAAATACAATAAAGAGGATAAACACAAAAATAAAAGCCTATGTGTAAATGATGTTGGTTCTTCATAGAGACTGACAACGATTCATCTGATGACGATGAAGTGAATAACTTCATGCTTATGGACATAGATGATTTTGGAAATGAATATATAGGGAGTGACCTGAATGAGGAGGAATCCATGGTTTATATGGAAGGTGAACTAATCAGTGCTCTGGAGGAAATTGACAGACTCAGATTAAAGAAAAGGAAACATAAACAATTATTGTTGCAGTACATCATAATGAAACCAATAAGCCACCTATAATAGCATGATGGAAATTTGGCCCTCTTGAAGTAGGTTGTAACTCTAACAAATTGGTGAGGAAGTGGGTGCTTAATAAACATGGAGTTATGGTTAATCCTTGATCTTTTTTAGCCCAAAATCAAAATAGAACCTACTGAAAACCATGATATTTCACTCCTAGAACTATACCTAAGACAAATGATATAATAATTTTTTATTGTGACCAATGATATTTATTTATCCCTTGGCATCAATAATATCAATGGATACCAAATCTCATATCCAAACTCCCTTTCAACTCATCTAACTCTTGGTGTCACGTCCCCAACCCTTACTCGGCGGAGAGAACACGACTAACATCTAACAACCCGAGCAAACTAAGCCCCATGAACATAATATAATAATGCATTTTATAAAAACATATAAATACACAGATGCATAATGAAAGGTACATGATATATACATCGGAAGAAAATCATTCATTCAACACATTCATGCATTCAACATGTTCATGATAACTTCATAATAATTCATAAGCAATTACAGTTACAGAACTTAAATACACAAGAATACTTATCTTTGAAAGAAGCTTGCCCCACAACCAGCTATGTCGCTACAATGTTCCACCCAACCATAGGCCAGTGTGCTCTTTAATCTCTCAGCAACACTACCACCCCCGAGCTGGGCATGATCTTCCCCAAGGAATAAGGAACACTAGTAGACTTCACCCATAGCCAAGGATACAATTAAAATTCAGTCAAGCCAACACAGTTGGGTTTATCAGACTTACGTAGGAAGTGGTTTACACTTAGCCAAATTCACATGAGTCACAACCACACCAACAGATGGGTTTATCAGGCTACCAGCCAAGCCATCCTTCCAATTGGGTTTATTAGGATGCCAAGGAGGTGGAAAGACTGACTGCTAAGCTAGTGAGCTCAACCCCAGATCTACGAACACCCACACTGAATCTAGCCTAACTTATAAATAATTACACACCCAACACAAGGAAGCATTCCCTTCTCTGCTACATAGTCCCTCAGGCCATGCTTTCCCTTCCAGTGCTATTCAGGGTATGCAAGGAAGAAAACCAACCTTCTAGATCAGTCTGTGAGATGCCTTCACGCACTAGTTTTATCAAGCAAATCTAGACTCCATTTCCATTCCTCAATCAGTTCAAATGCCAGACACGGTAGTCTCAGTTCTAGGAATTAACAAAAATGTAAGCAGAGCCAAGTAATACATATAAACATAGTAATTATGAATTCAGAGCATTGCCGGTGCCAGACCGACTGCTACAAAATACGAAAATAAAAACATTTGTTGGTATTTAAAAACAAAGACACACAACTCGGATCCAGGGCAATCAAGTCTAGGAAACAGCTAGCAGACTGGAGAAAACGTGAAAGAGAACAATTCCAAACAAGAAAACCAAAATCATGAAAGGAAACAGATTCCCGGATAGGAGAAATTCGTGAAATGTTCAGACTCAGAGATTTTTCTTGCTTCCTGCTATGTGAATTCCCAATTGGGTTTCCAAAAACGTTTTTCCCTTCCAAATCGTGAGGGAAGGTGAAACGCTGTTGCATGAGGGAAAAATGAACATTTTCTTCAAGAAAATTAAAAAAACGTTTTTCCAGAAATGGTGCTTTTCCCATTTCGATTTTTCTTCCCACTCTTCCAATTCCCCCCACCCCCTTATCCTTAGGAAAATCATGCCCCATCTCATTTAGTTGCATTGACATAGCTCGCTGTAGGTTTTTAATTATAATGTCCAAAATAATAATTTGTCGACTAGCATGAAATACTATCGGCCCAACTTTAATCGCCGAAACATAAATACTAAATTGATGGTGGTGCTTTTGCCTAGCTCCACACCATGATTATTTACATCATCTTATTTAAATGCGAACGAGGTCAAAACCGGGGTGTTACACTTGGAGTACTGATAATACGTCTCAAGGTTGAATAAGGAGAATCAGCTCTGGCCTCTTCGCTGGCTGAATCAAAAGTTGTCTTAGAAGACTGAAAATTGCTGAAATAATTATAGAGCTTGATCTCTTTTCCTTTGATAGAGCTTGATCTCTTTTCCCTTCCCAAGCCTTCTGATGCCAATCTTCTTTACTAGCCTTGTATAGGCTTCTTACATTTCTAGTTTTCTTATATTGACTTAAATCTCTACATTGATATGCATCTCCATAGACTATATCGATTGGCTTGCTGGAAAGCATGTTTTAATCAGAGAGTGGGGACTATGTCCATTATTATTACTAAGCAAGTGTTGCTCATTATTGGATGAACCAGATCTGTATGTTCAGGCCTAGATGGAGAACTAATTTAAAATTGAGAGAAGCATGGAATTTTATCCTGTGAACTTTCTTGACCCTTTTAATTCTCTTCCATTGTCAACTATTTGATTATTTTTTCACTATTGTAACTTCCACTGCTGGCATCTATGAAAGAAGACTTGTTAATGGCATTATTAACAATGTTATGTTCACTACTTTCCTTGATAATGTTATCACACTTCTCTTCCTAAAGATTGCCACTATAGCAATGCCTTACATTTTCAATAATCCCTAGACAATCATCCACCCCCCCAAATCTATTATTTGTTGTATTCACATTGTTACCAACACTATTGATAGAGCTCATAGCACATGACATAGAGCCAGTGTATGGACATTCTATTTGCAATTTACCAGGCATTGAATTCAGATTGGAAATATGAGGATTTTGTTCCTTTATTATTCTATTTATATGTGTTCCCCCTTACATTCACTAGGATGATTTACATCAACACTAGTTTTATACTATTCTTTGGTATAATTTCATGTTGGAAATTTTTATTACCTGGTGATAATGATGATGCTTCAGGTGGAGGAAAATATTTCTTTATCAGGATGGGTTTATTAGGATGCCAAGGAGGTGGAAAGACTGATTGCTAAGCTAGTGAGCTCAACCCGAGATCTACGAACACCCACACCGGATCTTTCCTGACTTATAAATAATTACACACCCAACACAAGGAAGCATTCCCTTCTTTGCTACATAGTCCCTCAGGCCATGCCTTCCCTTCTAGTGCTATTCAGGGTATGCAAGGAAGAAAACCAACCTTCTAGATCGGTCTGTGAGGTGCCTTCACGCACTAGGTTTATCAAGCAAATCTAGACTCCATTTCCATTCCTCAATCAGTTCAGATGCCAAACACAGTAATCTCAGTTCGGGGAATTAACAAAAACGTAAGCAGAGCCAAGTAATACACATAAACACAGTAATTACGAATTCTGAGCATTGTCGGTGCCAGACCGACTGCTACAAAATATGAAAACAAAAACATTTGCTGGTATTTCAAAACGAAGACACACAACTTGGATTCAGGGCAATCAAGTTCAGGAAACAACTAGCAGACTGGAGAAAACGTGAAAGAGAATAATTTCGAACAAGAAAACCAAAATTGTGAAAGGAAACAAATTCCCGGATAGGAGAAATTCGTGAAATGTTTAGACTCGGAGGTTTTTCTTGCTTCCTACTACGTGAATTCCCAATTGGGTTTCCAAAAACGTTTTTCCCTTCCAAATCGTGAGGGAAGGTGAAATGCTGCCGCATGAGGGAAAAACAGACATTTTCTTCAAGAAAATTAAAAAAACATTTTTCCAGAAATGGTGCTTTGCCCATTTCAATTTTTCTTCCCACTCTTCCGATTCCCCCCACCCCCTTATCCTTAGGAAAATCATTCCCCGTCTCATTTAGTTGCATTGACATAGCTCGCTGTAGGTTTTTAATTATAATGTCCAAAATAATAATGTGTCAGCTAGCATGAAATACCATCGGCCCAACTTTAATTGCCGAAACATAAATACTAAATTGATGGTGGGGCTTTTTCCTAGCTCCACACCATGATTATTTACATCATTTTATTTAAATGCAAACGAGTTCAAAACTGGGGTGTTACACTTGGAGTACTGATAGTACATCTCAAGGTTGAATAAGGAGAATCAGCTCTGGCCTCTTCGCTGGCTGAATCAAAAGTTGTCTTAGAAGACTGAAAATTGCTGAAATAATTATAGAGCTTGATCTCTTTTCCTTTGATAGAGCTTGATCTCTTTTCCCTTCCCAAGCCTTTTGATGCCAATATTCTTTACTAGCCCTGTATAGGCTTCTTACATTTCTAGTTTTCTTATATTGACTTAAATCTCTACATTGATATGCATCTCCATAGACTATATCGATTGGCTTGCTGGAAAGCCTGTTTTAATCAGAGAGTGGGGACTATGTCCATTATTATTACTAAGCAAGTGTTGCTCATTATTGGATGAACCAGATCTGTATGTTCGGGCCTAGATGGAGAACTAATTTAAAATTGAGAGAAGCATGGAATTTTATCCTGTGAACTTTCTTGACCCTTTTAATTCTCTTCCATTGTCAACTATTTGATTATTTTTTCACTATTGTAACTTCCATTGCTGACATTTATGCAAGAAGACTTGTCAATGGCATTATTAACAATGTTATGCTCACTACTTTCCTTGATAATGTTATCACAATTCTGTTCCTAAAGATTTCCACTATAGCAATGCCTTACATTTTCAATAATCCCTAGACAATCATCCAACCCTCCAAATCTATTATTTGTTGTATTCGTATTGTTACCAACACTATTGATAGAGCTCATAGCACATGACATAGAGTCGGTGTATGGACATTCTATTTGCAATTTACTAGGCATTGAATTCAGATTGGAAATATGAGGATTTTGTTCCTTTATTATTCTATTTATATGTGTTCCCCCTTACATTCACTGGGATGATTTACATCAACACTAGTTTTATACTATTCTTTGGTATAATTTCATGTTGGAAATTTTTATTACCTGGTGATAATGATGATGCTTCAGGTGGAGGAAAATATTTCTTTACCATATCACCGTCCCCTTGTAGCCTTGATATTTCACTAAATCTGCCATTTTTATTTAACATAATATCTTTATGTGAATACCTAGAACTCTTTGTTTTGATCCCACATCAGAATCAACTCACTTTCAATAGAGATTTTAAGATCATGATCATTGATTGTTGGTTCTTCGAGCAAGGGCTCAAAACTAGTGAGAACATTCTCTTTGATGCTTACCCCCTTCTCAGCTTTCTTCTCCTTTATCTTAGAGTGTGATGATCGAGACCCCAAATGATGATCAGAGAAGTTATTGGATTGCAATTACTACTTTTTTTACTGCAAATTTGGTGTGCAAAAAGTGTTTCAAACTTTCAACTCAAGTAACCCGCGAAATTATTGTATGGCTTCATCTCATGAAAATTCATTATGTTATTCTTAAGCATCCCAGAAATGGATGGGAGCTTCCTATGAAAATATTGTTATTTCACAAATGTTTTAAGTCAAAGCTTTCACATATTCCATTTTGTAGAAGCTTTTCAGTTGTCCCAGCATTAAATTGGATTTATCCTTGCATGGTAGTGAATGATAAATTCTGTTTCTTTTTAATATAATGCACATTAAATCAAAATGTTTAATGTTTCTTATATGACGCTTTCCAATTTCCACTTTAGTGGATCTGCAAATTCACTGGGATTTGTATGCATTTTTGTTTGTATAGTTTGGTGTGAGCAAATATCATGTTGTAACCATGCCAAAGAAAAATATTATTAAAATTCGATGAAAAACAATTAAAACTGTAACATACAATTTCAAAGTATTCTTCTATTTGAGAGGAGAAATCATTACCATATTGCATAAGGTTCACACTACATAGTTATGATATTCACTTAATATTGATTTTAATTAACATTTACAGTGTTTGGGGTTACTAAAAAGTTGAAAATGGATTCTTCCACTTGTCTTTTAGTATGTTTCAACAAGAGCCTGTCAAAGGGTTTCATCTTCAAATGATATGCAGATATTAAACACATATTAAAGAAGAGTTTAATATTTCTCTTTATTTATTTCCAATTCTTATATTCTACATGGTGGCTTCTGTGTCTACATCATTTGAAGAATCCACATTTTCAAGAAATGAAATACATCTAATGTATGAGCCCCCGTGTATTTTTTAACTATATTCAAGAATGACATTATGGAGTTTGCATTCTATATATATGCAACTTCCATCTAGTTGTGGATGATTGGTTTTATGGAATCACTTTCTGGTTAAGAGATTTGTGTTGAGGGATGTAAAAACATTTTATAAAATAAGACCATATTATTAAGCCATTCATTCATGACACAATTGAAATCTCTCTTTAACTACTGTCATATTGAAGTAGATAACACCATCCAACATGACATACAATGAACATTTGATCTATAACAAACAGAAACAACGAGAGAAACCATCGATTTTTCAAGACATTGGATTGTACTGAAGATGACACAACATTTAATTTACCATCAAGTTTTATCAAAGAACTTGTAATAATTTTTATGACTTCAAAAGCATGTTGACAAACTCAAATTTTGGTTTGATGCCAAAGGAGTTTTTCCCTATAATATTGGCCTTCATTTTATTCATAACAAATGGATTGATAGAGTTGAAAGAACCTTAGTCCATGATAACTTAAACAAGCTAATTACTATACTCAAATGGTCAATGTTAACGTGCCCAACATACCATAGTCCATGATAAGTTGCATACATTAATTACTACAATCAAACCTAACCAAATACTATCCTTTTTTTAATTTCCCAACATAGAGAGGGTTTTCATTTGACAAGAGAATTGAGATCTTTCTACTGAGAAAGATTGTTGTTTTGCTCTACCTCGGAAATGAATACTACCCACATACACTTTCGTGGTCATATATCTAGAGTTTGGTTGTTATCATTTGATAAGAAAAATAGGACCACAAGAGATCCAGATTTGGTATGACGAGTTTGGTGGTTTTGAGAATTTGGGCCTATACATTTGAACCAAAGACAAAATGAGTCCATAGTTTTTCAAGAGCAGATGATAAATGTGTCAGTGAACTCCAACAAATGCTAATTTAGAGACTAGTAGAACTACATTGTTGGGTCATAAAGTTCCCAGATATTGCAGTGGGGTATTAATAATCACAAAAAGCAACAATTCATGTTAATGGATCTGCACATCTTTAGAGAGAGATAAAAGGATATTAAAGTATATGTATATCATTTACTAAACATGTATATTAGGAGTTTTGTAAAAAATCAGATTAAATTTATCATTTTTTGGTTTCACTGTAATTTCTTACTGCAATTAGAAGATTGAAAAACACGAAGCAAAGGGAGATTGTCTTTTTCTTCTCCGCTTATGTTGATCCAAGTGGCTCTATGGGACTATTTTTTTTACTTTTAGGTGACTAAGCTCAAAGATCAGACCTAATCCCATGCTTATTAGGCAACTACATTCTCACCATTGTTTGGGAGGTCTACATGTAGCGAATTGAAAGTCACAAAATACATCCCAAGGATATGCATTTGCAAATGACTACAGTGTCGATTCAAAACATCCTAGTTACATCTTCCTACTTGGACTAGTACTTCTCTAATATCACTTAGTGGTGCTACTTATCTATTGTAATTTGCACCCTAAGAAAATAATGTGAATCTTGAAATAAATACTAACATAGATGCATTTTAACTCATATTCATGCATGTATGTAGAGAAATATCATATTCCTTGAAACATCAATCTTGTAAAACATTGAAAGATATTAATTTAAAGAATTTCATACCTTACATAACAAATCAGATAAAATATCACACCAACCATCATCAAGGGTCATCCAATACAATCCTAAAAGAAGAGTTTATATTTCAGAACCATTGATATTACTACTCATAAATTTGGTACCTATGGATGCATAATAGATCTAGGCTAATATGGATATATAATAAGAAACCATTTAATAGATATAACTAAATTCAAAGCATTACAAAAACAAGCATTAAGTGTATATGGATCCCAACTTGGGATGTAGAATTTGCTTTTGGTTTCAATTGACTTTGCAGCAATATATAGAATCTATATCTAAGAAAATTTCTACAACAGCTGCATCCTTATTACAAAAGAGATTTTTGAAATACCTCTGGCTGCTTCACTAATCATGGATTTAAATTTTTCTATCAAAATATCAAGGGTTTCCATTTACATCATTCTAAGTATCCAAGCATTAAAAATTATGTGCACGCAAATCAATCATATAGTATATGAAGGAGTTATTTTCACCAAACAATACACTAATGTTTATTTCATTACTAAAAATTAATTAAGTTTACAAAATAAGGAAGGCCAATGTAGGCTCTCATATGCATAAGAACCATACCATTAGAGACACCAAAATAAATATAACAAGAAAATGTAAACATATCATAGAACTATAACAATGTCCACTTGATTCCAAATCATCTTTCACCCCCCCACCCCACCCCCCCACCAGTATTGGCATTTCCCCAGAGAATGGATCATTGGACATCCTAGCAATATTTATATGGTGATTTATTGTGAAGGAATCAAATTGGGAAGCAATGATTCTAGCTTCCCTATGAAGCAGTTTTAAGTGTTCCTTTTTTTACTTTGTATGTTCCTTTCATTTGGTTGCATACAAGTTTGGATTTCGTGAAGACACCTATGTCATTGGCATGGATGCATTATTGAGCACTAATGAAACAAATTTTAAAAATGACAACTATGAATTGATCCACTCCCACTTTTCATCAAGGGTTAGAGTCTAGATCAAATTTTCATTAATGTGAATATTAGTCTCGTACATGAAAGTAATTGTTACAACAGGTAACCATTTTGTGTGCTCCTTACCAATACCCTTTGTGGCTATGGCAGGAAGCCTCAATTCCAGGACAAGTAAGTAGCTCTATGTTTAATAATTCACATTTTCACTATAGTTTAAGAGGCTATTCATATCTCAAATTTGGCTTTATAATTTCATACAAGAAAATTCCTTTCCAACAATTGAAAATCAAAAGTGCATAGTAAAAACTGAAACCTTTTATAGTAATAACTAAAAAGCATATAGTAAGAACTGAAGTTGTATGGTAACATCCCACTGTTTTTTCTTTTCAAGCTTAAAGCAAAGGTTAAAAAGAATAGATTATCCTACCTACATTATGGTAACAACTCATTGGTTTACCTTTACAAGATTAATACAAAGGTGAAAAAGACTAGATTGTCTAACCTACATTATTGGATTCCCATCACTTTCCAACAAGACTTGGACTTTGTTCACTATGGACACTTTCCAACAAGTTTGGAATTCTGTTCACTATTGATGTGCAATATCCATCTCATGCTAGCTAATGCCTAAAATCAGAAAACAAGATTAGGGTTTTTAAAGCTGGGAAAAAATTATCTACTTACAAACATTCTACTTGAAACATTAAATTGATGCAAAATCCTGAAAAATTGTAAAGACTGGATAAGGAACTGAAGTGGCAGGATTCCTATCTAGAACCGTGTCATCAAAACATGGATAGAGACTCCCTTGATCAGGGTAAAGAGACTATCAATTTTACCATGCATTAGTGGTAATATACCAAGGTGAGCAAGCTGTGTGGGCATGGGTGTGGTTGCAGGGGCATGGTGCAGATTTGGGTACACTAGTTTTGAAGTATGGGTGCTAAAGTAAATTTGGAAACTAATAATCCTATCTAAGAATTTAGAAATGTAGACCAAATGAAAATATATAATAAAATATTAAATACTATAATAACGATTTCACATTTGCTACTCATGATTTAGTTTTTACAATTTAGATTCAATGATCAAACGCTTAAATATTCTACTTTAAATTTGAGATTTATAACTTCAAAACATTCTCAATGGAATTTACTAATAACTTACAAGGCATAAATCACAACTACAATTTATTGGTCACTGATCAGTAATGCTTGTTTTGGGGTTGTCCACCTTAGTTATATGAAACTATCTTAGTAATTACAAGGTCAACACTCCCATAATAAAATGGGGGAAACCCCCTCATAGAGGATGCACACAAAATTCTATTAAAATTTCATCCCCCTAGAAGTTGTGGTGCATAATCCTGTACTTAGGTGAAGGATAGATGCACCCAGGTGCACAAATCGTGTGGCATGCAAGCACCTCATGAGTGGTTGTATGCACTTGAGGAGTGGTTGTAGGGAAAGTTATTACCTATATTAAAAGAAAGAAACATGTTGATGTACTAAACAATTGATATAAGTCACTTACCTACTAATTGGAAAATGAATTTTCTCAAGCAAGCTAAATGAGCCAAGCCTTTATTTCATTTAATCACTTTGATATCCTTTGATTTTTATGTTCATTAAAATCTATTGCAGCCTCAACTTTTCACGAAGTTCTCCTGTCAATAGTGTCACACAAAAATCAAAGCAAGATCAATACTAACTACCATTTTGCATGTTTGTCGACATTGTTTCTTTGAAAAGGCATTCAAGATACCCATAACTTGCTCCACATAAGAAACTCAACTGAATAGCTTACGATGAACAAAACTCATTGCGTAGATCAATGTTCATCAGTGATAGGCTTAAGAATGAGTCCTATAAGGAAGACATATAAGCTACAAGCCAGACATGCAAACTTTCAAATGAGTAAATTTCCCTTTTGAATGAAAAAAAACCATTACGTAGATCAATGTCCATAAGTGACAGGCTTAAGAGCAAGTCCTATAAGGTAGACATATAAGATACAAACCAGACATGGAAGCTTTCAATTAAGTAAATTGTAGTCTTGAAGGAAAAAATTCAAGATATTTTTATGTAAATCAAGACGAACCATTTTAGAAAATAATTAGGAGAAAGAAATATTTGCAATAGGTACATCAAAATGAAATCAATAAGTCACCTATAACAACCATGATGGAAATTCAGCCCTCTTTAAGTAGACAATACATCATAATGAAATCAATAAGCCACCTATAATAGCCATGATGGCAATTTGGCCCTCTTGAAGTAGATTGGAGCTCTATCAAATTGGTGAGGATGTGGGTGCTTAATAAACATGGAATTATGGTTAAGCCTTGATCTTTGTTAGTCGAAAATAAAAATCAAACCTATTGAAAACCATGATATTTCACTCCTAGAACTATACCTAAGAGAAATGATATAATAATTTTTTATTGTGACCAATGATATTTATTTATCCCTTGGCATCAATAAGATCAAGGGATACCTAATTCAATTATCGGTTACCACAAGCCTGAGGATGGGGTTTGAGACTTGTTTTTGACTAATTCTCCACTTTGCCACAAGACCACAAGTTAATATGATCAATTTTTTGAAATGGAGGTTCGAGAACTAGCCATCTACAACAAACACCACCGAGAAGATTTCCAAAGCCCGGTTGTCACTCCACCTTCCTTTCTACACTTTCCCTCCCTCTAACTTTGTTGTATTGCTACCGATGGATGTTGAAAAAAGGTACCAACAAAAATGCATTGAACACATCATTAAAAATCCAATATGCCATGCTAGTACACCCTGTTTGAATTATTGTTCCATTGATCTTCAAGCAATGAGTGCAACTGAATTGTTGAATTATTAAGCAGTGTAATGGAATAAATAATACACACTGAACAAGAAAAATTTCACTGAAACATATAAGAATTTCTCAGTATAATTACAACATAAACTTTATTAATCCCAATAGTATACAACATTGTTACATAAAGGAGAATTCGAATCATGTGGATATGATTCGAGTCTACCAATTCAATATGACTGCATGGCTAACTAGAAGTGTCTAAATCGCTATCAGAGTTAACTAGATCAACTCTAGTTGCCTAATTTGGTCTCTCAATCAGTTATAATCAGTTAAAATATTCTAACTGATGTGGTAGGTGAGAAGTAGGTCAAAATAGGCACCTACCCACATTAAGCCATGCAAGACTGGCACTAACTGAACTAGAGGACATCTAACTGAATGTAACTGGAGAATATCTTAGCTTAACTAGTTACCAACTACCAACAACTGAAGGAGGTTGGTTTCGACACTCCCAGTGGTTCCTAATTTGTAGGGATTGGTCTAGGAGGCGCATAAACTGATGCATGAAGGTGCAGTCAGTTGCAGTTAGCCACTATATGTGTTCCCCACACTCTAGTGACTAGTACAGGTGGCCCCATTATCCCAAGTGGACCCAATGGTACTAGTGGACCCAATAATAACTAAATGACTCCTAAGTTAGGCAAATATAATGTCACATGCCCCAATTTTGTAAAATAATGTTATTTTATTATGATTTGATTCCAAGACATTATGTTAAATTTAATGCTAAGTTGAAATTGATGACTCAGTAGAGTCAAAAGATGTGGAATGTAATTCTGAATATTTTATTTTTAAATAAATAAAAGTGGAGACAATAGCTTGGGAGAGCTGTTAAAAAGAGTGTACTGGTCAAGTTGGTGGAGGGAACTAGGTGGAGAGAAAAAAAGACAAGTGGCAGCATCCTCAAACACTTCCTATGTTGCAGGTGGCAACCTCCCTACATTTGGGGTCATGATCCCCCAAGAAAGTGGGATCAGAGCATGTGGCTCAATTAATGACAACTAACCCAAAAAGACCTAGGCAATCTAAATAAAAGTACCCAATGTAGAGAGTTAAGGCTACTCATTCCAGGAGAGGAATCATTCAGGTGAATGCACTTCAAGGAATTCATTGGGAAATGGAAATTTGAAGGAAGGTGTTTGAGGGGTAAAACTGCAGAAAGTTGATCTAGTACAACTTGGCAGCTAAAAGATCTTACTATAGTATGCAGAGTTGGTATTAAGTCTCAGGACTAGTACTTTGTTGTTTGCTCCACCTAGTTCCAGCCAAGGAGACCAGAACAGGCTCGGGGATCCTGAGAAGTCGTTGTTTGAGTGCTCTCCAGGAGTTGGTAGGGAGGAACGGCCTCCCATTGCTGTTGTCATCCATTTTTAAGAACAAGTTCTACTATCTTTTAATTTCTGTGTTAAATTTTATATCTGTGTGTGAACAAATGATGAATGTTTATAGGTTATGATGTAAATTGTTGAGTGTAAAATATCTTAGTTGTTTAATGCTGAATCTATTCTTTGATGAAAAATCAATCCTACTTGTGTATTTCCCCATCTGGAGTAATCCAGATCGTACTCTAGCACAAGTAGTGTATTTAAATGAATGAAGTATGATGTAAATATAAAACGAAATTTTTGTTTTGAATATTAAAATGTTTTCTTTCATTAGATAGTTGTTTTCCAGAAGAAATATTAATCTGTTAATAAAGTAGTTGTCAGATCTAGACTGTGTATGTTAGAATAACAGAAAAGGAAAAAGAAATCATATTATTTTACTAACAGTGGTATGACCTAGTATGTGAATCATTCTTCTACATAGTACTTACTTCTGTAAACATTATATCTATATTGAAACAGAAGGAAAAGAAAATAGCAGTTGAATGCTTAATATTTAGGTTAAGTAAAAATGCCATTACAACTCTGTTAGTTCATTTCTTTTCCTATTAATGACAGCTATTTTATTTGCAATAGTCTAAACTGTAAGTAAGGATAGGTAACCTAATTTAATTCTAAATGATAAAACTAATTGATTTAATAATGTTAGCTAGGTTTATTTCATTCATGTTGATAAAGTAAACCATTTATTTATCTTATTCAAACCGTACTTTTGCAATTTTTGAAGTTACTAACCTGTCACCTAAGAAAAGATTCAATTTAAACAAATACTCTTATTTCTGCGAAGAAAGGAACTAAGTTATTTGTTTTTACAGAGTTATTTTATTATCCTTATTGCTTAACAATTTTTGTTGATGTTCATATTTAAATAGGGTAATATTGGTACAATATGTTTCTTTATAAATTAATTAGCTATAGCAATCATAATAGTATAACAATGAGATATTATCTCATCTGTACACTTTACCAACAGACTAAGTGCAAGGTTAAATTAATATTTATTGAAATAATATTTACTTATGAACAAACTAAATTCAATTGAACTAAACAAAAACATTTATAAAAAGAATTAACAGGGTTGAAACCCTCATAAGATAAAATAGTATAAAATATAGTAATACATTACAATACCATATCTGATAGCATAAACCCTGTTCTTCAAAAGGATAACAATATAATTAAATAGGTACAAATCCAAAGAATTGGATTACTTAATTTTCTGAAGATATCAATTATAAAATAATTATTACAGTCCTATAAGGACAGAGAAAAGTATTAAGGAAAGTATAAATACTCCTACTTATAATATATAGTTATTTAACATGTATTATTTAATTAACTTACAGAATAAATTAAAAACGTAATTGCTTACAGGGTTATTAACAGAACATAAACATGCTCTATTAACCGAGCTTAATAACAAATATTACGATATAAGAAATAGCAGAACAGACAATAGTAATATATAGATTAAAAAAAAAGATAATTTAAAAACAGTAGATATATCTTTACACAGTCGAGTTAGGGTGAAACCCTAATGTACCAAAAATTACATTTGAAGTATCAAAATAATCAAGTCTAAGCTCTAGACAAATTCATCTTTTTACTTAAGCCAACAAAGAACAGCCCAACAGGCCTTATACTGTTCTTTACATAGCTTTGTACAAAATCAATAATCAAAGATTTACAAGTTACGGCCTAAGCCGGAAACCCTGCAAGCAGCAAGGGTTTGTAAACAAAATAAACAACGAAACAAGTTAACCAAGAAAACATTAACCACGAGGGATGTTTGCAGGCCACAGTGACCAACCAAAAACATTTCATAAGGAACTGCACAATGATGAACTGCCATGGGATAACCAGGGCTTACCCATGAGCAGGAATTTCGACCAAGCTTTACACCAGTTACGAAGGATGACGTTACTGTTACCTGTGAGACAACCCACAATGTTATTACTTTTACTTATGATATAACAGAGCTAAAAACAAATTTTAGAAACAGATAAGCAAGTTAATTTACCTGGTTTTAAAAGTAATGTAGCCACCCACGAACAGGAGTGCTGCCACCAACATAAAGATTAGCAAACCCTTCATCCTTTTCGTGATAGAGGTAGATTAAACAAGTGCAACCACAGCTAGTAGCAGTCAAAGAAGGGGAGCGATGAACAAGCAGACAGTAAAGCATGCGCTGTCACCACCTTTCGAACTTGAAAACTCACTTTTCCAGAAACCCTAAGACAGACCAGACCGCAAGTTTAGAAGTCATGGCTCTCATTGCCTTGCTTCCAGGATAAAAATTACAGTCTGATAACCTTTCCAACAAGCAAGCCGTGGAGGAATAATCCCAAGGAAAAACAACTATACACAGTTTAAGCAGTGAGCATTTCGTCACAGCTCTCCTCCCGTCATTGCAGGATAAACTTACAGTACACAGGAGATAAGAACAATGAAGGAAGGCTGAACACATAACCAGACACAGAGTTTACATGGCGGCCAAAACGCAGCAGTAGAGAAGTCGGAGGCCCAAAAATGACGGAGGAAAATGACAAAGGATAGGGTTCACTATCCCTTTTTATTGTCTCAACACTTGGCCAAGGTGAATCCATGTGTTCGTGCAAATAATTTACCATGCAGTGGGTAACTTACAAAGTCCCTGCATGCAATCAAATAAACGATCATTAAAAATGATTTTTGCTCAATCATAAGGTTGACAAATCATTCTACAATGTTCTACATTTCCGGAGTCAACCAAATGGTGCATGCTGCAAACTATTGAAAGCCCATAATATATTAAGGGGTATAGTTAGTTTATTCAACATTATCAATAGTTCATTGTGGATGTGGACTAATTTCATGACCTCCCACCTTGTAAAGTATAGAATACACATTGAAAAACCGTTATAATTCTATCAAGTTTATGTCAACAATGAAATTATCGAACCCCATAAACTTTACTCACGCCAAGTAAATTCTCATGCTAGATCATATCCTTGATATGTCATATGATTACTTTTCGAACTATTTATGTTTGAAAACTATAGTTCTAAGCCATATAGTTTTATATTATTTCATTTAGACTTGTTAATAATCTTTAATGGTCGTAATATCATAAATTGATAGTTTTTGTTCCAAGCAAGTTATGCATGAAAAACTTTAGTTCTTCTCTACTGATTAGACCATTTGGTAGTATTGTAATAGTATAGTTACAACTGTCACTAAGCCTCAAGCTATAAAAGCTAGGTTAATAACATAAATTCTTATTAATAACTGTGCATAGTTAATTACAAAAGTCACCAACATTTATGTTGTGACATGAATTTGTTTAAGGACATAGTTTTAGTTGGAAGCATAAACTATAAACCCTACCTGTCTTTAAACCAAAACTAATGGTAAGTTTAAAGGCTTTATAAACAAGATTAATTGCGTAGGTATCGTTAAATATCATAGAAGTTAGATCAGTGAGTGACAAATACTCAGACGATGTCTATAAATCCTATACATAGTCAGTTCAACAAAGTTAATGTCTTTTGGGCCGTTTACTAATTGTATGAAGTACTTAAGCTATTTCATGATTGATTAATATTACAATCTTTTGATATTGTCTAAGTACTTACAGAAGATGAGTAACCAGTAATCGCTTATACCAATCTTATTAAGTCGATAATGTATTATATTGTTAGAGCAAACATTACAACAATATAGGTTATGCACTCTAGGAAAAGTTAATTTACGACAAAAATCATAGATTATAAATCAGAGAAATAATAATTGTCGCTAATTACAGTCAAGACAGAATCTCTTCTTTATATGTATCTTTGGCATTTTTAGATAGAAGAAACAAATTGTTTGTTTTACCTCATAGAAGCAAATGAATTTGGAACAGCATATTTTTTTTACCGAGCTATTATTTTGCAATGAAAAGTATATATGTACGCTTTATGAATATTGATAGGAAATACTGGATCATTCTTACCTGTAAACCTGTGAGGACAAGTAAACTTTCTGCGTTAGCTCAAAAGCTAAGTAAGCCCCAGAATCCCAGACAGTGCCACCTACTTGTCACAAATTAAAACTCATCAACAAACTGAAAAAGAAATTATTCTATAAGTTGAACTTAACCATGCAATTACGTCAGAGTGTGTATTAACTAATATGTTACCCAAATAAATGATAAATAATTGTAGCTGTTAGCAAACTGCATTATCATTAATTTATGTATATTCAAAATTTTAAATTTTTCGAAAAATTTGGGGTTTTGAAATATAATCTAATAGACTAGTTTGGACAAGGGAGGATTATAAATCCTAACACCCCCCCACCCCCCTTAATCCTAACTTGGATAACTGCGGGCCCTGGAAACAAGGCCAAAAGTCACCCATATACAATCTAAAAGAATTTTAAAAANCCCCCCCCCGCCCCCGCCTCAAAATAAGCAAGAACAGGAAAATACAATCTATTTTTAGAAGAAAAGAAACTTCCTCCTTAGGAAATAACTTGCAAAAAATATACTGCAATTTGTAGCACTATGCAACAACATGGTTCTTCTGTGTAGCAACATCCTGAAGCTATGTATGTGAACCTCTCAATGTCCTTCTGAACTGATGGATGTAGTGTGTGTTTCTTCTTGTTGGAAGAGGAAAGGAATTATCAAATTTCTTCTTCTGTGGTCCAAATGAGTGATCATTTGCTATCATCAGATAACACTTTCCCAGAACCTTGTTGCACCACTCTGTAGGGAACGAATCTATGAGAGTGAGAGAAACATGCTCATTCTGATACCGGGACCTTGTTCTCCTTCTGTATTTTGGATTCCCGGCACCATCCCCAGCTGCAGTAATGAGATTTTGAGCCCATCTAGGATTAGGCCTTTGGTTTGGAATGCTTGTTGGATCTGGATCTAGAATCTCATGAGGTTTAACCTGAATACCAAGATCATGTTGAACTTGATCCTCTTCATCTGAATCTGAAACATGTAACAAATCATCATCATCAAAAGGTAGTGGAAGAGTGGTTATACCTTCTTGTGCTTTGGATGGTGGTGGATCACACAAATGATCTTCTTTAAACTGAACATTGCGCTCAATGAAGCATTTCCTAGTTGCAACCTCCATAAACTTGTATGCTTTTGCATCTTCTTCATATCCCAGTAGAATGCATTTGCTACTCTGGGATTGGAAGGCATTTCTCTTATGAATGGGTATTATAGCCCAATATTTGGAACCAAAAACTCTCAAGTGAGAGACATTGGGCTTATTCCCATGCAGTGCTTCGAATGGAGTGGCCCCAACCACTGATTTATGAGGCACTCTATGCTGTAAGTATGAAGCATAGTTTACAGCTTCTGCCCAAAAAGAAGGAGGAATATTTTTTGCATGGAGAACACATGTTTCCATCTCCTTCAGTGATCTATTTTTCCTATCAAGCACACCATTATGTTATGGTGTGCATGGAACTGAGTGTTCCATACGAATCCCCTCTGATTCACAATAATGCTGGAAATCTCTTTTAATGTATTCACCTCCTTTATCAGATCTTATAGACTTGATCTTTTTCCTGAAACTATTCTCAACCATATCTTTAAAAACTTTAAAAATTCCAAAAAAAATTGATTTCTGTTTCATGAAATATATCCAACATAACCTAGAACAATCATCAATAAAAGTAAATAAATACCTGCAACCATTAACTGATGTTGTGGGCATTGGTCCTGCCACATAACTATGTATCAAATCAAGTATATAGGCAGCCCTATGTTCCTTCCCAACTTCATAACTCTTCTTTGGATGCTTACCTACCAAGAAACTAGGACATACTCCATTTGAAGTTTGGATGAGAGGAAAACCTTCAACCATTTTATCATTGTGGAGTTGTTGTAGATATTTGAAATTGAGATCCCCAAATTTCTAATTCCATATCCTACTGGTGTTGTTAGCATGACTCAATAGAATTGTAGGAGGTGAGACACGCAAAAAATGTGAGAACTCATAAGCCTTAGTGGCATGATTAGCAATAACTTTCGCTATGATATTTCCAGTAGCTTTTTCTGTGATTTCAACTGAGTCAGAGTCAAATGTAACTCTCTTGGGAGAGCCTGTATGGGTCATCTGATAAATAGACAACAAATTAGCTACAAGGGAGGGCACATAGAGAAAAATTTTGAACTCACCATGCTGGATTTTAACTTAACCTCTTCCTGCTACTGGAATTTGGGAGTAATCTCCCATGTGAATGCTAGGTCCTTCTGATACAGTAAGAGTGGGGAAGGATTCCTTGGAAGAAACCATGTGGTTGGATGCTCCAGAATCAATCAAGTAATATTTCAATTGAGTAAGGACTTCCTTTAGGGCATGGCATCTCTCATGATCTTCTATCTGTGGTCCAATATCAGACTTCTTTGATCCATGTGGAAGAGCAATGTTGTTTTGTTCAAGGAGGGTGGACAACTAGTTAATCTGCTTCTTCATGCACTGGTTTTCAAGATGAAAACCCCTCATACAATAATGACACTTTGTCTTTTCAAACTTTTTCTTCTTCTTGGATCCTAAAGCTCCTTCAGAAGACTTCTGACTCTGTTTTGGTTTTGAATCAAATTCTTTAGGCTCCTTCCCCTTGTCCTTCCCCAACATCAGAAAAGCTTGGTTCCTGGAATTTCAGAGGACTCCCATTTGGAACAACTTGTCTTGCTCCTGTATTAAAGACTCAACAAAGATATTAAGTGAAGGAATATTCCAATTGGGGATGGAAGCTCTTCCGGAATGGAAGGTAGAGACGAAGACAGAATACTCAGAACCAAGTTTGTTGAGAACTGAGAACACAAGTTGCTCATCCTTCGTCTCTATTCCACACTTCTTACATTGTAGTGAATGAGACTTGAATTTAGTAAAAAATGGTTGGATGGTCTAGAAACTATTGGGATGCAATGATATTATCTCGTTCTCTAGAATATGTCCCCGAATCTCA
This sequence comes from Pseudotsuga menziesii, assembly GCA_001517045.1. Taxonomy (NCBI): domain Eukaryota; kingdom Viridiplantae; phylum Streptophyta; class Pinopsida; order Pinales; family Pinaceae; genus Pseudotsuga; species Pseudotsuga menziesii. The sequence continues at coordinate 209,759 of LPNX011073180.1, read as the reverse complement.
TCTTGCTTTCCAAATAAGAATTCGAGCTTATCCCAAGCTTCTTTGGGAGTCTTCAATCCCTCAAGATGAAAGAGGATATCCCTGGAGATGTGAGCACAAAGGAAGCCAAAGGCTTCATCCAACCGATTCAAGAACTTGTTTTTCTTAGTAGGATGATGTGGTTCTGTGTCTTGGCCCATGGTCATCCTGTATAGGCCAACCTTGAGCAAGGAGACCTGCATATCCGCCCTCCAATCAACATAGTTGAAGGGTGTTAAGATGTGAGGTAAGAAAGATTGAGAATCCATCAATTCTCCTTCTGAATAGTCAATTTCTTTAATCAAGCTATGTAGCACCTGTAAGAAAACACTGCAAACACAAAACAGTTCACACTATGTCAAAATCAAGCCTTCCCTCTTGACATGTACACTTTCTCAGGGTCTGTCATGCCCACAAATACTTCTCTAAACGAATCCAGAGTTAGCAATGCACACTTTGCAGGACTTATGTGGAAACCCAGCTGCTTCTGGTGTACAATGGAGAATGGGCATACTTGTTGCTTTCTTGAGAAGTCTCTGATACCATGTTTAGATTATTGTGCCATTGATCTTCAAGCAATGAGTGCAATTGAAATGTTGAATTATTATGCAGTGTAATGGAATGAATAATGCACACTAAACAAGACAAATTTCACTGAAAACAAATAAGAATTGCTCAGTATAATTACAGTATAAACATCATTAATCCCAGTAGTATACAACAATGTTACATAAAGGAGAATTCGAATCATGTGGATATGATTGGAATCTACAAACTCAATTTGAATGCATGGCTAGCTAAAAGTTTCTAAATCACTATCGGAGTTCACTATATCAACTCCAGTTGTCTAATTCAGTCTCTCAATCAGTTATAATCAGTTAAACTAGTCTAATTGATGTGGTAGGTGAGAAGTAGGTGAGAATAGGTGCCTACGCACATGCATCCATACAAGACTGGCGCTAACTGAACTGGAGGACATCTAACTGAATGTAACTGGAGCATATCTTAGCTTAACTAGTTACCAACTACCAACAACTGAAGGAGGTTGGTGTCGGCACTCCCAGTGGCTCCTAAATTGTAGGGATTACTCTAGGAGGTGCATAAACTGATGCATGAAGGTGCAGTCACTTGCAGTTAGCCTCTATCTATGTTCCCTACACTCTAGTGACTGGTACAGGTGGCTCCATTAGCCCAAGTCGACCCAATGGTACTAGTGGACCCAATAATAACTATATGACTCCTAAGTTATGCAAATATAATCTAATAGACTAGTTTGGACAAGGAAGGACTATAAATCTAGACACACTCATCCCCACTGGAATAGTGAAATGTAGCCACATAAACACAATAGAAAATAGGAAACTGAGCAAGAACTGCACAATCTGGAAATTTGTGACAATTTTCTTCCATAGAGGTTGGATCCCAATGATACACAGAAGATAGTATGCATACATAAGAGTATGTACTGATGCATTTGTAATAAATGCAATCACATGCATGGGCTGTGAATACTCCAACCACAGGAACCACATTACCACCACCACTGCATGGTGATAAACATGAAGAAAGGTGTACGACCTATTTTTGAGAACAAGGATAATGGTGTCCATAAATTCAAAAAAATTGCTAAGATAAAACTCATATGACCAAAAGAAAACTCTTCCAATTGGGCGAGTACTTATTGGGAAACATAATATCTAGTGTTTAGCACCATATGTCCCTCCCCACAACCATCATGTTTGTTCCATCTCAAGGCTTATATCTTCCCATCACCCTACCACCATGATGTGTGTGTGTGTGTGAGAGAGAGAGAGAGAGTATTGTCATGTTGTAAATTGTAAGAATATGACCAAGGTGAATTGGGTTTGATTTTTTCTTCATTATGCACCATAATGTTGTAATTAGGAACAAATAAATTACCATTGCAGCGATTAAAAACTACCATGAGGCCCCCCAGGTGCTTGTGTTGCTCCATTGAAACTAGGTGATTGTGGGATGTTGTGTGCTCTAGTATCTTATATCCCTGGTCAGGTTTAAGAATGAAACCATTGCAAAATCAAGTACTGAGTGAACCAATACTAATATTTTGGTGGAATACATCAGGAAACCTAGGCTATGTACCAAGTCAAAGAGACAACATATTTGTGGCTAGTATGATTTTAGGGTACCCGAAAGTGTTTTTGTTGGTTTGCGAGTGGGATTAGTCACATCAATTAATATTCATCAAATGATTTTAGAAGCTTTTTTTTTTTAGTCACCCAACATTTAAAAGAGCTCATTTGTTAACATTTATTATTTAAAACTTAAAATCAGTTTCATGTGTGTTGGGCCTAAGTATGTAGCCCGAGAGAAAGTTTTTCTTTTAATTCTTCTTCGTGACATGTCAACTCAGATTCCTGAAGTTACAGAACTTAATCGAGTTTCAAATTCTCATGTACCTATTATGAAATTTAACTTCAAAGGGATTTCTATGTATTTGATTTATGCTAGTGTTGAACTCCTAATTGTTGATGACCTAGACACTTCACAGGAATCAATATTGTAAAATGTGGACGAACAGACTGAGAAGTTTAAATGGTTTCTGAGTGAATGAACAGATTCCATGTCTTGTTCCAAATTTAATTCAAATACCTGAAGATGGCACACACGACTAGGTATCTTTTTTTTTGCATGTCGAGCCTCTAAGCGAAGAAAAGGAGGGGCATTGATTTACAATTTGAGAATTTGATAGAATCCTATAAGCACAGGTCATCTCCAGTGGAGTCATATCCCAAAAGGCTTAGCAACGGTTAGTGGTCATACCTAGAATCCCATAGCGAACATACATATCCCACACATACAAGACATATGTATCCCCATAAGACATAACAACCAAACACTTTGGGCACACCTCACGTAGAAAAATTTATAAAACTGAAAGGTGTGCTTTTCCAGTTTCTTCCTTTTTCAAATTCGTTACATAACTTACTGTTCAAAAGCTTGTTTCAGATCCTTGATAAAAATAGAGGCGCATGTACCAATGAAACGTATCAGTTTTATTCTTGAATTTGGAGGATAAAAGCTGGGGAAACAGAGGACGAGGATTTTGTTGAGTTCGATGGTTAACCCTATAAGTTTGAAATGAGTGCTTGTTGAATGCATTAAATTCATGATGAAGTGGGTGGCGTTGGGACATGACGACTAACCATGAACTGACTTTAGAAACTTGCCATTTTTTTCGATGAAGAACATTAATTGAACTAATCCCTCCTTTTTGGTGAGCGGGAGCGGGGAAGATGAACCTAAGATCAGTGTGGGTTGGAAAGATAATTTGGCTCGTAAATCTATGACGACAGCTGTATTCCGGCTCAAATCATCGAATCCGTAGACTACTCCCTCAAGGAGTAGTCCTATGCATTGAAAAGAATGAAAAACTCGGGAATAGAGTCAACAACAAGGGACATGTGCGTTATCATTGAAAGTTCGCCCAGGCCTATGTCCAAATATATGACAAGTTGGGATGAGTCATATAAGGTCCAAATTACTCATGTTTTTCTTAAAAAAGATAAAAGTTGAGAAATATATAGAAACTTTTCAAATATTGAAGGCGATACCCAGAGGCAAGTTCCATATTACTAATAGTAGATGCAAAATAAGATATAAAGCGAGAATGTTTTTTCCCACCACCGTGCAGAGTGCCATTAAATATGTGAGACAAAAGATCTAAAGTGAGAATGTTTTTTCGCACTACCATGGAGAGTGCCATTAAATATGTGATACAAACACAAAGAAAACAATTCTAAATTAAGATGTGTTTGAAAGCATGGTCTACACAAACATGACACAGATTTTCACGTTCACACATATGCTTCTATTGCTACTAATGTGATCCATTATATTGTTCAAACCCTCTCGACCATTGTAGCAAGTTTTGGAAACTTGTTGCAAATTTGGGTTTTCCGCTTTTGGTGTCATTTGTAGGCATCAAATCTTATTTTTGGCCCCCAAAACTATTTTGAATTTAAGTTCCCACCCCCTTCACATGGTTTTTCTCATCAAGAACTTGTGTATGAGCTTTGGACCTGATTCAAACTTCATGCACAATAGTTATGGCCCTGGCACCATCGATTTTTCACCTCAATGTCAGTGACTCTTGGCATTCCATGCCTCACATCTTCCCCTTCTTGGCTTTTCATTTATGAAGTTCATTTTAAGGAAAAAAAACCTATTCTCTCCTTTTTCAGAGAGTTTTGCACCTGAGAGTAGCTAAGGCATATCTTCTTAGAGATTTCCACCACCATCCATTGACCATTTGATAGAATGCTCAAAATGGACAAGGCACATATAATCTCAAATATATAGACGAGGTGGGAATACCCATGCTCGTATCAATGTCTCAAGATATACAAATAAGAATGAGACCTAAAGGGGACCTAATCAATCCATGGATAACTATTGTATACATCATAAGTGTCCAAGAAGGACTCAAATATGGAATGTAATCAAGATCCAAGTATGGTTGATCAAAAAATAGTTGAAGCATCATCATTTTCAATAGCTCCAACTACAACTAATGTTGGTTACAAAGAAAAAGGCTCTTTAGCAGTTGGTGTGCTAGTGGAGGGCCTAGTTCCACCACCAGTGTGTATTTGTATTCCCTCACCACCACCATCGCCACCTTATAGTTCTCCAGTTACAATGGGTGAGCTTGAAAAGGGTCTCGCTCTAGTGTAGGGTCCTTCTCATTGGATTTATAACGATTCCTTATGTCATCCACCTCCACCATCTCTCTCTTGAATCTCTTATCATCTCATGTCAATGGATCAAGATTTATCTCTTCTATTTACTAAAAGTAAACCTACTTTGAAAATGTTTGTTTCTTTTAAATAAATATTAATTTTTTTTGGATCGGTAATTCCTCTTCATTCTTTAGACCATCTCTAGTCAATCAATTAATTTTTTAAATAAATTTGATTGTTAAAATTATAAGTATGTTAAAATTTTAGAAACTTTGTAATCAATTTATATAGTTGATGTATATGATTCACATCTAATTCACTACTAAAGTTAGAAAATTAATTGATTAAAGTATAAAATTTACTAGTATTTGTTATTTTGATACTTTTCATGATTTAATATTTTAAAGATATCAAAATTATATGTTAAATTAGTATCAATTAGTATCAAGCATAGTGTTAAAAAAATATAAAATTATATGTTAAATTAGTATGAAGCTAAAATATATAGTTTTATTTTTTAAGAATATTTTAAATATAATAAAATTTTAATTTATTATTTTTTGTTTAAATTATTTTTTCTCAATTTAATTACGTTGATAGACTTTTTTATTTGAGATTTGGGGTGGACTAAGCCTTTTCATTTATGGACGAGGATGCCACAAGTGTACTGTTGAGATTGATTCTATTGCAGTCATTCAAAATTTGAAATAAACTAGCACACCCACATAGTCTGTGGATAGATCACATCGATATGGATCAAATGGTTGAGAGATAGTTATGGAATGGAAGATTTTGGAAATATTTTTTTATTAAGCATATTCTTCTAGTTAAACGGGTTCAACTATGAGTTATCCATGCCTAGCTACATGTTATCACCAGTATTCTTCCTGTTATCCATTTATCAACTATCAGTTATTTTTTATATTCTTTTTCTTTTTATCTCACATTCTTCTCGTTATTTTCCATGAACTGTTGCTTATCCATTCACCAACTACGAGTTATCCATACATTGCTACCAGTTATCCATTCATCAGCTAGCTACCAGTTATTTTATATATATATATATATATATATATATATATATTCTATAATTATTTATTTAGGATTTTGAACGACAACCATAGAATCAATCTCGACAGTACACTTGTCTCATCCTCATCCATAGATGAAAAATCATAGGTCATAGTCCACCTCAAATATCAAATAAAAACGTCTATCGACGTAACAATTAAAAAAAAAAAAGAATATAAAAAATAACTGGTAGCTAGTTGATGAATGGATAACTTGTAGTAGTGCATGTATAACTCATATTTGATGAATGGATAACCAATCGTTCATGGTAGATAACTAGAAGAATGTGAGATAAACAGTAAAATAATATAAAAAATAACTTATAGTTGATAAATGGATAACATGAAGAATATTGGTGATAACATTTACCTAGGCATAAATAACTCACACTTGAACCCGTTTAACTAGAGGAATACGAGGAATAAAAAAGAAATCCAAACTATCTTTCATTTCATAACTATCTCTTAACCATTTGATCCCTATCGACGTGATCAAACCAAAAACTTTGTGGGTGTGCTAGTAATAATATTATTTATCATAGTAAAACAAATGCTTTCACTACTATCATTATGTAAGAATTATTAATATGGAAATATGAACATGGATATATCTAATTTCTTAACATGGAGATTTCTTCTAATTATCTTTGTCATAATTACATCATTATTTATTAAGTGAAAGTATACTTCATTAAATTAATATTTACTTAGGTTTACATAGAGATAAACATATATCTTTTTTTTTTAAATAAGATTTTCTTTAGTGATTGATATGCACATGAACACATCTTATTTCTTAAAATGGAGATTTCTTCTAATTGTCCTTGTCATAATTGCATCATTATTTATTGAGTGAAAATATACCTAACTCAATTAATATTTACTTTAGGTTTACATAGTCTCTGAACATATATATTATTTCTAAAAATAAGATTTATTTTAGTGTTTACTATGAACCTAAACTTATCTTATTTCTTAAAATGGAGATTTCTTTTAATTATCCTTGTTATAAATGCATAAATATACCTAACTCAATTAATATTTATTTAAGGTTCACATAGAGATGAACATATATCACGTTTCTTAAAATAAAGATTTCTTTTAGTGATTGATAGGAACATGAACATATATTATTTCTTAAAATGGAGATTTCTTCTAACTATCCTTGTCATAAGTGCATAATTATAATTATTTATTGAGTGAAAATATACCTAACTCAATTAATATTTACTTAGGTTTACATATTTTATTGTCATTTTCAATTGTTCATAATTAATTTTACTTCCTTATTTACTAATGCAAATAAATTCTCTTTCACTAGGATAACATTTCTTTAAAATACACATATTATTGTATTTAGTAGTACTATATTTTACTGTCATTTTCCATTGATCATAATTATTTTTACTTGCATATTTAATAATGCACATAAATTCACTTTTAATAGGATAATATTTCCTTAAAATGCACATATTATTGTACATAGTACTACCATACATATGAGAGATTTATTTATGTAATTATCATGTGTAAATATCGCCCTTCACTAAGATGCAATTAACTATCCTTATGTTATACATGATTTTAAGTCAAGATTCACAAATTGCCTACTATGCAACACCCACAATCATTCACATGATCACACTATTTCAATTGCAAGTTATTAGCTTTGGGATTTTAGTTTATTATATTACCTATTGTATACCCTTTTGGTTTACGTAATCATTGTGTACACCTTGGTGTGTGTGTGTGTGTGTGTGTGTGTGTGTGTGTGTGTGTGTGTGTGAGAGAGAGAGAGAGAGAGAGAGAGAGAGAGAGAGATTTTGTAATCATTTGTACCACCTATTGGTTACTTAAATTCCTATTTTCTTGATAATTTGACATTAGTAATCCACTTGTTTCCTAAGAGGTTACCTAATTTTTTGTATTGAATTAATGAATGATTTTATCCCTATTCCACTAGATGTTTTTTTATATGGAGATCTTTTTTTCATGGGTGTCGGTTCTCATGATATCGTTTATTGAACTAGTCCTCTAGGTCCATGGAATGTTTGTCTTGTAAATTTCTCACTCATTTCATAATAGAAATCATTAATGATCACATGTATTCATTATTCAACGTCATCTTATGACCAATCATATAACTAATATAAACCTCATTGTATCAAATCTTATCATAACGCACATACATAACCATATTATACTTAATGCAATAATGGATCATGCATGTTTTCAACTAATATCATATATGTCTCAAATTATCAATCTAACATCTAAACCTATTCAAGTTATTTCCACACGTCTCTTTGGGAAAAATTCATCCCAGAGTTATATATACTTAAACAATAGAGTGAAATATTGACTTATATTAAAACACAAATACTTGAAGTACATATAACCACATAACATATAGTCCTTAGTCCTTACCTTGTATGAAAACTAATTTTGTTCAAAATATTGTGCTCATAGGTTGGGTGTCTAATTGTTCATTGGGAGGTAAAAAGAGGTATATTTTCATTTCTATTATAAGGAAAACAACAAATATTTTTATGGAAGACTTAGTACCTTCTTTAT